>CAVLJG010000007.1:12485955-12534313 GCA_963669975.1 Acanthoscelides obtectus | reverse complement strand
CCGAAAAGAAAGTCCAGCTTCCCGAAGTCCTACTATACGGCCCCTATCAAACTCACTAAGTTGACGAAATCGTACAGGTCTCCGTACTCTATGCATCGTAACCGATCGTAAAGGATGTCAAGAACCAAAATCCGCCAACGTTGATTCTTTACTGCGGCTGAAATATTCATTTTTAGAGCGTTAGTGAATTAAAAAATGCAGTATAAAAACCGGAATGTTCAACTGATAAGGCTGAAAATTTTTTCACTTGTTATTTACAGTAAGATAAATACATTCACCTACTTTTATTAAAATAAAACCATTTAAACTGGGTGTTCGGATTTATATGTCACTTAGTATACATATCGGCCACCCTGTATAAGTAAGCGCCAGTAAGAAATCTTCTTAAAAAGAACTCAAAAGTTTTTGTAGTATTTTTTTTTTCAGGAAACGTTATTAATCATTACAATTTAATGTACAGAGAATTCCTGTACAGAGATGTCTGTCTATGGAAAATAAATTGAATTGTATTGAATACTGACATCTAGTGTCTTGGAACTAGCAAATTTTGAAAAAAACGTTTTACTTCACATCGCAATTTAGAATATAAACTAACAACAGGGATATTTTTATTACATATTATTTTCAATTCCAGGACAAAACCTTCAGGACCATATTTCGAGTGTGGTGACTTTCTTGATAGATCCTCCCATCAGTCTTCTCCTGAATCGTTTGGTCAATTTGAACACTGCTTTTAGATACGCCATCAAGGAGGACGGACCCCTGACGTCGTCAATAGGTAATTGAAGATATGATATTGTAAAAAAAATTTGAAATTGACTAAATGAATACTGTCATAGATCGAAGGATACGTTAGATACTTACGACGTGGTCTCTACTTCTTTTTCCTGCAAGTCTGAGACCCTGGAGGGGGGGCAATGACAGTGTTGCCCCCCCGGATCCGCGCATGGTCATGTTCAGATCTTTGTGATTGTGAAGTTTCACAGACAAATATTCTCACAAACTAAAGGCATACACGAAGTGATACAGTAGCGGACAAACGTTTGGAAACAAATATTAACATTATTATGAATTGTGAAGGAACAGATAATATAAATATTAAAGTCTAACTTTAGTTCCCGTACTAATATAAGGTTCATCTTATCAATATTCAAATTCTCTGGAAATAAAAACACGTGTGTTTTTACAAACCACAGTTTTTTTAACTACAAAGGTATGGAAACATTTCAGTTTTGCGATATTTATTCGTTCTGTGATACTCTGATATTGCGTGCGGTAAATATTAACACCAGTGAGAATGGCAAAAGTGAAAGAATTTTCAAATATTTAAGAGACAAAGTAAATGAATTATTTAGAAATGGTGTCAGAAACGCTGACTTCTCAAAGATTAAAAATGAACAAATGGACGATTTCGAAAATTATTAGTAAATATCAAGAATACGGATCAACAGCAACGCGGCCCAGGTGCGGAAGACCGAAAAAACCGATTATGTTTTGGATCGCTACATTAAACGTTTGTCCCATGAAGATCCTGGAATGCCAGCCACATATACTAAGTGATATATAAATCCGAACACCCAGTTTAAATGGTTTTGTTTTAATAAAATTTTGTATAAGTACTTAATGAAGCATAATAAGTAAATGATAAAAATTTCAAAATGATTGCACTGTTTTAAAGCCCTTTGACCTTTAATAATGTGTGGGTGCACCCTGATGTGCTACGCATTCTCCAACGCGTCTAGGCATGCTTCTGATCAGGTGGTCAATGTCCTCCTGTGGTATCTCATTCCAGGCAACCACCAACTCCTCTCGAAGTGCTTCTAGAGTCTGAGGAGGACGTTGCAATTTAAGCAATCTCCTCTACCCATCATATCCCACACGTGCTCAATTGGGGATAAGTCGGGAGATCTTGGTGGCCATGGTAACAATGTGACATCATTATGTTGAAAGAAGTCTATTGTGACTCTTGCAACATGTGGTCGGGCATTATCTTGTTGGAAAGTTGGATCTGCCAGGGCGTCAAGATAGGGTAAAAGATGGGGTTCTAGAACTTCGTGGATAAAACGCTGCGCGTTCATGTTACCTCTGATGAAGATTAAAGGTGACCTGGAACCATAAGCTATAGCACCCCAAACCATAACTCCAACAGTGTGATGAACATGTCTTTCAACAAAAAACTGTGGATTCCTCCTTTCACCACGTCGCCTTCTAACCCTGGCACGACCATCGTGCATGCCTAAACAAAATCGAGACTCGTCACGAAAGACAATACTGTTCCATTCCTGATCCTAGAGTGACCGTTGTCTGCACCACTCAAGGCGATTACGTCGGTGTTCTCGAGTTAAAGGGAAGACCCAGTGTGGCCGGTATGAAAACAAGCCAAAACTTCTCATTCGTCGGTAAACACTTCTCATGCCAATAGGCCTTCCGTGTTCTGCAAACCATTTATTTGCAATGGACCTGGTAGTGGAGAAACGGTCCCTTAAGGCCAATAATCTTAGGCGGCGATCTTCACGGTCTGTTGTTCTACGGCGGCGTCCAGTGCCCCTTGCTCTTTGCGTACGGCCTGACAACACCTAACCACAGTGTCTACACTTCTTTGCACTCTAACTGCAATTGCCCGAAAAGAAAGTCCAGCTTCCCGAAGTCTCACTATACGGCCCCTATCAAACTCACTAAGTTGACGAAATCGTACAGGTCTCCGTACTCTAGGCATCGTAACCGCTCGTAAAGGATGTCAAGAACCAAAATCCGCCAACGTTGAATCTTTACTGCGGCTGAAATATTCATTTTAAGAGCGTTAGTGAATTAAAAAAAAGCTGTATAAAAACTGGAATGTGCAACTGATAAGGCTGAACATTTTTTCACTTGTTATTTACAGTAAGATAAATACATTCACCAACTTTTATTAAAATAAAACCATTTAAACTGGGTGTTCCGATTTATATGTCACTTAGTATACATTTACAAAAGAATCGTAGAAGAGGGTGCCGAGAGTCTTTCTGTCAGAACAGTGCAAAGAACTTGGACAGAACAACAATGGAATACAGTTTTACAGAGCGATGAAAGCAAATTTAACTTGGTTGGATCTGACGGTACGGCATACGTGAGACATCCAATACAAAAAAGATTATCAGTTGTCAAGAGTTAAGCACGGTGGAGGAAAACATCATGGTTTGGGGCTGTCTTTCTAGTTCTGGAAAGGGGCCAATTGTTTGACTGAAGAAGAAATGCCTTTACGATGGACACTCCAGCAATATAATGACCCCAAGCATACCTCAAAATTCGTAAAGGACTGGTTAAGACTAAAAAATGTTAATGTTCTTACATGACCTTCGCAATCCCCGGACCTAAACCCTATATAACATCTCTGCGAGCATGTTAAAAGACAACTGACAAGAAAAACTTTTAAAAATAGGAACGATTTACTTGATTAAGTAAAAAATATTTGGCAAAATATCCCAACAGACGTCTGTAAAAAATTGGTGTCTTCTATGAGGCTGTATTGAATTTTTTTTTTTTTTATATCGAAACAGCCGCGCAGGCAGAAGCCTAAATGCCGGAACACCGCGGCTGCTATGATGATCCCAAATAAATTTTGTTAATACGATTTTTGAACTGCCTAAGGTTAGTAGAACTGGGAAAGGCTTCCTCCCGTAGATTGTTCCACAATCTAGACACCCTCGGGACAAAGGAGCGGTCGTATCGGCCAGTTCTGGATGCACGAAGTTTGACACGGTTAGGATGGGACGCCGAAGTCAGGCGGGTCTGTCTGGCAGGCACATCGCGCGGCGGCATCATGGACTAGAGCTCTGCGGAGCAAAGCCCGTTGGTGTAGCGATAGAAAAGAGCTAGATCGCCGACGGCCCGCCGGTGCGAAAGAGTCCCGAGACTGTCTGTTAGAGAAGAGTCATCGATCAGTCGGACCGCCCTCCTCTGGACAGCTTCGAGCATGGACAATGTAGTCGGGGCGGCAGCACCCCAAATGTGTGAGCAATACTCGAGGCTAGGCCTTATCTGGGCCTTGTATAGAGTGAGAAGGTCATGCGGAGAAAAGTACTTCTTAGCCCTAAACAAACAGCCTAGCCTTTTCCCAGCAGCTGCAGCTATTGAAGAGATGTGTTCGTGCCAGATCAGGTCCTCGGTGATCTGGACTCCGACCAGCCGAAATGAATGGCTCTTTGGTAGAACTCGACCGTCCATCGAAACTGTATGAGCGCTAGGACGCTTTTTGTTCGTCAAAGTACAGTACTGTGTTTTGGAAGCATTGAACTGTACAAGATTGTTGCGTCCCCAAGCAGTGATAGCCTCCAGGTCTCTTGTCAGAGAAGAAGTCGTCGCTAGTCTTCTTTTTTCCAGCTCAGCGGCAGAGATCGGCTTGTCACTCTGGATTCCTGCATGTAGAGTGCTGTCATCAGCGAAGCTGTGGATTGGGTTGATCGTGCAGGAAAGGATGGAAGTTTGCTTAAGAGGGCAGCGTGCCACAGCTGATCGAATGCTTTCGTGATGTCAAGAGCAACGACATGAGCCTCACCATGAGACTGGATGAGTTTACTCCACAGTTGCGTGACGTAAGCTAGGAGGTCCCCTGTGGATCGTTGGTGCCGGAAACCGTACTGCCTGTCGCTAATCAGGCTGTGACGTTCGAGGTAGTCCAGAAGCTCGCGATTTATGCACCTCTCCATCACTTTACTTATAACAGAAAGCAGAGCTATAGGCCTGTAGTTGTAGGGGTCGGTTTTAGATCCTTTTTTTTGGGATGGGCTGTACATGAGCAAATTTCCAGTTTTGTGGGAAGGTGCCGGATTCATAAGATATCTGGAAGAGACGCGAAAGAACTGGAGCAAGCTCCGCTGCGCATCTCTTCAGTACAATGGCAGGAATCAAGTCCGGACCAGAAGCTTTGTTGATGTCGAGCGACAAGAGCACTCGTCTTACGGTCTTATGCCTGAATGTTACCTCCCGCATAGTGTGGGGAACCCTTTGAATTGACGGCACTTGGGCGTTGGTGGGGACGTCCATGGTGGAGTTGGCAGCAAAGATCTTGGCTAGCACTTCCGCCTTGGCCTTTGAGTCGAATACAATAGTTCCATCCTGACACGTAAGTGGTGGAAGTGTGAGAAGTTCTTTTCAATCTGCCAGCGTCCAGAAAGACCGACTGCCATTGCGCTGCGACATTACCCTGTGCCTAACTTTTATATCATGCTGGTTTTTGGCATTGCGAACTGCTTCGTTATATTTAGTTCTGGACTCGACGTCGCCGTCGGCTTGTCTATTCTCTACAGTGGGGTTTTGTAAGTAGGTTCTGTGGGCCTTGATCTTCTGCTGGCGAGCAGTGTCACACGATTTGTTGAACCAGCCGTTGGACCCTGGTTTAGGAACTTTCACTCTGTGAGGGATGTATTCCTCCATTCCGACGTGGATAATTTCGGTTATTGAAGAACAGACAGTCGACGCATCCGCGTCAGTGAAACAGACATCTCTCCAAGGAAAGCTAGAGAAGAAGTCTCTGAGCCCCTCCCAGTCGGCATGTCCGTAATGCCAAGTTTTGCGACCTGTGCGAGTTTCTGCTGCGGCTTTTGACTGACTGAAACCTAACCTCCACAACACCGTGATCTGAGTTACCCAGGGGGGACAGGACAGCAGTGCTGTAAGGGGCAGGATGCGTGGTCAGAAAGAGATCCAGCAGGCTACTGGCGTGTGACGAGACGCGGGGGAAAAAAGTAGGGCTCGTCACCAGCTGGGTCAGCCCTTGAGTAAGAGCGAACGCTTCGACTGCACGACCTGCTGCATCGGTCTTATTTGAGCCCAACCAAAGCTCATTATGGGCATTGAAATTACCGAGAAAAACTACCTCTGAAGCGGGGTGATTGATGTTCAGGAAGTCGATCTGGACGGCGAGGTATTCGAGTAGGTCATCCCAGTTATGGTTCGAGGGAAAGCGATAAAGGCAGCAAATAAATTTGGGTGATGTTTTGGAGTTGAGGCGAAGCCACAGAATGCTAAAGGCTATGCTACCAAATATGTATTTTTTAAATCTTTTATGTTATAGTATTTAATTTTGTAATAAAAAATACGTTTCCATACTTTTGTCGTCTCATTTTTGGTCATCAAATAATATGAAGGTATTTTAATGCTAGTCTGTGGTACCAGAACAAACACAAATTGTCATTTGTATCCTCGAGACTGTAAGCAACCTATAAAAAACTAGTCCTTAATAATAAAGAATAAAAAATTAGCGCACTTTTTAAAAATTCCTAAGAACAATTCCAAACTTTTGTCCGCTACTGTATGTCTTAAAAATCGAAAGTACATTTTATCAATATTCTTGCCAGCTTCAATCCTCTGCAACAAAGTCGAATGCCCGCTGTAGGCTGCTTAATTCGATATGGAGTTGAAAAAAATATTTCTATTTTTTCAGGCCTGGAAGCAGTTGGATTCATTCCGACCAAATACGCAAATCGATCCGATGATTGGCCAGATATGGAGTTCATGTTAACCTCCACTTCGACACCCGCAGATGGAGGAGGGCAGATTTCGAAAGCACACGGACTCACACCGGAGTTTTACAAAGAGGTGTATGGAGATGTCAGTTTTAAAGATACGTTCGGAGTGTTTGCCATGATGTTGAGGCCGAAGAGTCGAGGAGAGATCAAACTAAGGTAAGTATTAGGTTTTATTATTCAAAAAAATCTTCGAAGACAATAATAGAAGAATACTGGGGTGGCAATGTTTGACAGTATATCAAAATAACAATGTGACATCATTATGTTGAAAGAAGTCTATTGTGACTCTTGCATCATGTGTTCGGGCATTATCTTGTTGGAAAGTTGGATCTGCCAGGGTGTCAAGATAGGGTAAAAGATGGGGTTCTAGAACTTGGTGGATATAACGCTGCGCGTTCATGTTACCTCTGATGAAGATTAAAGGTGACCTGGAACCATAAGCTATAGCACCATAACTCCAACAGTGTGATGAATATGTCTTTCAACAAAAAACTGTGGATTCCTCCTTTCACCACGTCGCCTTCTAACCCTGGCACGACCATCGTGCATGCCTAAACAAAATCGAGACTCGTCACTAAAGATAATACTGTTCCATTCCTGATCCCAGAGTTACCGTTGTCTGCACCACTCAAGGTGATTACGTCGGTGTTCTCGAGTTAAAGCGAGGACCCAGTGTGGCCGGTATGAAAACAAGCCAAAACTTCTCATTCGTCGGTAAACACTTCGCATGCCAATAGGTCTTCCGTGTTCTGTAAACCATTCATTTGCAATGGACCTGGTAGTGGAGAAACGGTCCCTTAAGGCCAATAATCTTAGGCGGCGATCTTCACGGTCTGTTGTTCTACGGCGGCGTCCAGTGCCCCTTGCTCTTTGCGTACGGCCTTCTCGAAGCCATGCCTGACAACACCTAACCACAGTGTCTACACTTCTTTGGACTCTAACTGCAATTGCCCGAAAAGAAAGTCCAGCTTCCCGAAGTCCCACTATACGGCCCCTATCAAACTCACTAAGTTGACGATATCGTACAGGTCTCCGTACTCTAGGCATCGTAACCGATCGTAAACGATGTCAAGAACCAAAATCCGCCAGCGTTGATTCTTTACTGCGGCTGAAATATTCATTTTTAGAGCATTAGTGAATTAAAAAAAAGCAGTATAAAAACCGGAATGTCCATATGATAAGGCTGAACATTTTTTCACTTGTTATTTACAGTAAGATAAATACATTCACCAACTTTTATTAAAATGAAACCATTTAAACTGGGTGTTCGGATTTATATGTCACTTAGTATACATAACTAAACATTATGATGATCATGGAGTTCCTTTACAACATAGGCAAATCTTCATTTTACTGTTATTTGTTTTTTTTTCAGATCGAAAGACCCTCTGGACTACCCTCTTCTCTACCACAACTACCTCAGTCACCCCCACGATGTGAACGTTCTTCGCGAAGGCACCAAAGCAGCAGTTGCATACGGCCAGACTGAAGCTTTGCGCAGGTTTGGTGCCAGATTCCACGCGGTACCGCCACCAAACTGCAAGCATCTGCCTCTATACACGGACGAGTATTGGGACTGCTACATCAGGCAGTATACGTTGTCCATCTATCATTATTCATGTACAGCTAAAATGGGACCCGAAACGGATCCATGGGCTGTTGTCGATCCTGAGCTCAGGGTAATTATATTTTCCGTCAGAACCTTGTTTTATTATTATTATTATTATTATTATTATTATTATTATTATTATTATTATGATAATTGAGATGAGCAGAGTACACAGTACTATAAGCTCATGCAGTAAATATAGTGTACGGACACGTAACACAAATACATCAAATAGAAAAAAATAAAAAAAGACAGTTCATAGCTATAAAGTTTGTACACTCCTCCAGCTATCATACTGCACTTTGAAGCTATTAACTGAAGTAGCAGCAACCACACTTTCAGGTAAACTATTCCAGGTGTTGAATATGCGGTTGGGAAGAAACCACTGTCGGACTGTTGTTTTAAATGGCTCCTTATGCAGTTTGAAGCTGTGTCCGCGTAGATTGCTGCGCGACAGGCGGTATAGATGCATGAGGTTGGTGCCCATCAAACCATGAACTATCCTGAACGTAACTATAAGATCGCCACGAAGTCTTCGCTCAGAGAATGAGGTCAGGTTGAATAATTCAAGGCGATCTTCATAGCTTGGTCTTCGTGCTCCAAAAGGGATACGAGTAGCCCGACGCTGTACTGATTCGACGAGATTTCTATCGCGCAGAAGCACAGTGTCCCATACCGGGCCAGCGAATTCAAGAATTGGCCTCACGAATGCCTTGTAAATGTAGACGCAAGTGTTGACATCGGATCCTTTGAAAGACCTCTCCAGCATGTATAGAAGTTTCTTGGCTTTTGATGTAACGTGGTGAATATGCTCTGACCAGGAAAGACGATCGTTGACTACAACGCCCAGATCAGTGTGGCTGGAAACTGCTTCGATGTTGCGGTCAGAGATCTTGTATGTAAATCGCGGATTTGTCTTCCCGAGGTGAAGGACACAACACTTAGTTAGATTTAAGGGTAAAAGTCAACTGACTGACCATTGACAAACAATATCAAGATCTCGTTGAAGCATAGCAGAATTTACGACAGTATTGTAAATCTTGGTGTCGTCGGCATAAGCTGAACATGTGGAGGAAATCAATGCGGGCAGGTCACTTGTATACAGAAGGAACAGCACTGGCCCCAAGACAGAGCCTTGAGGAACTCCACTTGCTACATGATGAAGGTGAGACTGGCTATCACTGACGCGCACAGAGAAGGTCCTCCCGGTGAGAAAAGCCTTAATCCACAGTAACAACTCGCCTCTTATTCCCATACATTCCAACTTGAACAGAAGCCTTCTATGTGGTACGCGATCGAAGGCCCTAGAAAAATCTAAGTAGATTATATCAACAGGAGTCTTTGTGTCCAGATACTGAGTCCAATCGTTGAGAGAGTGGAGAAGGTTGGTCATTATTGATCGACCAGGGAGAAATCCATGCTGATTCTTACGGATAAGGTCATTTTCGAAAGCAAATGACAGGAGCTTATCTAATATGATTCTTTCAGCTATTTTGGCGGCGATAGGAACGAGACTTATTGGTCGATATTATATATATGAGATTATTTTGAAATGGGATGAATCGTGGAAAACTCAGAGTGGAAAAGTGCTAAATCAACAAGATAGATGTAATTTAAGTTTCTCGGGCTGTTGAGCCGTGGTCGGGTTGGATTTGGTCCAGAGCTTGCGGCTAAATCTGCGGTAGCCATCTTCAGTGGCGCTGTCGGCGAGAGCGAAGTGCTCGGCTTGGCGGGTCGACTGAGGACCGAGTTGTCTGGTGGGGGTACTCTGGGCCTCTTGAGTGACGTGGCTTTTGCGCGGTGTTTTTTAGAATTGAAAACCGCGTTTTGTTTAAAGCAAGACCTTCTTCTTTTCTATTGAAATTATCATTGTGTTTGTAGATTTCAATTGCTTCCCTGTACATTCGGGCTGAGTAGTGGGTGGATGTTGATAGGACTTCAGTTTGGTCGAACAGAACATTTTGGCCGTCTTGGAGTGCGTGTTCGGCCACCGCTGATTTATCAGTTTGTTCCAGTCGACAGCTTCTTTCATGCTCCTTGATGCGTGTTTGGAAGCTACGTTTAGTGGTGCCTACGAATACGAGCCCCTTCCCACTTCAGTTGGCCCACTTCAAGATTTGTACCAAAATATGCCTTTATAAACTAAACATGACGAAACTATTTACTTCTTAAACAATTTATTTTCTCAAAAACATTTTAGATACACTCGAGTCATAAAAAATACATATTTGAAATCACTTAGACCTATAACTAATAGAACATCTGAACAAATAAACAATGTGCGAATAAATGCGCGAAGTTAACAAAGCAACAATTGAAAGATTACCATTGGGTAACATCACCTTTATTTTTTATTACGGCTGAAATTCTTTGGGGCATAGTGTTAACCAAGTTTTGGCAAAAATTTGGTGTAAAACAATCCCATATTTCTTGAAGCTTTTGTCTCAGTTCGGTGATTGTACGAGCAGGATGTTGTCGTAGAACCTTTTTCATCTCGTGCCACAAAGTTTTAATAGGTGACAGATCTGGACTGCTAGAAACCCATTTCAAAAGTGGTACATTATTTTCCTCCATCCATTTTATAGCCTTTTTTGAGGTATCTCACGCTGCACCACCTTGCTGAAACACGAAATCTTGGCGGGGTGTCAAACATTCTTCCATCACTGGTAAAAGCGATTCTTCTAAAATTGCCAAATATTTGTTTGTATAAACATTTCCATCAATAAAATGAAGTTTCCCTACTCCTTTTGATGACATACTGCCCCAGACCCTAATGGATGCTGGAAGTTTCACTTTTCTCTTCAGACAGTTAACATGGAATGCTTAATTTTTTTTGCGAATAACTATTCTGCGACTGTCACCAACACAAACTTCGAATCAGGCCTCATCACTTCATTGTATTGCGCACCATTGTTGAGGTGTCCATTGTTTATGGTCTTTAGCCCATCTAAGCCGATTTTTCTTTTGCAGTGGAGTTAATAGTGGCTTTTTTTTGGCCTATAAACAAGTTGTGCAACTTTAGGGTTTTTACTTCACTTTTTTTTATAAGAAAACTTACCTTGCAATTGCTAAATCCCAGTTTGTGGGTCTCTCTATGAGTTGTGGACCTCGAAATTCTCCTTCCAACAGCGTCACTCCACAGAGCACTTAATTGTAAAATTGGCACGCCTGTTTTTCACGATTATTCTTCTTAATGCTCTTCGGTCGGCATTTTTGATATTACTTTTTATCACATATCGTGGCTTAATATTAACTGAACCAGTTACGTTACATCTTCTAACAATATTTCTCACACTGTACCGTGATAAGACTAACAAAGTTGCAATTTCTGAGTTTGATTTCCCAGAATTAAAAAATTTAATTATCAGTAATCGAATTTTCTCACTAATAATACAATTATTCTACCGCAGTTACTTTGTTCAATAATCTTTTTCTCTGCCAATGAAGCTGTATTCTCAAAATTACCGGTTCTGCAAAATAAAGCTATGAGAATAATATTAAATAAAAATAAATACTCGTATACCAAAATAAAACCTATGTTATAGGAATTGCAGTGGTTAAATATAAAAAAAATCATATACTTGGTTCTTATTTTTAAATTTAAAATGAAAAATCATCTTTTGCCACAACATTTAGAACATTACATAGGATGGAATAATCATTACCACAATTATTAAACACGAGGAAATACAGATCTTCATTTACAAAATTGCAATTTCAGAAAGAATTTAGTGAACCAAATAACGATATAATAAGGTCTAATTGTAATTTAAAGATTTTTAAAAGAAAACAGTGAAAATTCTTAGAGATGCAAAAGAATGTCATTGTGGCCATCATGCTAAATTAATCTTAAACGACTAATAAAATTTCATAAAACATATGGGTATTTCTCAGAATATTTCGAAATTCATGTCTTGAGCCATTGATGCTAAGTTACATGGATTTATCATCAATTTAACATTTTTATTATATCAATAAGTAAAATATCTACGAGTATGGTGTATCTGAAGTCACTTGAAATAGCATAAAAACCTTTGGTCGGCGCGTCCTTTGTAATTTCATGACGTATCATAGGCGTGCGGCATTTATTTAGAACGATAATATACGTAATAATGTTTTTATATCACAATAAATGGATTTTACTATCTTCTTATTTTTTTGATTTGGGATAAAAAATACTTATATTGGGAGTTTAATTTATGTTGACTGAAAGTTAAGAAATGGAAAAATTACAGAATTCCAACGTTTGACATAGGCAAATATTTACATAGCAGGTAGGTATTTAAAAAGGTATATAAAGACTTACCTTATAGGTATTTATATATCATCCTCGCCTTCGGAGCTGTCGCTAGAGTCATCTTGTAGAGGAATTACAACGGGATTTACAGGAGGCAAAACACAATATTCATTTTCTTTTTCAATAATATGCCTAGAACACTGCTTCCATAGGTCTGTGGCAGCAATATGAGATACTGCATCTCTTATTGTGGCCAATAGCGATTCACTTAATTGAGGGGTCTGATTATGTTTTCTTACTTTTTTTTTAAAGCAGCCCAGACCAACTCAATCGGGTTAAAAATGCAGTAATAGGGAGGTAGACGTAATACTTCATGGCCATTTTGCTGAAGCAGATTGTCAACAACATACTCTTTTTCAAATTTTTGTCTTTTAATAAGATCCAATAATATGGCTTTGGTTGATTTTTGTGGTATTTCCATTCCCTTATCCTTCATAAAATCAATAATGTCTTGTTTTTTTTGTGCCTGTATTCGGAATTTTGTTTTTCTGTCGGGAATGGTATGGCGCATTGTCCATAATAATCACTGAATTTGGGGAAATGTTTGGTATTAACTGCTGCTCTATCCACTTTTCAAATAAGTCGGAGGTCATGTCCTCATGATAGTCGGCACATGATCCTTTGATATTTTTGGCAGATAACAGCAAGGCATTAGGTATAAATCCATTTTCACTGCCAGCATGGAGAATAATGATTTTCCACGGTTGCACGGTGCATTTAAAATGCACTTGTTGCTGTCGTCAACCCAGCCGTACTGCACAACATCATGGGGTATCATACCACGTTTCATCCAGGTAAATCAGATTTCTTTTCTGCTCTCTATAGATTTTAACTTTGTGCAAAAATTCTTGGCGCAATTCAACGATTCGAGACAACTCCATAATCACCATTCTTTTATCTAATTTTTTGTATTGAAAACCACACAGTTTTACAATACAGTGCAGTGAGTCTAAGCATTTGTAATTATAAAAATCTTCAGGATAATCTTTTAATTTATTGCGTATCATTTCCAACGTGGGCACCAAATTTTCTTTATAAAAGCCGTATATTATACGACGAATATCTTCCTGAAAACCCACGTCTATTCTTCTTAATTTTTGCCCTATGCGCTTTCTGTGGAAGGAATGTTTGACTACATCTCCCCTTTTTATAACCCGATAAATGGTAAACCGACTGATTTTTGTCAAGATACAAATTCTGTTTAAAATTTGATTTTGCGAGGAATCTGGATTTTCGTTTTTCAGACAATCATACATATTTAGGATTACTCTTTGGGTCTGTTCCGCTAAATCTTTATGAAAGAATTCTGCCTGCACAGGTTCATCAACCATCTCCTCGTGGCTTGGAGCATTTTCCAAAGGTCTCCAAAGAGCCATATTTAGGACACACAAGAACAATCAGCACAACAATTAAATCAACAAGTAAACTGAGCATTCAAAAGTCAAAAACACACAAACTAATAAAATCTATGAAAAAACACGGACAGACTAAAGAAAACACGTTTATTCACCGCTACACGGCACTGGCTAAACTGTTTCAATTTTCAGTAGCCACCTGCACTTGTTCCGAGCTCTGAAATACACGCTTTCTCATTGGCTATGTCCACGCATAGGCGTGCTTTACTCCACGTGGACCGGTGAAACTGCCTTTGATCTCTTATACGGGGGGGGGATATTTGCTGCGAAATTTGGCGATTTTTGCAGCAACAGAGCGTGTTAAATATAGATATATAAAACGCACCCGGTATTTCACAGTGTTTCAAGTGACTTCAGATAAAGTATACACTAATATTTCAAAATCATAAATTTAGATAATATATTGACACACAAAAAATACGGTTAATTTTTAAAGTCTAAAAGTCATTCCCTCATCTCGTCCCTGGCTCCGAAATTAATAATCAAAAACGATACGTACAAAAAGAACTGTACCAAAGTTAGTACCAAAATGCTGAAAGTTAGAGGTGATGTTAATTTCTTAGAGAAGGATGGAAATACGAGAATGTGTCTAGACTATCTAAGCTCTCTAAAGTACTATACAAATCTCAATACATCGATTAATAAATTAACTTATGCTTTTCATTGAAATCCAGTATCAAATTATTGTAAAAATCATCGCCCCATCCTATCAGTCATTCATTCATTTCATAGTTTTTTAAAACTCATTTTTCTACATGTTATACACAAAAATATGGAGGACCTTCATTGTCAATGAACATCACTATAGTAAAACTTTATATTTCTGCAAAAAAATGATATATTTTCATTAATTTTTTTTTTAAGAAATGCAAAATGAAATTTCTAAATTTGTTGAGAAATACCCATATATTTGTTGGACACTAATCTTCCCTTTCCAGGTTTATGGTGTTTCCGGCCTTCGAGTGATCGACGCTTCAATCATGCCGTTCGTGACAAATGGAAACATCAACGCCCCAGTGCTGATGATTGGAGAAAAAGGAGCGGACATGATCAAAGCCTACTGGCTCAGTCCGCACTCTGGAAGAAGGAAAAAACGAGATGTCGTACCGAAGTTTAACGCCAAATTGACGCCCGAGAATATGAACTGTACTAGAGAGGACGATTGATAGTGATAGTATCTTTTTAGGTGAATTATGAATCGATGCCAAAAATTAATCTAGTGCAAAAAAGATGTGTGTGTAACAGTGGCGTAGCTTGCTCCTCAGGGGCCGCAATATCAACATTTGTAAGGGCGAATCCGAAATGGAGAATAGATTATACTGAAGAATAATATGAATTGTTACGTATTGACCACGAGCCTCGGCAGGGGGAATAGGGACATTTTAGAAATTCAGATAAATGTTTTTTGCGTTGCGATGTTTACAACACGTAAATCCATGTGGGGTCATAGTAGGTAATGCTATTTAATTTTCAACATCGTTTGAATGGCAGCAGTTTTATAAGTCGAAATTCAAGTACCTTCAAGATCGTCCCAAAGTTTGTTTTTGTTCGCTTGAAAACTTCTGAATATTTTAAATATTTGTGAATAGGAGAAAATTTTATAAAATTTAAATGTTGCTTTCAGCGTTTCTGCTTGTTTCAGTTTCGGTTATATTTAAAAACATTATGGAGCTCAAACATCTTGTTTCTTTAGCAAAAGCCTTATCTTGACTCCTGGAAAATTTGAAAATAGGAATAGGTGAATAGTTGCGAAGTACTGAGTCAATCTACTTGGCACCAGTTTAACGATATTTAACCATCCATAGCGGAAAATGTTTGTAGTGTTTCGAAATTTTCAACCTCCGAAGACAGTACCATGCTTGTTAGTCAAAGGTGCCTCGTAGAAGTCCTAAAGTAGGGTAAGGTTGCCCATACTGAACCACTTTTCCTAAAAATCTCTCTAGCATAGGGAAAGTTATTTAAATAATAAATCCAGTTGATCTAAAGTATACTTTGGATATTTGAGAACACATAGGTATGTATAAATACTATTTAAAATAATGAACTATATGACTAATTAATTAAAAACAAAACAATTGCACATGGTTAATTTTGGGAAACGTGTTGCCCATATTGAACCCCAGCTATCCTAAATTCAACCTACACATTATTTACAAAGATTAAGCAGTAGCAACAAAATAAAAAATAACTTCATTTCTGTATTATCCGCTACAGATGTAGAGCAGGCACTTGGTACAACCTGTTGAATTTTTAGTATGGATAGAGGGATGTCGTCATCATCACTACTTTCCTGATTTCCAAGTCTAGAAGCTTCTTTTGTCGGATTTACACAAGGTCTAAACACTTCAGATGCTACGAAATGGGAGTCATTGAACACATGCCTATTCTGCTTGTTTCAGTTTAGGTTATATTCAAAAACATTATGGAGCTCAAACATCTTGCTTCTTTAGCAAAAGCCTTATCTTGACTCCTGGAAAATTTGAAAATAGGAATAGATGAATAATTGCAAAGTACTGAGTCAATCTACTTGGCAACAATTTTTCCGATATTTAACCATCCATAGCGGAAGATGTTTGTAGTGTTTCGAAATTTTCAACCTCCGAAGACAGTACCATGCTTGTTAGTCAAAGGTGCCTCGTAGAAGTCCTAAAGTAGGGTAAAGTTGCCCATACTGAACCACTTTTCCTAAAAATCTCTCTAGCATAGGGAAAGTTATTTAAATAATAAATCCAGTTGATCTAAAGTATACTTTGGATATTTGAGAACACATAGGTATGTATAAATACTATTTAAAATAATGAACTATATGACTAATTAATTAAAAACAAAACAATTGCACATGGTTCATTTTGGGACACGTGTTGCCCATATTGAACCCCAGGTATCCTAAATTCAACCTACACAGTATTTACAAAGATTAAGCAGTAGCAACAAAATAAAAACTAACTTCATTTCTGTATTATCCGCTACAGATGTAGATGTAGATCACTACTTTCCTGATTTCCAAGTCTAGAAGCTTCTTTTGTCGGATTTACACTAGGTCTAAGCACTTCAGATGCTACGAAATGGGAGTCATTGAACACATGCCTATTCTGCTTGTTTCAGTTTAGGTTATAATCAAAAACATTATGGAGCTCAAACATTTTGCTTCTTTATCAAAAGCCTTATCTTGACTCTTGGAAAATTTGAAAATAGGAATAGGTGAATAGTTGCGAAGTACTGAGTCAATCTACTTGGCACCAATTTAACGGTATTTAACCATCCATAGCGGAAAATGTTTGTAGTGTTTCGAAATTTTCAATCACCGAAGACAGTACCATGCTTGTTAGTCAAAGGCGCCTCGTAGAAGTCCTAAAGTAGGGTAAGGTTGCCCGTACTGAACCACTTTTCCTAAAAATCTCTCTAGCATAGGGAAAGTTATTTAAATAATAAATCCAGTTGATCTAAAGTATACTTTGGATATTTGAGAACACATAGGTATGTATAAATACTATTTAAAATAATGAACTATATGACTAATTAATTAAAAACAAAACAATTGCACATGGTTCATTTTGGGACACGTGTTGCCCATATTGAACCCCAGGTATCCTAAATTCAACCTACACAGTATTTACAAAGATTAAGCAGTAGCAACAAAATAAAAACTAACTTCATTTCTGTATTATCCGCTACAGATGTAGAGCAGGCACTTGGTACAACCTGTTGAATTTTTAGTATGGATAGAGGGATGTCGTCATCATCACTACTTTCCTGAATTCCAAGTCTAGAAGCTTCTTTTGTCGGATTTACACTAGGTCTAAGCACTTCAGATGCTACGAAATGGGAGTCATTGAACACATGCCTATTCTGCTTGTTTCAGTTTAGGTTATAATCAAAAACATTATGGAGCTCAAACATTTTGCTTCTTTATCAAAAGCCTTATCTTGACTCTTGGAAAATTTGAAAATAGGAATAGGTGAATAGTTGCGAAGTACTGAGTCAATCTACTTGGCACCAATTTAACGGTATTTAACCATCCATAGCGGAAAATGTTTGTAGTGTTTCGAAATTTTCAATCACCGAAGACAGTACCATGCTTGTTAGTCAAAGGCGCCTCGTAGAAGTCCTAAAGTAGGGTAAGGTTGCCCGTACTGAACCACTTTTCCTAAAAATCTCTCTAGCATAGGGAAAGTTATTTAAATAATAAATCCAGTTGATCTAAAGTATACTTTGGATATTTGAGAACACATAGGTATGTATAAATACTATTTAAAATAATGAACTATATGACTAATTAATTAAAAATAAAACAATTGCACATGGTTCATTTTGGGACACGTGTTACCCATATTAAACCCCAGCTATCCTAAATTCAACCTACACATTATTTACAAAGATTAAGCAGTAGCAACAAATTGAAAAATAACTTCATTTCTGTATTATCCGCTACAGATGTAGAGCAGGCAGTTGTACAACCTGTTGAATTTTTAGTATGGATAGAGGGATGTCGTCATCATCACTACTTTCCTGATTTCCAAGTCTAGAAGCTTCTTTTGTCCGATTTACACTAGGTCTAAGCACTTCAGATGCTACGAAATAGGAGTCATTGACAGGCCAAACACCAGATGATCTAAACGCATTTATTGCAGTCTCAATGGTCGCTGCTTTTCCATCTGCTGCATTTAAGAGCTCCGCCACTTGATATTGCGCCACTGCGCGTCCAGGATTACTCCTCAACCATCTCTCTGAAGCCTGTGTACAGTTTGTCTTCAATGGTTTAAAAAAAGCCTTATCTAAAGGTTGTAAGCAGTGCGTCGTATGTCCAGGCAATTGCAGCAAAACCACTCGATTCTCCCTTGCTAAAAGAAGAGCTGCAAGGGTTTTTACAATGAGTCGTGTGACCATCCATAAGAAGTAACACTTTATTTTCTTTGCGATTGATCCGACAGCTTTTGAACCTTTCCTGGCCACAATTTTCTGACATTTCTTAGCTACAGTCGAGAAACCAGACTCGTCCACATTAAAGATGGTGGTAGCATTGATTTTGTATTTATCACATATTCCTTCGAGTAAATAAAAAAATGCATAACATTTTCTCTGTTAAATCCTTTTATCCTATTAATTGAAGTAGACTCAGGCTGACGCAGCGCTAATTGTGGGTGCCTCTTCATAAAACGGTAGTACCGTTTCTTTCCTGCTGTTTTGACCTCTCTATTGAACTGGTGAGGAAGCCTATTTTTTGAGCTAAATCGAATGCAAGTTTTCTGATATCACGTATTGTTAAACCGAACAAGCAGTTTGCAAACTGTGTTATGCGCTCTCTTTGAGCCTTTGACTATTTTATTTGTATTTCTTACAAGACGAAGTAGTGTAGATTTGGAAATACCATAATCTCGGCTGCATTGGTTTAGTCCTTTTTCACCATTATTGTATGCTTTTAAAGCTTTTTCCATATGATCTGCTGACCATGTTCCATAATTTCCACGTTTTGCCATCTAAAAATAAATAATAAGTAAGTATTTTACGCGAATACCAGAAATCTCTCCACTACAGCTATCTAAAACACAATAAGCAATTTGGAGGATGTATAGTTCAATTTTGGACACTGTTAATGCTTCAATATTGGCAACCAGCATAACATTTAAAGCATAACCTCAAACTAAAAAATTAAAATGGTTGTAAAATATGTCAATTACTCTAAAAGATACCTTAATTGACATGTTATTTACTACTATTATCAAAGTTGCTCTCACCTTGCTTGGAAGTTTTCAGTTACCTTAGCGAAGGGTACCAGAAATTAGTACCCAGAATAATCGGGTCTATGGGCGCAATTTTACTCCGAATATTGCGCTTTAGGTCTTGAATTGTCCGGGGACCATTCGCATACCTTTCAAAAATCTCCAAAGAAAATAGTCAAGAGGTGTTAAATCACACGATCTGCGGGGCCAACTGACATCTGAATTTCGTGAAATTATGCGGTCTGGAAATTTCGCGTGCAATAAGGCGATTGTTTGGCGCGATGTGCGAGCCGTTGCTCCGTCTTGATGAAACCAAAGATCGTCGGCACCAATACGATCCAATTGTGGCCACAAAAAGTCTGTTAACGTGCCGCGATAACGTTCCCCGTTGACGGGGCATCTTCAAAGAAGAATGGTCCAACGATGCCACCAGCCCATAATCCGCACCAAACGGTCCCTTTTTCAGAATGGAGAGGTTGTTCATGATATTGGTGTGGATTTTCAGCCCCCCAGAATCTGCAGTTTTCCTTATTTACGTACCCATTGAGGTGAAAACGAGCCTCATCAGAAAAGAGCACTTTGGCCGAAAATCCGTCTTCTCTTTCCAGCATTCAATCAACAAAAACACGCCGCTGTTGATGGTCTGCCGGCTTGAATTCTTGTGTTAGTTGGATTTTGTATGGATGGAGGTGTAAATCAATGTGTAAAATCCGGCGTAAAGTGGTCTCACTAATTCCCAATTGTTGCGAACGGTGCCTAGTCGAGGCGGTTGGATCTTCTCGTACACTTTCACTCACAGCGGCTATGTTTTCATGAGTACGAGCTGGACGAGCATGTCGGTATGGTCCACGACCTTCAGCTGAACCAGTTTCCTCAAAACGATTGACAATCCAACGAATTCCATGTCGACCAAAACTAGTGCGAACTTTGCGAAAAGTATTTTTCATATTTCGACCGTTTTCGTAATAAGTTTGGATAATCAAAATGTGTTGTTGTGTTGTAAACGAATCCATGACTATAAAAGGCATACCTTTGACAGTTCATTTATGCATACCACATGACTTTCGACTCACATGGTAACACATAAACTTATATATATATATATAACCTGGGTAAGTTTCTCACAGATCAGTGTAGACCAAATTGACATCAGGAGACTGATTCTAAATGAGTTGAAATTGAATCGCTATAATTTTAAAACTGCTATGTTAATTTGAATATAGAAGATCGATATAATCAGTTTTCAAAGTATCATAGCGAATCTAGTATATGAATGAATATCGACGGTAGAATCTCATTTAGCACCAGGCCCGTGGTTCCTATAGGAGTTGTATTCTGCCCCAGCATGAATCAAATAAAGAAGAAAAAAGTAGAAACGCTCAAACCGAAATTATTTGTCTGACGAGTGTGTAATGAAAGGGTAGCATGTTGATGTTGATTGACACTTTTCCAATATTTTTAGTTTGAAAAGTAGTGGATATCTATGAATCGCACTATCCATATTTCTGCTCAAAATGCCTCCTCCATTTTGCTGTGGAAACAGCATCGCACCGCTCAAACAAAATATCTTAGTAATATGTTTGTAGTGTCGCTAGTTTATTGTAAAATATTCGTTATTTGTTATTCAAACTTTGTTGTTGTTATGTGTACTGTTAGGTTAGGATTGAACGAAGGTGTTTGTAGTATTTTTTTGAACGATTTTGCCATTTTGTAACTTATTTTTGGTTTTTGTATAATATTACTCTTTCATGTGTCTAATACCTATGGTGTAAATATTTGGTGTAAATAATAATTTTTATACGTTGTTTTTTAAATAAAATTATATGATTCCGACGTTGTTCTTACCTCTGGATGTTTTTCGTCAGGCCTTATAAACATTACAAAGTCCGGATAGTTTCAAAGGCATGTCTTGAACACGAAACATTTTCAAGTTGAAATATACTAAGTGACATATAAATCCGAACACCCAGTTTAAATGGTTTTATTTTAATAAAAGTTGGAGAATGTATTTATCTTACTGTAAATAACAAGTGAACAAATTTTCAGCCTTATCAGTTGGACATTCCGGTTTTTATACTGCTTTTTTTAATTCACTAACGCTCTAAAAATGAATATTTCAGCCGCAGTAAAGAATCAACGTTGGCGGATTTTGGTTCTTGACATCCTTTACGATCGGTTACGGAGACCTGTACGATTTCGTCAACTTAGTGAGTTTCATAGGGGCCGTATAGTGGGACTTCGGGAAGCTGGACTTTCTTTTCGGGCAATTGCAGTTAGAGTGCAAAGAAGTGTACACACTGTGGTCAGGTGTTGTCAGGCATGGCTTCGAGAAGGCCGTACGCAACGAGCAAGGGGCACTGGACACCGCCGTAGAACAACAGACCGTGAAGATCGCCGCCTAAGATTATTGGCCTTAAGGGACCGTTTCTCCACTACCAGGTCCATTGCAAATGGATGGTTTGCAGAACACGGAAGACCTATTGGCATGCGAAGTGTTTACCGACGAATGAGAAGTTTTGGCTTGTTTTCATACCGGCCACACTGGGTCCTCCCTTTAACTCGAGAACACCGACGTAATCGCCTTGAGTGGTGCAGACAACGGTCACTCTGGGATCAGGAATGGAACAGTATTGTCTTTAGTGACGAGTCCCGATTTTGTTTAGGCATGCACGATGGTCATGCCAGGGTTAGAAGGCGACGTGGTGAAAGGAGGATTCCACAGTTTTTTGTTGAAAGACATGTTCATCACACTGTTGGAGTTATGGTTTTGGGTGCTATAGCTTATGGTTCCAGGTCACCTTTAATCTTCATCAGAGGTAACATGAACGCGCAGCGTTATATCCACGAAGTTCTAGAACCCCATCTTTTACCCTATCTTGACACCCTGGCAGATCCAACTTTCCAACAAGATAATGCCCGACCACATGTTGCAAGAGTCACAATAGACTTCTTTCAACATAATGATGTCACATTGTTACCATGGCCACCAAGATCTCCCGACTTATCCCCAATTGAGCACGTGTGGGATATGATGGGTAGGAGATTGCTCAATTTGCAACGTCCTCCTCAGACTCTAACTATTAAGCTGTTTCGCCTCAGAAAATCGTTGGTAAGCCCTCCTAAGACTGGTAGACCGCGAACAACCACACCTAGGATTGATAGGAAAATTAGAACACTTGCTCTCAAAAATCCATTTACTACTGCTGCCGACATAAAAGCTCAACTTGAAAAAGTAAATATTGGTGTCCACACTGTTCGAAGACGTTTAAGTGAGAGAGTGATTTACCAGCAAGGAGACCATCTAAAAAACCCTTTATTGCCAAGAAAAATCGCCCGTTTCAGTTTAATTGCCATCATTTGGACTGGTCAGAAACAAAGGTGGAATTCTGTAGTATTTTCGGATGAAAGTAAATTTAATTTAATTTCATCGGATAGCATTTTATGGGTAAGACGTCCTAAAAACAAGCGATTTGATCCTAAGTTCATTTTGGGCACAATCAAACACGGAGGCGGGATGGTTCAAGCATGAGGTTGCTTCTGTGGTCTTCAAATGGGAACCATCGTCAAAATTGAAGGAATTATGGACCCGTACAAATACTTGGAAATATTAACTGATACCATGCTACCTTACGCAGAAGAAAACATGCCTCTACGCTGGCTGTTCCAAGCACACACCGAAAATAATAAAAATATTTTTTGCAGATCACAATATAAATGTCATTAAGTGGCCAGAGTCCAGACCTTAACCCCATAGAGAACCTATGGGATTTAGTTGAAAATTCGGACTGAACGTCCAGAAAACTTCAAATATAGTGCCGAACTATTTGAAACAATCGAAGTCGCCTAGAAATCTATTCCAAAAGAAATAATAGATAGCCTAATTGGTTCTATGAGAAAAAGATGTCTAGCAGTTATCAAAAATAAATGTTATGCAACCAAGTATTAGCTTCTTTGTATACGACAATTGCTTTGTATATTATGTTTCTCTATTTTTGCTCGCTGTATTTTCTAATAATAACTGTTAGCTTAGTTTTATTGAAGCAGAAATTTTATTTTCATGTTGGCTTTGAATTACATAGTACATTAAGTTATAATAAAACATAAGTGTTTAGATTAATTTAATAGTTTACTAAAATCTTAAAAAAATTAAAATGTTTCTCCACTTTTGCTCGGTACTGTATGTCCAGTCTCTCAGCATCACGTATGAACCAAAAAGAAAAAATTGTACACATACTAATTGATCACTGGACAACAAATTTTAGTTTTTTAATTGTATCTTGTGGGAAAAGTGCACTTCTTTGATAATTTTGGGGCGCTGACTCCAAAAATGACAATGAAATAAAAAATTAGTTGCGGTTTAGAAAAAAACTTTTTATTTTTAAGGATATATTAAAAAAAGTAACAAGATTCATATACTTATAAGAATCACTATATGCGCTGTCTTTTTGCTGTTCTTTTATGGCTCGTTTCTGGAGCATCTCTACCAAGAGTCCAACAGTAGTCTGCAAGCATGGACGGATTCCACTTTCCCTGGTACCTTTTTTCCATTGTTGAAATATCCTGATGAAATCGTTCGCCGTGCTCATCACTTACGGCTCCGCAATTGTCAGGAAAAAAGTCCAGGTGTGAGTGTAGGAAATGTATCTTAAGAGACATAGTATTACAGCCCATCTTTTGATACGATGACAGCATATTTTTGACAAGGGTTTTATAGTTGTTAGCTTTTCTATTTCCCAAGAAATTAGTGACCACCAGACGGAAATCATTCCAAGCAGTTTTTTCAATACCTGTTAAAGTGTTTTCAAACTGTGTATCTTTCAAAATATTTCGAATCTGTGGCCAAACAAAAATACCTTCTTTAACCTTTGCCTCACTTAGTCTTGGAAATTTCTGACGCAGGTATTGAAAAGCTGACCCATCTCTATCTAATGCCTTGACAGTTTTTCATTAGGCCCAACTTGATATGCAGTGATGGTAATAAAATTTTTTTCGAATCTACTAATGGCATATGCTGTACATTTTTTGACCTGGCTCTAGGAATTGACGAACAGGCCAGTTTTGTCTGGTGTAATGAAGTGCCTTTTCCCGACTGTCCCATTCACACAAAAAACAGCAAAACTTTGTGTAGCCTAGCTGCAGCCCAAATAAAAGTGCAACAACTTTCAAATCGCCACAAATATGCCATTGGTGCTCATCGTATTTTATGCATGTCAATAGGTACTTCATATTGTCATATGGTTCTTTCACGTGAACTGCATACCCTACAGGAAGAGATGGTAAAATATTTCCAATATGCAATAACACTGCCTTTAAACTCAATGTTGAACTGTCTATAAACAGTCTCCATTCTTCTGGGTTATAGTTTATTTTTAAAGCCGCCAGTAAGCCGTTAATGTTACTGCAGAAAACCAAGTTATTCTCCATATTGAAAAATGGTTCTAAGTCTTTGTGGCGTTTACGAAAAACACATACCGAAACATCGTCTTCTAACAAGTTCCACTGCTGCAGTCTTGATCCAAGTAACTCTGCCTTACATTTTGGAAGTTCTAAATCTCTTACAAGATCATTTAATTCTGACTGTGTTATTTTGTGCGGTTGGTGGCATGACGTGCTCGGTATAAAATCAGGATCTCTTGACGTTGATGGCATATCTTCTTCCTGACGAATCACTCGATCGCCATGATCTGATTCGTTTTCTGATTCGCAAGTGTAGGATTCTGGGGGTTTTGGAATAGGAGTTTCGTCACTGTGAGGCACAGGTCTCATCGCAGATGGTATGTTTGGGTAGTTAATAACCGATTTTTTTTCTTGGACATACCTGTGGCTTGTCCAACACAAGGTACCATGCAAAAGTAACAATCATTAATATGATTTGTAGGCTCTCTCCAAACCATTGGGACAGCAAAGGAGTATAATCAACACGTTATTATTTTTCTTATTGTCAACAAAATTTCGTGAGAATGTTATCGTTTCATTCTTGAAGTAAGAATACCTCATTGACAAAAATCAAGTTGGAGAAATTATTTTTTCTGGGTATAACACTTCTAACGTCACTGAGTATATTAATGTGTCAATTCCATCCTCCCAAATTCTGGCTTGCACTTGATCGCTTGAGCGCTTGATCCGTCCGAAAAATAAGTAGAAAGGAGGAACGTTTCTGAAAAGCACTCTGTAAGCATGAGTTAGGTGAAAGTAACACAGCGTAAGTGTATACGGCGTTGCATAAGCGTGGAGTAAAATAAAATATTTATTTTACCTACCATATACTAAGTGACATATAAATCCGAACACCCAGTTTAAATGGTTTTATTTTAATAAAATTTTGCATAAGTACTTAATGAAGCATAATAAGTAAATGATTGCACTGCTTTAAAGCCCTTTGACCTTTAATAATGTATGGATGCACCCTGATGTGCTACGCATTCTCCAACGCGCCTAGGCATGCTTCTGATCAGGTGGTCAATGTCCTCCTGTGGTATCTCATTCCAGGCAACCACCAACTCCTCTCGAAGTGCTTCTAGAGTCTGAGGAGGACGTTGCAAATTAAGCAATCTCCTACCCATCATATCCCACACGTGCTCAATTGGGTATAAGTCGGGAGATCTTGGTGGCCATGGTAACAATGTGACATCATTATGTTGAAAGAAGTCTATTGTGGCTCTTGCAACATGTGGTCGGGGATTATCTTGCTGGAAACTTGGATCTGCCAGGGTGTCAAGATAGGGTAAAAGATGGGGTTCTAGAACTTCGTGGATATAACGCTGCGCGTTCATGTTACCTCTGATGAAGATTAAAGGTGACCTGGAACCATAAGCTATAGCACCCCAAACCATAACTCCAACAGTGTGATGAACATGTCTTTCAACAAAAAACTGTGGATTCCTCCTTTCACCACGTCGCCTTCTAACCCTGGCACGACCATCGTGCATGCCTAAACAAAATCGAGACTCGTCACTAAAGACAATACTGTTCCATTCCTGATCCCAGAGTGACCGTTGTCTGCACCACTCAAGGCGATTGCGTCGGTGTTCTCGAGTTAAAGGGAGGACCCAGCGTGGCCGGTATGAAAACAAGCCAAAACTTCTCATTCGTCGGTAAACACTTCGCATGCCAATAGGTCTTCCGTGTTCTGCAAACCATTCATTTGCAATGGACCTGGTAGTGGAGAAACGGTCCCTTAAGGCCAATAATCTTAGGCGGCGATCTTCACGGTCTGTTGTTCTACGGCGGCGTCCAGTGCCCCCTTGCTGTTTGCGTACGGCCTTCTCGAAGCCATGCCTGACAACACCTAACCACAGTGTCTACACTTCTTTGCATTCTAACTGCAATTGCCCGAAAAGAAAGTCCAGCTTCCCGAAGTCCCACTATACGGCCCCTATCAAACTCACTAAGTTGACGAAATCGTACAGGTCTCCGTACTCTAGGCATCGTAACCGATCGTAAAGGATGTCAAGAACCAACATCCGCCAACGTTAATTCTTTACTGCGGCTGAAATATTCATTTTTAGAGCGTTAGTGAATTAAAAAAAAGCAGTATAAAAACCGAAATGTCCAACTGATAAGGCTGAAAATTTTTTCACTTGTTATTTACAGTCAGATAAATACATTCACCAACTTTTATTAAAATAAAACCATTTAAACTGGGTGTTCGGATTTATATGTCACTTAGTATAGTCAACGTAAGCTATAGCATTTTTGAGTATCAAAAATGGTAACAATGAGAATTAGTAATAATAATATAAATCTTCGACCTCCAAGTGGATCTCGTGTTGACACTTTTTATTAGCAAAGTTGTTAAAAAACAAACTGATAAGTTTAGTAATCTACAAGTGAAATTATTTAATCTGATACGCCAATCAGGCATATACGCTTACTTTGAACTGCTTCCCCCACAAATTCACCGATTTTCATTAAAAGACCGAATTAGTAATGCACAAGTTCATAATTAGGTGATTATTAATAAATAATAGTTTAAAAAAGCTAAAAAACACGCTTTTATAGCTAACTTAACAAAAAAGTAGAAATAATTTTTAATTACAGTAATAGACGGTCGAACAATCAATCATAATTAATGACCTCAAAACAAAATTATAATAAAATTTAAGTTTTTAACAAAATAATTCAATTCTCAGTAAAACGCGTGGCGTGCTTGATATAAGAAAGGGCCAATTTCACCAACATTAATATTGGACGGTCAGTTGGACTAATAGGAACAGACCTTAACGAAATGCAATTTGACAGAAGCTTCTGTCAATCTGTGTTTTGGCCGATTCCACCAACAAATTTCATTCCACTCAAAATCTAATAATTCTCTTCTCACGATTTATTAATAATTGTTAATTTAAAATTCCCATTAATTAAAATATAGTTTATTCAACTGCCTCTGTCCGGTTTAACAATTTCTTACATAACATTCTGAAAATCACATCATCTGAAGTGATTTGGCAACGTTTTGGCACACGCCCACAATTCGTTCCATCTTTCAACACAGACATTGACAACCTTCGGCCTTCTGTCAAAGGTTCATCTCACTCATTATTCCATGACCACCATTTTGTGCAATCATCAAGTGGCTTCACGACGTAATGCTCTAATGTTTTCTAAATAATTTTTAATCTGTCTTTAACTTGTCTTGTCATATTTTATATAATTTTAACCATTGTACCATGTATCCAGCTCTCACCATGTTACTGGACGTTTCCCTCATCCTATACGAAAACAACAATTAGCAACATCCTCACATACTACTGTAAGTTGATTCAATTTAAATTCATTTTACACTTTTGTTGCTACTGTTATCATTGTAATTGCAGCTCCTGATGATGATGGCAAAGTCCATTGAAAGCTAGAGAGAATTAAAAAAAGTATAAAGAGTCCTCTTTGCTTAAATTTTGTCGAAGTACCCAACAAAAGGCGGAAGCTTTAATTTTTCACCTAACTGGTTTAGACGACAATGACCACGTCTCAAGTTATATATATATATATATATATATATATTTATGAAAATATATCTTCAAACATTATTTTCTTATTATTTCTATTATTATAACACGTCTGACATATCAATTGCTTTTAAAGTAATGTGCAGTGTCGCCAAACCGGAAAAAAACAGAATCGGTAAATAGTGTTGTTGAGTTCGGTATAAGGTAAATGCCGTCCCAAGATCAGTGTTAGATCAAGGACCTTTGAGTCATGAAAAACGACTGTTATTGTATTGGGCGCGCACACAACATGTTCTTTTGAGGGGCATAGATCTATAATATTACAACTTCTACAATGTGCATACAGGTCGTTCTTTCAAAGTTTTTAGTTCATTTGATTTTAAACTATAAATAAAAGATTGTTTTTAAAAAGTTTTTTATTTATTTCATCTAATTTAATCAGAATACAGCGTATCTCGGAATGCTCAGTAACGACCAAAGCCTTTAAACAGGAACCTACTCAAGTGTGTCATGCCGTAGTAAAAAATGCAATCCATCCGTTGCACATTTCCGTAACACGATCAAAAGCGCATCGACCTTGATGTTTTGATTCGATTGGCGGATTTGATTTAGTCAGGTATTCTGCTTTTCTTTTCGAGAAATGTGCAAGGAATCGGAATTTACTTTCACTTACGCGCGTAAGCCGAACAGAGGTTTACAATAGAATTATTAGGTCGTTACAATGCACGATATGTGTGTAATCCTCTGTAACTAAGCCACAATTTCCATCTCGTGGGAAACATGCGTAAAATAAACCGATTATATAAAGTACAAGCGCCGACAAAAAGTCCTTTGGGGATACATAAATACCTAGCACCACCCCCATTTGTAGGTACGATATTTATCCAATAGCAATAAGAAACATAACATATTCCTTGTCGCTTCCCACTGGACACGTGGCGAATGTTCCTTTTTCTTCCTACACCATACTGACGAGGAAGTATTGTAATCGCGAAAAATTTTGAAAATAAGAGATTACCTATCGAGATGTTGGTTTGTCCTATCGCGAAATTGGCCGCCGTCTTAATTGTACCGCAATGTCACTGTGTATACAGTCGATACCCGTCGATTTTGTTTTCGAGGGGGACTCAAGTTTGGCAAAAAATCACGTTAGCACGTGCAGCCCCCTAAGCGGGGGTGACACCACCCCCAAAATCTTAAATGGAAAGGGGGGTCGAGTGATACCTTATTTTAAAGGTCTTTCAATTCCCTTTATAATGATATATAATTAATGTATTTCAATTCAGTAGTTTTGAAGATTTATTGGTTTAAAGCTTAAATAAAACTAATACATCATCATTAGTGGATATCAATACATTTGGCAGCAGAGTAATTTAAACATGAAGAATGAACTGACCCGTTAGGCAAGTAAATGTTGAAAACGGCCACCATGACTCTCCATGCAATAATAAAGATTTTACTCAAAGCGTTGCCGCACATTTTGCAATATTTGATGATTAATTTGAAGGCACTCATTCACAATTCTTTATCGCAGGTCTTCTAATGGTGTTAGCTGAGTAGCATAGATTTAGTTTTTTAAATGACCCCACATAAAGAAATCCAAAGGTGATAAATCTGGCGATCTTGGGGGCCATTCATCGATCTGGAAACGTCTGATCTAAATATTGTCGAACACGTAATGCGTAATTTGATGGGGCATCATCCTGTTGGAACATCAACCTATTCGTAATGTACCGCCTATCATTCTGATTTTCAATTATGGCTGTTAATGCAGGATCTATGGCGTCTTCCAGTAATTCCAAATACATTTCACCGGTCAAATTTCCAGGTAAGAAAAAAGGACCAACTAAATGATCGTCAAAAATACCAGCCCAAACATTTATTTTTTGTGGCTGCTGTGTATGAACCTCATGATAAATTCTGGGGTTAGAACCCGACCAATATCGGCAGTTATGACGATTTACTACGCCATTTCATAAAAAGGAACATTCGTTGGAAAAGCAAGTGTTGAATAGAAAATTTTCATCCTTTGTAATTCGTTCACTCATATCTTCACAAAATTGTAATCACCGATCAAAATCGTCTTCATTAAGTTGTTGTACCAGGTGAATTTTATACGGATGAAAACTATGGGCCTTTAGAATCCGTTGGACAGTACGTCGACTAACACATAGTCTCCAATTTGCGGGTACTTAACGTAGGATCTACATAAACTTGCCCTAAATCCCCCACTTCTATTGCTTCGTTCCTTATGGGATTGTCAATGTTGCGTTTTTTATTGGCGACTGACCCAGTTTCCCGAACTTTAGCTACAAGTTCTAGAACATATTTTCGATGCACGTTACTGTTCTCATTAAATATTTCTGCTGTTCTATTAGCGCACTGATTATTTCCGAAAAATATTTCGATAATTTCAACTCTTTCTGCTGTGGTTACCATGGTTAATTTATGTAATAAAGTGTTACAAGTTATTTTAGCAACAAAGTTTGGTCAAATCAATCGCAAACTATGTACTAAATTGCTATTTAAAATAAGTACGAGATATTTCCTTATCTTTCTTCAAGAAATAACTTTTTGCCACAAAAAAACGCTCCAATAGCTATTTTCAATAAAAAAATGATAAACAAACAATGGGCGTAGTGAAGAAAAGCATTTACTTATTTGGTAAATTCTTTTAATCAAATTTCTGCTGAAAGTAGTACAAACTAATCTGATGTACCTATTAAAGCCTACTTTAAGCTTTAAATCAATATATCTTCAAAACTACTGAACTGAAGCTCATGTATTTTACATCATTATAAAGGGAATTGAAAGACCTTTAAAATAAGGTATCACTCGACCCCCCTTTCCATTTAAGATTTTAGGGTTGGTGTCACCCCCGCCCAGGGAGCTGCACGTGTTAATGTGATTTTTTGCCAAACTTGTGTCCCCCTCGAAAACAAAATCGACGGATCTAAGCGTCTTTCCACAAAAAAAACTGAGCTGCCAGTAAATACGTCTGTTTTAGAGATTCATCAAGACAAGTAGCTTGAATTTTTTCTTAAAGACTTGACTTGATTTGAAAACTCAAGCTTTTAAAAATTTGATATTTGACTTGACTTGATTTTCGGACTGAACTACTTGACTTGATATCAAGTAAAATCAAACTACTTGATATTACTTGATAGTAGATCTGTGAAATGCGCATCGAAGCGTTAAAATAGGGGATTCACCGAGGTTAAATAGGGGATTCCCACAGCAAGCAGGCACTCGATGACGACGGACGTGCTCGTGCGATTAGTAGAGCAGCGTTGTTCAAGGATAAAGGGCGACCGCAAAAGAATTATTATCTCTGATTTAAGAAGTGATTTGTCAGAAATGGAGTCGGAACCTTTTCAAAGCAGCGGCTCAGAATATATCGTAAATGAAAAAGTGTCAGAATCTGATGACATCGAACCAGAAGAAGAAAGTGCAGGGTCGGTGCCACCAAAGGGAAAACGAGTTAAAGCTAATAAAACGAATAAAATTAAGGATTATTTCATAATCGAGCAGGATCCTAAGAGTAAGAAAACTACTGACAAACAAGGCAAATGTACCCTATGTGTCGTAAAAAATGCAGTTTTAAAAATGAAAAACTGTGGAACATCTTCACTAAGGAGGCATTTGCAAGCTAAACACACTAGAGTCTACGAAAAAATTTTTGGTAGATCCAGCCCACCTAAATCCGAAGCAGAAGCCTCTGCCAGTTCGAATAGGCGTAGCACAATTACAAATTGGCTTGAGAAGGTAAAAAATTAATAATAATTAGATTTGAGCTGAAACTAAATCTAAATAGTAAATAATTGTACAGGGTGGGCATTTTATTAGGGGCGTAAGCATACCTCTTCCTCAGAAACTACAGGGTGTAGAAAAAATAATTATATAAAAGATTCTTGGCAATCAAAAAAAATTGAATTACCTATTAGAATTTTATTTATACAGGGTGTCCTAAAAGTGCTGCACCAGAATCCTTCATTTGTTTTCTCCAACTTCATCCATTTTTGAAAAATCTTTAAAAAAACACATAAAGGAATCATGCTAGAAAAGAACAAATGCCTAATTTGGATTGCTTGATCACGAAAACCCCTTAAAAAGTTATTTTTTCCAAAATCCGGATCAGCTCATTTTAAACCACACTTATAGTTTATTATAATCATTATAGGTTCCTTGATTTTAAAAGTCATTCTATATTAAGAAGGTTTAATAAATTATTAATAAATATCGAGGTAGGCGAAATATCAAAATATTAAATAAAAGAAGGCTCTTGAACGGAAAAAATTACAACTTTCGGATAACAATTCTAAAGGTTTTTTAAATATAAAAAGTACTGTCTAATTTAGAACCGCTTTTTTATTATATAACATAATTTTTGTTTGTTGTTATAATTGTGTAATGATGTCTCATTTAAAATTCTGATTTTGAAGTCGGTGCAGCAGTTTTTGGGCACCCTGCATCAATAAAACTCATCAGAGCATATTTACAAAAATCTATATTGACTTTAAGACATTCTATTCGAAATTGTGGGACATGCTATAAATTTTTATACAGGGCATTTCAAAAAAATTACTTACTTTTTCATTTAAAAGTGGGATATTATGACGTAAACATTCATGCACCTTGCGCTGCATTTTACTAACTCCAGTTTTGTTTATTTTGCAGACCACTAGTTGTTCAGAAAACTTTCAACAAGACAAATTTCAAAAGTATCTCCCTTTCAACTTTTTTGGAGATGCTATAAGTGGAAAAATGTACAAATTCCTAAATCCAAAGGCAACTCTACCTGGTCGGAATCAAATGAAATCTTTGACATTAAAAACATTTGCAGCAGCGCAGGAAACAATTAAGTCATTTTTGAAAACATGTAATTCAAAAATCTCGTTCACAATCGATGGATGGTCTTCTTTTAATATGAAGGGGTACTATGGTATTACCGCCCATTTTATCGATACAAATTGGAAACTTCATTGTATCCTTCTAGATTTTGTGCCACCACATGGGCAACATACTGGTAATGCAATTGCAAAGCTATTTTTCGAAGTATTACAATTCTACGATGTTACAAAATGCATACAAGGTATTACTACCGACAATACAAATAGTAATTTTACGTTCATCAGAGAACTTCAAACGCATATTTCTGAAATCGATACAAAAATATCCACTTTGTATGTTTTGCACACATCTTAAACTTGGCAGCTAGAGATTTTATGAAAATCCTTGATTCTGAGGTTGAAGAAACCGCCAACATTTTGACAGATATATCAGATGATGATGATGATGACTGCCAAGTTCCGCCCGCTTCTGTAAGAAAAATCCATTCCCTTGCTAAAAAATTAAAAAACTCTGAACATTTACGTGAAGATTTTGAAAAATTTTGCACCACTTTAAACCTGAAATTTACTATGCCAAAACTTGATGTCATAACAAGGTGGAACTCCACGTTAGACATGTTGAGATGGAGTCTAAATATGAGAAACGCACTTAACATCCTTTGTGATAATGTAGAAAATTTAAAAACTTTAAAGCCAACCGACACAGAATGGTCGTTAATTGAACGAATTTGCCAGTACCTTAATGTTTTTAAGAGTATTTCCATAATTTTAGAAGGTGAATCATATGCTACTTTACCCATGGTAATAATCGGCATTAATATGTTGCTGGATAGACTAGAATAGTGGGCTATGGTACTTGACAATAAACCTGATCGAGATGAAATCGATGAAAAGATTATAAATAGTATTCAAGCGGCAAGGGACAAAATCATTAGACATTACGAACGGACTAACTGGATGTACTGTGTTGTCCTGATTTTAGACCCCCGACATAAAGTGGATACATTCTCCAATACAAGTTGGGGAAAAGAGTTGCAGATAGAAGCAATTAAACATTTTGAAGATATTTTTAAAGCACAATATTTTAGGGCTGACTCTATGCAAATTTCTGAACCATCACTTGAAGTAGCAGCATCTTCAAACCCTAGTAAAGATAGTAGTGTCGAAAAGTTTGAAATAGATCTACTAAGTTTGTTTAATAGAAAACCTGCCCATAATGCAGACGACGATATGGCCTGGCGTTACGAAATCGACAAATATATTTCTGACCCAAGAGCTGACAGTAATGAAGATATTTTAGAATGGTGGAAGAGACACGAATGCATTTTTCCAAAGCTTGCCGCAATGGCCAAAGACTTTTTGGCAACGCCAGCTTCTTCAGCTCCAGATGAAAGGCAGTTTTCTAGAGCTGCCTTAACTCTTACCAAAACAAGAAATCGATTAGGCGATAACTCCGTTAGAAGCCTTTTGTGTCTCAAATCATGGATGGCAAATGAGGATATTAAAGATTTATTTTAGATATTCATTTTCATGTTTGTTGATTTCCTATTGTTTTATTGTCAGAATTCAGAATATTTCGCATTTTTATTTCATATTATTTCATGTATTATTAAACTGAGTTTGTTAGAGTTTTAATTTTTAGATGTTTTTTAAATAAAAGATTAAATCTATATATACATAGATTTTTATTGTTATTCCGTTTTGGCAGTTGAACAGATTAATATCAAAAAAGTACATTTTTTCAAGAAAAATCGAGTAGTTAGCTTGAAAACTTGATTTTCAAGTTACTTGATGTGTAACTACTTGACTTGACTTGAATTTCAAAAACAAATACTTGACTTGATCTTGACTTGATATCAAGTCAAGTCAAGTCAAGTAGCTTGAAAATCAAGTCATGTCGTGAATCTCTAGTCTGTTTCGTTGTCGATGCGTTACCCTGTATATACTGCATGTAGCTTTCCGCTGTTAAACCTGTGGTTCCGACTATCTGCATCCGCAGCCTTGTCAGGCCTTTACAGTGACACAGAAGATGGAGTTTCCTCATGCTCTCTGCAAAAATGGTATGTGGCCTCTTCTGGAAGACCCAAGAGCCTCATATGTCGATTTGGAGGACAGTGTCCTGTTAGGAGAACCACTATGGTCCTTATTGACTCCTTATTAAATCCGAGTAGGTTCTCTGAAAGTACTGATCCACCATACTATGGACTTTTTCTTGGGCCAATTTCTTATGAAAATTAGTAAGTAACGTTCTATATGGTTTTCGTTTCCTGATTACAGAAAAACCAAATAGCTACTCATTTTCAGGACATGGAAAAGGAAAGTTGACTTTCCTGATCGGTACATGCTCTGTTATTGCAGTAAACAGAGGAAATGGAACACTTAATGGGGATAACAAATTTCAATTAAAATAAAGGAACGAAGACAGAACTTTTTATCAAATATTTAAAATCACATTCTCTGCGTCAGGAGCGATAATTAAGATAACAACGCCAAGAAAGAATGCTGACGTATCCTTGTTATTTTCAACGGTTAGTGATTTTCATTAAAGCTAACATAAATATACATTGTAATTAAGAAGACTTTATGATTAATGATTACTAAATACTAGAGTTATAGATGCTATATATCATATTTTCAACTTATGGGTAATTGTTTAGGTGTTAGCTGTATATCACTTTTACAGCTGTATTTAACAGAACATGCGCTCCATGTCTGACAGAAATGTTACGATTTTTACAGGATTTTATCATCTGTATATATGCAACTGAATCTTCCAATCCAATTTTCATCAATTTCGAGAAGTTTAGACAATAGCATATAATTGGAAATTCAAATTGGGATATTTTTAAGAAATTTAAATATTGAAATTTGGAAAAAAATTGGTATATTCGGATATTTGGAAAATAATTTGAGGAATTTTGAATTTTTGAAAAAAATTTAAACCACGAAATTTGAAAAAAATTACTAATTCTTATAATCTAAAGTGTATCTAACGAAGCTACAAAGTAATCGTAAACAGTGGTTGATTCGTGATCAACGCGTGATCGGTAGCCATGGCGCTCTGTCGGCCTCTTCCTGATTGGCTTGTAGCGACGAGCCTCCAGACAAAGTCGCACGGTTGCCACGCTCGGCGAGTTTTCGCCAGAGTGGTTGATCACATTCGCATGGATCACAAATCAATCTGTTGGTGCAATACGTGCAATAACTGTTGTAAAGGACATTATATAACAATAAATGGCATCACAAAGGTATATTCCAATTTGATCTGCAGCAAATTATGAACGGCATATACGGAGATGCGAAAACAAGCTCAAAAAGGTGAAGAAAATTTTTGTGCAATCTTTATAGTTAAATTTTTCCTAAGAGATAGCATCAGTGAGGGAATTTTTTTCTATTGTCTTATTTTTCACATTAATGCGATGTCGAGGTATGTGGCCCTATCGCAATTGAAAATAAGGTTTCGATAATCCTTCCATAAAGTTTCGATGAGTACATCTGAAATAACCTTGAGATATTCTTCAGGGAAATACAAAAATCTCCTTTTGTGTTTTTTTGTGCAGATTTATCTATTAAAATCCTATCCGCAATCTATTTTCCATGCACACACCTTCAACCGAATGTATGCCATATATGATATTACCGTTTCCAACTTTCACCAAGGTTAATAGGAACCATAACAGCTCCCTACCCTTCCCCCCTATAAGAATATCGATTTGTAGCCTCACATTTCAAGGTTAGACTTCTTGTAATGTTTCTGTTCAACATTCGGCGATTTCTGACAATTTTCCCAATAAAACATGATCATTGTGACATTAAGCCTGGCAACGCCGCATAGTAGAGGGAACTCTCAGCGTCACGTTGATGGTTCGTCACCACGCACAGGATTGTAATCAGTTACGGATACCCGTTTATGAGCGCGAACGTTTTATGCACGTCTTGACTTGATTTTTCTTGCGGAAATTTAATATTAGTCTAAAATGTCTGACACAGATACAGTTGATGAAGTGGATGAAATCAGCTTAACGTCACCCAGAAAAAGGGCTAAAAAGCTTCATCTTAGCGCAGGTGAAAAACAAATTATTCTAAATATCTACAAGAACCAGGTGCAAGAAAATAGTGGATTGGCTATAGAAAATATCGTATATAAGGTTGCTGAAATTTCTGGAGTAGGTCGATCAAGTGTTTACAAAATGTTGAAGGAATATAGACAAAATCACTCACTATCTGAGCCAAAAACATATCCAGCGAGAAAAAAAATCATCGAAAAAATAGATGACTTTGACAAAAGTGCCATTAGAAGAAAAGTACATCACTTTTTCTTCAGGAATGAAATACCTACAATAGATAAAATATTGAAGCAAGTGAATGATGATGAGGACCTGCCAAATTTTAAAAGATCTACGTTCCATAAGCTGTTGAAAGAACTAGACTTTCGATTTTTAAAAAGAGGAAGGAATAGTTTATTGATAGAAAAGGAGGAAATTGTTATCTGGAGGAGAGAATACCTTAGAAAAATTAGGCAATTCCGCGCTGAAGGAAGAAAAATTTATTATTTAGACGAAACATGGGTGAACGCGGGGCATACGCAGGGAAAGGTTTGGGTAGACAGATCTCTGAGGTCCTCAAGGCAGCCTTTTTTAGATGGTCTTTCGACGGGATTGAAAAATCCTGCAGGTAAGTTTCGAAGTATATGAACTTTTTTGGATGCAGATAATTCATTTTCTGATCGAATCAATGATTTGGAAGCTCCGAACTCAGTTTTGCTATCTCATCCAAGTTTCTGAGTATTTCCTTCACCCAAAAACTAATCTAAGACCCTATCCTACACTAACCTAAAAAGAGTAAGTTGCTTAATTTCGTCATTTAGTGCGCTCGCTGAGAAGTAAAATAACTAATTACTTTCAGGCAAGGGAAAACGCCTGATCATTTGCCACATAGGTAGCGTAGATGGATTTGTTCCTGAAGCATTGTGAGCATTTGAATCCAAAAAAACTGGAGACTATCACGAAGAAATGGATGGTAACTCATTTGCAAATTGGTTCAAAAAAATTTTGCCGACACTTGATGATAACGCAATTATTGTGATGGATAATGCCCCGTACCACTCCAGAAAATTGGAAAAAATTCCAACAATGGCCACCAAAAAGGCAGACATTCAACAGTGGCTTGTCTCAAAGAAGATCGACTTCGACCAAACAATGGTCAAAGCTGAGCTGATAAATATAGTCAAGCGACATAAGTATAAATATGATTTAAAAATTGTTGACGAAATGGCCAAAAACCAAAATAAAACGATTCTCAGGCTGCCTCCCTATCACTGCGAACTGAATTCTATCGAGTTGATTTGGGCCGACATCAAGCAATACGTGGCGTCAAATAATAGCACTTTTAAGTTTTCTGACCTTAAAAAACTGTTTGATGTTGCTGTCGATAGAATTACGCCAGCAAAATGGAGAACATGTATTGACCATGTCCAAGAGAAGGTTGAAACCAAAATGTGGGATATGGACAATATCATTGACACCCAAGTTGAACCCCTTATAATTGACATCAACAATTCTGATGATTCAAGCTCCTCGGAATACAGCATATAAATCGATTGATACCATTAAGACTGGCAGTTTAACGGGCTTTTTGGCAAGACAGGTAAGTTCATTATAGACTGCAATCAAAGTGTAAGTTTCTAGTTATTAATGTGGAAATTCCAAATTTATAATTACACAAAATTAGGGTTAATTTAGGAGTTCCAAAGCATAATAGTGCCATTTTGACCTTCTTCCTATTTCTCATGTAAATTTTAATAGCAATCAAACTAACAAACTTTATGGAGTCTGTAATAAACTTTTGTACTACTACTACTACTACGTCTGTAGTTTCTATTTGCTCAAAAAAATTTGCTCTGCATTGTGAATAGAAGGTTGATTTGTAAATATTATTGGGTATATATGTAAGTTAATAATAAAATATGAACAATTTCAATTGAGATGGTCCACAAGTTTTTTTCGTGTGCGTTTTAGTAACATTTTGCTGAAATGGTGAATACAGAATTTTTTGCACTGATTCCTAATGTCGAAATATGATTAGAAAGGCGTGGTATATTCCTGATAATTTACTATGCTTTTGATAGAATTTACAGCAACACATATCTTGTACGACATTTTTTGATAGATCAGTCACAATAGCTTGATACGGCCCTGTAGCGTCTCCTACGGTTAAGTTCTTGATCACGTGCAATACGGGTGTATATGTTTGATTTTACTATGTTTCTTCGATGGATACAGTTTAATCTAAAACGTGTTTAAATTGGGTAATTAACAAATAAATGGTATTAAGTTTTTCTAAGTTAAGCTAAAATTTGTAGTTAGTAAATTAGTAATAACTTGGATAAACCGTTTGACATTCACCAACTTTTATTAAAACACAACCATTTAAACTGGGTGTTCGGATTTATATGTCACTTAGTATATCTATGTAAAACGATAACTAACCACTATTACCGTTTGCGATCGATTGCCGGTTCGATAATAGTGATGAAAGACCGACGAGCTGTTGGCATGTGTGTTTTAAATATTTAATTTAATGAAACTTACTGACTACAAATTTTCCTTAATGCCATTTATTTGTTAATTACCCAATTCAAAAACGTTTTAGATTAGATTATAAAAATTAGTATGATTATGGTCGATATAACGCACTTAAAGTTGTAAGCTATAAAGCCATTTAGACAAAAATCATATGAACTTTTGACTTGTTTCTATTATCCATTTCAATAACGTTTACACCCTGTATATCTACCTGTTCACCATGCAAAATTACGCAATAACTTTCATTCCAGCCAAACTCCAGCAATACCAAACTAGACCAGTTATAAATATTTAAAACGCCAACCACGGAGAAAGGTGGGCTTATTACAAAGCGTATTATTAATTTTTCTCTTTAACGCATACGACTACGAAGTGCGGTACGATCAGATTATGTGCAAATCGTTCGCTTGTTTCTCTATTTCTAAATTCTCCTTATTAGTAATGGAAATGATGAGTTAATGAGGCACTGGTGCACGGTGTCGGATAAACGAAACACGGAGTGAATTTTTCAAGTGATTCACCTGTCAGAATATCGGGTATTTCAAATTCGACTCTCACCTTGTTTTTGTTTGTTTCCTGACTCAACTTGATGTGGGATTTCAAAATAAAAAGTATATCAACATTGTATTTTTTCTCTCTATAAGGTGGCATAATTAAAATTTTCATATGTCCGCAATCATCAACTTCATGTGTTCTTACGACAGAACTGGGTCGGGGTCAGTGTGTCAGGTCAGTATGCAACCTTCAACCGACGGCTACGGTCACGCGTGTAGAGGTAATCGCGTAGACGAGAATCCCTCAACAAGCACTAGAGACATGGCTAGAGAAGTGCAAGTATCAAAAACTAAAGTGTGGCAAACGCTGCGTGAAGAGGGGCTGTATCCGTTTCACGTCCAACGTGTACAAGCCCTTCAACCTGACGATTTTCCAGCAAGAGTGCGATTTTGTGAGTGGTTGTTGCATCAACATGACAATAATCCGGACTTTTTGAAGTGCATATTGGTGACAGACGAATCTACGTTCACGCGTAATGGGGTGAATAACTTTCGCAACACTCATGTTTGGTCAGTAGAAAATACGCACGCTGTCCGTCGGGCACATTTTCAACAAACGTTTTCGGTGAATGTTTGGGCTGGCATGGTGAACGGTATGCTCATTGGACCATTTATTCTCCCAAATCGATTGGACGGGATGCAATACCTAGACTTTTTACGCAACATTTTGCCTTCCTTGTTAGAAGATGTGCCATTAAGCGTAAGACAATCAATGTGGTTTCTGCACGATGGTGCACCGCCCCATTTTAGACGCGAAGTGCGTGAGTTTTTGAATGAATTATTTACGAATAGGTGGATCGGACGTACTGGACCCGTAGCGTGGCCTCCGCGATCTCCAGACTTAACACCATGTGATTTTTTTCTTTGGGGAGAAATGAAACGCTTAGTCTACAAAACTGAAGTGCATACGGTTGACGAACTTCGTCTCAGAATTGAACAACCTGGTGCTTTCATTCGGGGGAGGGACTCCATTCTCAAAGCCTGCACCGATGCTTGGCTACGTCGTGCATGCACCTGTGTTTTTGAATCAAACGGCGATAACTTCGAACAATACCTATAAAGTATGTTTACCTAAAAACTGAAAATGCGGCAACGCCGTCATATTTGTTACCTCTGTTCGTGGTCTGCACCACCGCCTGCGTCTGCTCGGTAGCGCATCAGCTGATTTCATTTTCTGTTGGAGCGGTATGATTTCGGGCAGAGACGTACTTAGCCCTCCTCGTCAACTGGAGAGTGAGTACTTTTTCCTTTATTTTTTTTTACTTGGTCGCCCTCGTTTCACTACACATTACCTTTGTTATTTCAAGGGTAGTTGTTTCTGAAAAGGGAAACCCCAACTTTGCGGACACCCTGTATACTTTTGTCCATTACTGTATGTGTCCTATATTGACCTAATCAAACTACAGTTACTTGAAAGTAGTTGGCCTTGAAAATGACAATTTATGACATATTGATACATATATATGCATTATAAGTTTGTATTCAATGAAATATTAATAACGGCAAACATGAAAACCAGTATCGATCATATTTGTTTTTTTTTCTTAGTTATAATTTTATGCAAATTCTATAAATAGCATGCACTTCAAATTTGACTAGGCGCCCTTTACTTATCGGTAGCATCCGTGATAACTTTTAAACTCTATTATGCACAAGAAGTTTGCTGGTGAATCATCAAGTTTAATTTACTTAAAAAATTTACGATGCGCATTACAACCTGTCCCCCCCAATAACCAGGCTGATGTACGATTGCACTAATGTGACATTACGCTTTAAATTTTTGATATTAATTTCTAAGGTTATCATGCAACTTTCAAAGTTTCCATTGCCGTATTTTATTTGTCAATAACACTGGACAACAAATTTTAGTTTTTTAATTGTATCTTGTAGGAAAAGTGCACTTCTTTGTTAATTTTGGGGCGCTGAATCCAAAAATGACAATGAAATAAAAAAATTAGTTGCGGTTTAGAAAAAAAAGATATATTAGAAAAAGTAACAAGATTCATATTCTTATAAGAATCACGATATGCGCTGTCTTTTTGCTGTTCTTTTATGGATCGTTTCTGGAGCATCTCTACCAAGAGTCCAACAGTAGTCTGCAAGCATTGAAGGATTCCACTTTCCCTGGTACCTTTTTTCCATTGTTGAAATATCCTGATGAAAACGTCCGCCGTGCTCATCACTTACGGCTCCGCAATTGTCAGGAAAAAAGTCCAGGTGTGAGTGTAGGAAATGTATCTTAAGAGACATATTACAGCCCATCTTTTGATACGATGACAGCATATTTTTGACAAGGGTTTTATAGTTGTCAGCTTTTCTATTTCCCAAGAAATTAGTGACCACCAGACAGAAATCATTCCAAGCAGTTTTTTCAACACTTGTTAAAGTGTTTTCAAACTGTGTATCTTTAAAAATATTTAGAATCGGTGGCCCAACAAAAATACCTTCTTTAACCTTTGCCTCACTTAGTCTTGGAAATTTCTGACGCAGGTATTGAAAAGCTGACCCATCTCTATCTAATGCCTTGACAAAGTTTTTCATTAGGCCCAACTTGATATGCAGTGGTGGTAATAAATTTTTTTTCGAATCTACTAATGGCATATGCTGTACATTTTTTTGACCTGGCTCTAGGAATTGGCGAACAGGCCAGTTTTGTCTGGTGTAATGAAGTGCCATTGCCCGACTGTCCCATTCACACAAAAAACAGCAAAACTTTGTAGCCTAGCTGCAGCCCAAGTAAAACTGCAACAACTTTCAAATCGCCACAAATATGCCATTGGTGCTCATCGTATTTTATGTATGTCAATACAGTATATTCAGATAAGAGATAGACCGGATGTAAACAAAAGGTTCGGGTGATTTTCACGCTAACGCCGCCGTCTCGACGTAAAACAGGAGCCCTCATTGGTCAATTCCCAATTAAATGCCTATGCCGAGCGTCAGAGCAGTCGTATCAAGGCAGAGTCACATTCAGGTTCAGACGTGTTACGTATGTCGTGTGCATCATTGCAATTTGATATTTCTTTGGACGTTTTCGTTTGTTATCTTATTAAGTTGTTGAGTTTGTCGTTGTTATTGTTATACCTTGTTATTGATTGTTATTGTTATCAACTGCTTGCGCAAAATACCCAGTAGTACAGATACTGCCGATGAAGTTGTAAACTCCTGTAGTCCACCTAGGAAACGCTCTAAAAAAAGACACCTGAGTGCAGAAATGAAAGAGGTCATTTTGAATATATATAAGATCGAGCGCGAGGAGAACGAGGCATCAACCATCAAAGAAATTGTTGTGAAGGTTTCTCACAAAGTTGGGGTGTGTCGCGCATGTGTTAAGACAATACAAAAAAATCACACCTTTTCTGAGCCAATGACCAGTAAACATCGCAAAAGTATTGTTAAATCATTGGATGAAGCTGATAAGCATGCGATTAGGAGGAAAGTGCATGAATTCTTCTTTAGGAATGAAATACCTACTATAGATAAAGTACTGCAGGAGGTAAATGGAGATACAACGTTGCCAAATTTCAAACGATCAACTTTCCATGCTTTACTGAAGCATTTAAATTTCAAATGGAAAAAACGGGGTCGTAATAGTTTACTACTGGATAGAGAAGAAATTGTGCTATGGAGGAGGGATTATTTAACAAAAATTTTGAAATATAGAAATCAAAACAGGAAGATTTATTACCTTGATGAAACGTGGGTAAACGCAGGACACACTACAAGTAAAGTATGGGCTGATGATTCTGTAACTTCATCCAGGAGGGTCTTTCTAGATGGACTGTCCACCGGATTAAAAAATCCAGCAAGTAAATACGAGTAATAGACAACAATCGGATGTTTTTCAAACCTTGGGAACAAGGTTCTAAACATTAATTTCCAGGGGGCAGATAAAACATATGACAAGTAACAAAACTTTTATAACTTTCGATAAAATGCGTGGATGTTTTATTTTCATTTTCATTTGTTAGAACTTTTTTAAGCCATGTTTTTATGTGTTTTCGATATTTCAATAATTTTTTAATATAATCTTAAAATATGTCGAATATTATAAACTTAAAAAAAGTTACTAAGTTTTATATTGTGTACCGTTCCTAATATTTCTAATCATTTTAATTCATACTTTAAGCTTTATAAAGTTATAATTTGTTAATATTAATATTTGCGCGTATTTCAGGTTTCTGATCATTCATTTTTTAAAGGTTTATAACTTTAAATTAAATTGTGAAGCGCTGAGTAGTCATACGACGTTCAATATTCTTTCTTTCAATATGACTAAATAATCCCAATTATAGCAATCTGATACTCATGTCTCAATGTTTTTTCGCTGAATGTGATGAAAACATTTGAAAAAGGTTCGCTTATTGAAATAAATCTACACCAGTTAGTACTTCGATTTCCAGGTAAAGGGAAAAGGCTCATTATCTGCCATATTGCCAGTGAGGATGGATTTGTTGTTGACGGTCTGTGGTGCTTTGAGTCTAAGAAAACTGGAGATTACCACGAGGAAATGAATGGCGAATCGTTTGAACAGTGGTTTTCAAAAATTTTACCGAACTTAGAGGAAAACGCAGTAATTGTGTTGGATATTGCGCCTTATCATTCTCGAAGAATGGAGAAGGTCCCAACAACGGCTTCAAGGAAAGTTGATGTTCAAAATTGGCTCCGCTCGAAAAATATCAACTTTGAAGAAGCAATGCTGAAAGTACAATTATTAAGAATTGTCAAGGATCACAAGGCGGAATATCAAAAATACGCCATTGACGAAATGGCAGCAAGTCAAAATAAAACTGTGCTCCGTTTACCTCCATACCATTGCGAGCTCAATCCCATTGAGCTCATATGGGCAGAGGTTAAAAATTATATAGCTAAGCACAATACAACTTTTAAATTTTGTGACCTCAAAGGACTTTTCAAAGAAGCACTAGAATTAATAACAGCGCAAAAATGGGAAAACTGTATTAAGCACGTGAAAGACAAAGTTGAAAAGAGAATGTGGGAACTGGACAATATTTTAGAGGAACAAGTCGATCCATTCATTATTGACGTTGGTGCTTCAGGCAGTAGCGATGATGAAAGCTCATCAGGCTCATCTTTCCAATAAAAGATGTCGTTCATGAAATTCGGTAAGTTATAAGTAATTATAAAGCTACTGTACTTTTTAATTAATTATTGACATTTTTGAACCCATTTTGGCAAAACCTATTCAAGAATCTACTTTCTGACAATGTTCAACCATGCACATTTTTTACGTTTTGAACGTTTTAATTTGGTTACATATTTACCTAGAAATCAAAAAATATACTCAATATTCTAAAAGCAATTTTAAGAGATATACGATTATTTTTAATTTAGGCTAATTTAAACGCCATTTTGAGATTATATTCGACTGTATTTCACCAAACATCAGGCGGCATCCGAAGCTGGAAATCGAAGCGAAAATTTTGAAACCCTTATGTATATTTACATCATTCTATATTTCTTACCTCACCCTCACATGATCCTATATCCATCACCAATCGTATACACATCGAATTGTGCTAATTTACTACAAAGTTACGCAAAGCAGCATCTACTATCTAAAATATGTACTGCGTGACTCTTAATACGTCCCTGCCGAATGTTACAGCGTTCGATGATCACGTGGTCTTGTTTATGTCCGGTCTATCTCTTATCTGAATATACTGTAGGTACTTCATATTGTCATATGATTCTTTCATGCGAACTGCACACCCTACAGGAAGAGATGGTAAAATATTTCCAATATGCAATAACACTGCCATTAAACTCAATGTTGAACTGTGTATAAACAATCTCCAATCTTCTGGGTTATAGTTTATATTTAAAGCCGCCAGTATGCCGTTAATGTTACTGCAGAAAACCAAGTTATTCTCCATATTGAAAAATGGTTCTAAGTCTTTGTGGCGTTTACGAAAAACACATACCGAAACATCGTCTTCTAACAAGTTCCACTGCTGCAGTCTTGATCCAAGTAACTCTGCCTTACATTTTGGAAGTTCTAAATCTCTTACAAGATCATTTAATTCTGACTGTGTTATTTTGTGCGGTTGGTAGCATGCCGTGCTCGGTATAAAATCAGCATCTCTTGACGTTGATGGCATATCTTCTTCCTGACGAATCACTCGATCGCCATGATCTGATTCGTTTTCTGATTCGCAAGTGTAGGATTCGGGGGGTTTTGGAATAGGATTTTCGTCACAGTGAGGCACAGGTCTCATCGCAGATGGTATGTTTGGGTAGTTAATAACCGATGTTTTTTTCTTGGACATACCTGTGGCTTGTCCAACACAAGGTACCATGCAAAAGTAACAATCATTAATATGATTTGTAGGCTCTCTCCAAACCATTGGGACAGCAAAGCGCATAGACCGTTTTTTGCCATTTAACCAGCTCCTCAGACTTGAAGCACATGTATTACAGCAGATGTGGGGTGCCCACTGTTTGTCTTGATCACCTAGTTTACAACCGAAATAAAGCTGATATGCCTTTGTTATTAGTGGAGTAATAGACCGTCTCTGAGATGCAAAAGTCACATCACCACACACGTAACAAAACTGATCTGGATTGTTTACACACTTTCCAGACATCTTGCATGAACTGAGGAAAAAATGGCTAATATAAAACAATATAATGTACACGTATGTATAACGTAACACAATCATGACGATTACATCATCTTTCCTTGCCGAATATAAAAATGTAGCACGTGCATTCTTGTGAATTACAGTATATTAACACTGTCACAGCAGGAACACATATAATTACCGTATCTCTAAAACTTGAACTAATATTGAATAAATAAGTTTCATTCCGGTTTTAGCACATTAAAAATAGTAATATTTTGTTGATTTTATTTAGGATATTTTTTGGCTGTTGATCAGTGTAATTGCAGTAATTTATGTTATTCGCAAAACAGTTATAGTGCGCACTATTTGCCGTCTGTCCCCGATCATACATATTTTGCTCAATGAATTTTTCCATATTATTTGACGAGCTATTCTACCAAACACCTACCAATTCGACGGGTAGGACAGTCCTTAACATTAAGTGAAGGCAAACCGATATCCGGCTCTAATTTACTTGAACTCTGCAACTCTATTAAAGTTGAATGTTTCATTCGCGCAATGTGCGAATCAATGCCGTTATGCGCTGATTTCTCCTAAACGACCTGTGCTATAGTACCGATGGTACCGGATGGTGGTGACGTGAGTTAAGTCACGACGAGTATGGCGGCGATGTAACGTTGGAATTTGGGCTCCTTTCTGGGCCGCTGTTCCGCATTGCCCACGCCTTTCTACCCAGATTCAGCGTTTTAGTTCAAATACGTTGCTGTTATTATGTTGCCCTATTATCTGATGGATTAAAAGTGGGAGGGAGCCAGTACGAATTTGATTTTCGTCGTAGAAAATTTTAGTATCTGGTATGGTATTCACAGGCGGTAAACGGAACTAGGAAGATTAAAACATGATGTCCTTGAAGTGGTGGCTTAATCAGTCAATTTGATAGAAAAAAATCGAGCTAAGTCCGTTGATTCTGTACTTCACACGCTACGCTGATATCAGCTCGTAAAGGACTATGTTTGCACAAGTAAGACCTTCTGAGAAAAAGGTTAGCTACGGACATTTATCTCGGGTGAAAGAAGACATTGGCCTTTACCGTGCACAGTGCACAGAGCGCACACCAGTGCGGAAGCAATTGCCGACTATGACGTACGACCACGGACACCGACCCTTGTCCATCGGGGTACCACGTCGCATATATCGACACCCAACTGTAGGAGGTATTAGCGATTTTTAAAGGTAATTGCGTCTATGATGAGTGAAATATGCCTAATATGTGCTTAGAATTACTGTGGTAGGA
>CAVLJG010000007.1:12443248-12485455 GCA_963669975.1 Acanthoscelides obtectus | reverse complement strand
GCGCCCTCTAGTGGCTACAGAAAAACTATGCCCATGGTTCGTTTTGTCATAGCAAAAAACCCTCGTATACCAATTTTCACTGTTACACATCAAATATTGTTCGAAATATTTAAAAAAAAACTATTTTAGAAAGTAAATTTAAACACCCTGTATTTCGGAAGCCACGCATTTTTCGACCCATGTTCATATAGACTTTATGCATTAATTTTAAAAGTTCTATCGAATCTTAAAGTTATGCAACAATAAACTGAAACACCCTGTATAACTGGCCGATACGACCGCTCTTTCGTCCCGAGGGTGTCGATATTGTGGAACAACCTACAAGAAGAAGCTTTTACCAGTTCTGCTAACCTTAAGCAGTTCAAAAATCGTATTAACAAAATTTCCTTTGGATCCTCATAGCGCAGTCGTTTCTTTTAGACTTCGGTATACAAAAGAAATGATTCTAGAATCAAGATTTTTCGCGAGGTACAATACTTTCTCGCCTATCGATGTGGAAAGTAAAATGCTGTCCATTTGTCAATCCTCAGTGTATCTGAAAACGTCATTTAATTCTTTTGTCACGGACTAAACACAAATCACAGCTTCTCGAAAAATATGTACATATTATGCAGCATTAGCATATGTTGCGTCCCAAATTACGTATATTGTACGCCATACGCACATTATTATTATTATTAGTACGAACATCGTTGGATGTGCGTTGCTTAGTTAAGGTTGCCATGGGGAAAGTTTGATGATAATTTCAAGCTTATTTTCACGGCCTTCACAGGTTTCACCTACTCCTAATGCATATTCGATAGCGAAAAATTTGTTATTCGAAAGTCAACGGCAACTAGTTTGTTTCCGTTCCTAAATATATCGAAAAAGTGCATCTGAATATCTTCACATACCAACCGGAAAGCCGTAAAATTGGAGCTTCTATCCATATTCAGGAAAAATAGATAAATGGCGAAACAGCATAAAAGTATGAGGTTCTGAAATATTTTAGATACACATACATTCTTCCAGTACTGTTCAAGAGATTTGCAACTTGATGGAGAATGAAAATGGGACTGTTTTTGACAGGGGAAGGCTTTTATAGCCACTCTTACGCAGAAAAACTCGACATTCGTCCTTATTTACCTTGCGCCTTATATGTTCAATCATTTTCATATCGTTGTCAGCAAACCCATCCAGATACTTGAAACTCCGAATCTCGAAATTATGAGCCGTAACAGCTAATGAAGTCTCCCGGATGAAGTTAGAGATCCCTAGGTATCGCTACTCTAAATATTGTAGTTGAATCCTTTAACCAGGAGATCTATCTTCTTCCTACAGATCTTTTGCCCGCAATTTTATCCTCTATTACCAATATTTTTCTCGTCTCGTTAAATGTCCTATGTGTCTCGTTTTTTTTTAAACACCCAACATGAGTACCTTTTCCTCATTTGATCAAATACTTATCTGGTACATATCATTTCACATCCTGAATTTAATATTTATTTCTGCTTCAGCGAATATTGCTTCATAATGAAAAACGGCCATCCAGTACACAGAAAAATATACTGAGTGACATATAACTCCGAACACCCAGTTTGAATCGTTTTATTTTAATAAAATTTTGTATAAGTACTTAATGAAGCATAATAAGTAAATGATAAAAATTTCAAAATGATTGCACTGCTTTAAAGCCCTTTGACCTTTAATAATGTGTGGATGCACCCTGATGTGCTACGCATTCTCCAACGCGCCTAGGCATGCTTCTGATCAGGTGGTCAATGTCCTCCTGTGGTATCTCATTCCAGGCAACCACCAACTCCTCTCGAAGTGCTTCTAGAGTCTGACGAGGACGTTGCAAATTGAGCAATCTCCTACCCATCATATCCCACACGTGCTCAATTGGGGATAAGTCGGGAGATCTTGGTGGCCATGGTAACAATGTGACATCATTATGTTGAAAGAAGTCTATTGTGACTCTTGCAACATGTGGTCGGGCATTATCTTGTTGGAAAGTTGGATCTGGCAGGGTGTCAAGATAGGGTAAAAGATGGGGTTCTAGAACTTCGTGGATATAACGCCCAAACCATAACTCCAACAGTGTGATGAACATGTCTTTCAACAAAAAACTGTGGATTACTCCTTTCACCACGTCGCCTTCTAACCCTGGCACGACCATCGTGCATGCCTAAACAAAATCGAGACTCGTCACTAAAGACAATACTGTTCCCAGAGTGACCGTTGCCTGCACCACTCAAGGCGATTACGTCGGTGTTCTCGAGTTAAAGGGAGGACCCAGTGTGGCCGGTATGAAAACAAGCCAAAACTTCTCATTCATCGGTAAACACTCCGCATGCCAATAGGTCTTCCGTGTTCTGCAAACCATTCATTTGCAATGGACCTGGTAGTGGAGAAACGGTCCCTTAAGGCCAATAATCTTACGCGGCGATCTTCACGGTCTGTTGTTCTACGGCGGCGTCCAGTGCCTCTTGCTCTTTGCGTACGGCCTTCTCGAAGCCATGCCTGACAACACCTAACCACAGTGTCTACACTTCTTTGCACTCTAACTGCAATTGCCCGAAAAGAAAGTCCAGCTGCACGAAGTCCCACTATACGGCCCCTATCAAACTCACTAAGTTGACGAAATCGTACAGGTCTTCGTACTCTAGGCATCGTAACCGATCGTAAAGGATGTCAAGAACCAAAATCCGCCAACGTTGATTCTTTACTGCGGCTAAAATATTCATTTTTAGAGCGTTAGTGAATTAAAAAAAAGCAGTATCAAAACCGGAATGTCCAACTGATAAGGCTGAAAATTTTTTCACTTGTTATTTACAGTACGATAAATACATTCACCACCTTTTATTAAAATAAAACCATTTAAACTGTGTGTTCGGATTTATATGTCACTTAGTATATATCATGGGCGATAATGGGTTTTCCTTTTCCGAGAATCATAAAAATATAGAACACTTCAAAAGTTTCTGAGGCATTGTGAAGCTTGAAAGCTTCAATAGCGTAAGTTGTTTCCACTCCCTTTCTTAAAAACAATATTTATCAATCTCAGAAATGAACGAATATGTACAAAAAGTAACTTACAGATGTTTCGAACGTGTTAAAGACCCAAAACACACAAAAATATATCAAATATGGGCGATAATGGGTCTTTCTCTCTACATACTTTCAAATTTCTTCAAGCACTCCGAAGCTTGAAAGCTTCAATAGCTTGAGTTTTTTATTCCTACCACCACTAAAAACGGATATGTACAAAAAGGAACTTACAGATGTTTTGATCGTGTTGAAACCCCAAATTGACGTTTAGAGAAAATTTGAGTTATTCCAATTTCAAAAACAATAATGGTGAAACATAGTATTTATCCTCTAATAGTTAGTCGCAGGCCACTTTCATATAATCGGTGTCATTATTACTAGTTCTGTGTATCAATAATGATAGTCGCTACTCAATCTTGGCACGCAACAGCTGATTTAATAACATAATATTGTAATATTCGATTCGACATCACAATTTCCTATCAAGCTCATTTATAAAACGATGGATAAAAGTTTTATTTCTTCAGCTTCATTTTTTATATTTGTACTTAAAATGAAAAGTAAAATCATTAATTTTAGAGACATTCCTGTTTGCCATGTCTACAGTTATTTTATGCGAAGTATTTCCAAAACCAAAGTCAAAGAACAGTCAAATATTTGTACGAAGCTACATGTAAACTGGAGTGAACTTTATCGTAGGTGCCTAATATCAGGTCCATGATTATTCATGGTGCTCATATACAGGCTGTCGCATCGGGAACTCCATCGATAGATTTCTCGAAAAGTAGGCATATGATATTTACTAAAATTTGGGAGTATACTAATGTCGATGGGGCAACGGCACCTAAAATCTTTTCAAGATGGTGGCACTTCCGGTTATATCGGAGGTTGATGCCAACTTGCTTATTTTAAATTGAACGCCCTGTATATTACTCAATATTCGGATTCTGCTTAAAATTCTAATCACATTTCATATATAATCTCCTATACCCAAGTCTAACCGTTTTTGACATATTTCAAAATCTATGTCAAAAATCACGTTTGCAGACTAAAATAATTGTTCATGTCCCTTATGTAGAACACCTTTTTGTTTAATGTAGATTGATTTTCTGGTAAACAGGGATATACTTCAATAGACTTTGTATGATATTTCGATAATTATTTATACAGGATGGTCAAAAAATTAGTATAAAAATTGAATGTCAAAAATTGCCAAAAGTTGAATTTTTCAAATGAAAACCCCATATTTTTATAAGTTCATCGCATCAAGCATTAAAAATTAGCGTAACTTTATACAGGGTTTGCTACCCCAAAAATGTTTACTTTTCGAGTAATTTGCAATTTATTACTTTTCTATTGTAAAACAGATTTAGTTTTATAATTACAGTATATTCAGATAAGAGATAGACCGGACATAAACAAGACCACGTGATCATCGAACGCTGTAACATTCGGCAGGGACGTATTAAGAGTCACGCAGTACATATTTTAGATAGTAGATGCTGCTTTGCGTAACTTTGTAGTAAATTAGCACAATTCGATGTGTATACGATTGGTGATGGATATAGGATCATGTGGGGGTGGGGTAAGAAATATATAATGATGTAAATATACATAAGGGTTTCAAAATTTTCGCTTCGATTTCCAGCTTCGGATGCCGCCTGATGTTTGGTGAAATACAGTCGAATATAATCTCAAAATGGCGTTTAAATTAGCCTAAATTAAAAATAATCGTATATCTCTTAAAATTGCTTTTAGAATATTGATTAGTATATTTTTTGATTTCTAGGTAAATATGTAACCAAATTAAAACGTTCAAAACGTAAAAAAATGTGCATGGTTGAACATTGTCAGAAAGTAGATTCTTGAATAGGTTTTGCCAAAATGGGTTCAAAAATGTCAATAATTAATTAAAAAATACAGTAGCTTTATAATTACCTATAACTTACCGAATTTGATGAACGACATCTTTTATTGGAAAGATGAGCTTGATGAGCTTTCATCATCGCTACTGCCTGAAGCACCAACGTCAATAATGAATGGCTCGACTTGTTCCTCTAAAATATTGTCCAGTTCCCACATTCTCTTTTCAACTTTGTCTTTCACGTGCTTAATACAGTTTTCCCATTTTTGCGCTGTTATTAATTCTAGTGCTTCTTTGAAAAGTCCTTTGAGATCACAAAATTTAAAAGTTGTATTGTGCTTAGCTATATAATTTTTAACCTCTGCCCATATGAGCTCAATGGGATTGAGCTCGCAATGGTATGGAGGTAAACGGAGCACAGTTTTATTTTGACTTGCTGCCATTTCGTCAATGGCGTATTTTTGATATTCCGCCTTGTGATCCTTGACAATTCTTAATAATTGTACTTTCAGCATTGCTTCTTCAAAGTTGATATTTTTCGAGCGGAGCCAATTTTGAACATCAACTTTCCTTGAAGCCGTTGTTGGGACCTTCTCCATTCTTCGAGAATGATAAGGCGCATTATCCAACACAATTACTGCGTTTTCCTCTAAGTTCGGTAAAATTTTTGAAAACCACTGTTCAAACGATTCGCCATTCATTTCCTCGTGGTAATCTCCAGTTTTCTCAGACTCAAAGCACCACAGACCATCAACAACAAATCCATCCTCACTGCCATTATGGCAGATAATGAGCCTTTTCCCTTTACCTGAAAATCGAAGTACTAACTGGTGTAGATTTATTTCAATAAGCGAACCTTTTTCAAATGTTTTCATCACATTCAGCGAAAAAACATTGAGACATGAGTATCAGATTGCTATAATTGGGATTATTTAGTCATATTGAAAGAAAGAATATTGAACGTCGTATGATTACTCACGCTCAGCGCTTCACAATTTAATTTGAAGTTATAAACCTTTAAAAAATGAATGATCAGGAACCTGAAATACGCGCAAATATTAATATTAACAAATTATAACTTTATAAAGCTTAAAGTATGAATTAAAATGATTAGAAATATTAGGAACGGTACACAATATAAAACTTAGTAACTTTTTTTAAGTTTGTAATATTCGACATATTTTAAGATTATATTAAAAAATTATTGAAATATCGAAAACACATAAAAACATGGCTTAAAAAAGTTCTAACAAATGAAAATGACAATAAAACATCCACGCATTTTATCGAAAGTTATAAAAGTTTTGTTACTTGTAATATGTTTTATCTGCCCCCTGGAATTAATGTTTAGAACCTTGTTCCCAAGGTTTGAAAAACATCCGATTGTTGTCTATCTTGTCTTGTCTATCTCCATCTAGAAAGGCCCTCCTGGATGAAGTTACAGAATCATCAACCCATACTTTACTTGTAGTGTGTCCTGCGTTTACCCATGTTTCATCAAGGTAATAAATCTTCCTGTTTTGATTTCTATATTTCCCAATTTTTGTTAAATAATCCCTCCTCCATAGCACAATTTCTTCTCTATCCAGTAGTAAACTATTACGACCCCGTTTTTTCCATTTGAAATTTAAATGCTTCAGTAACGCATGGAAAGTTGATCGTTTGAAATTTGGCAACGTTGTATCTCCATTTACCTCCTGCAGTACTTTATCTATAGTAGGTATTTCATTCCTAAAGAAGAATTCATGCACTTTCCTCCTAATCGCATGCTTATCAGCTTCATCCAATGATTTAACAATACTTTTGCGATGTTTACTGGTCATTGGCTCAGAAAAGGTGTGATTTTTTTTGTATTGTCTTAACACATTAAACACTGATGCGCGACACACCCCAACTTTGTGAGAAGCCTTCACAACAATTTCTTTGATGGTTGATGCCTCGTTCTCCTCGCGCTCGATCTTATATATATTCAAAATGACCTCTTTCATTTCTGCACTCACGTGTCTTTTTTTAGAGCGTTTCCTAGGTGGACTATAGGAGTTTACAACTTCATCGGCAGTATCTGTACTACTGGGCATTTTGCGCAAGCAGTTGATAACAATAACAATCAATAACAAGGTATAACAATAACAACGACAAACTCAACAACTTAATAAGATAACAAACGAAAACGTCCAAAGAAATATCAAATTGCAATGATGCACACGACATACGTAACACGTCTGAACCTGAATGTGACTCTGCCTTGATACGACTGCTCTGCCGCTCGGCATAGGCATTTAATTGCGAATTGACCAATGAGGGCTCCTGTTTTACGTCGAGACGGCGGCGTTAGCGTGAAAATCACCCGAACCTTTTGTTTACATCCGGTCTATCTCTTATCTGAATATACTGTAGTTGGCTATGACGGCGGAACGCAGAGAATAAACAATTTTGTTATGCTTAACACTAGGAAATGAAAGGGCAATAACTAAAAATATCTGTACTCAGAAACTGAAAAGTGAGTAAAACTGAGGTGGATCGAAAAAAAGTGAGAAAAAGTGAAAAAAGCTAATCTAAAACTAAACGAATCAAAAACACCTTTTATCAGCGGCGAAGAATTGAGATCTGCCGATTCGATTCCAATATCAGTTGACCTTTGCAGTATTTTACATTATAATGGAATATCTACTTTAAAAATTCCAGCTGCTTCTGCATCAAATGTTGCAACAATCTCACGCTAATGTAAATTTAATGTTATCAGCGAGGAAATGCGTTTGTTTTGTATGTATCTAAGAAGCGCATTGTTCAATTTATACGGTATGGAACCTAATTAAGCACAGTGCATTCTAGCCGTAATAACAATACAATTAACAATATTGTGTATATCAAGCTCCTCATAATATGAGGGCAATGCGGATATGCGTTGTATTTTCTCATGAAAATAGGACAGAACCTAGATCTAGTTAGAGAAGATTTTTGAATGACTTGCAGTATACGAACCTTCTTTCTGGCCATTCAGTTCTGTCACAGAAGTGAAAATGAAACCTTTTCTCTCTAGCTTTCATCATCAGTCAGTTTGGACGGAAAATAATCCGCACGGGAATTACATAACTTGAAAAGTGACATTATATCGATTTTTTGACATCATACTGTTTTTTTTCTTTCACGTTACGTAGGTTTTTCGACAAGATGTTAACTCAGTACTAGCTGATTCGACACTTTTCGTGAACTCGTTTGTAGTTATACGTGTTGCTTAATCGTCATTATGTCTCAGTTATCGATGTTTGGTTCTGACGTGATGTAAAATCTGCATCACAGATGGCATTACTGGAGGTCTAAACTGAGGTATAGTGAGGATTTGTGTGCTAATAATGTGTTTTGATGATAGTTCCATCTGATTATTGTCTCAGATACATTTACTTGAGATTCAAAGGTAGAAATTACACACGAAGTACAAGTCATATACAGTAATTACACACAACGCGGGCGCGATGGTGATTTCCCGAAATTCTCAAAGTTTTTGAAAACACAAAAAACGTAAAAAATGGTAATTAATATCTTTGAACATACCCTGTCTTCAGGAAAGGCAACATATGATCAACCCGTCGGGCACAGCTAATATACTAAGTGACATATAAATCCGAACACCCAGTTTAAATGGTTTTATTTTAATAAAATTTTGTATAAGTACTTAATGAAGCGTAATAAGTAAATGATAAAAATTTCAAAATGATTGCACTGCTTTAAAGCCCTTTGACCTTTAATAATGTTCGGATGCACCCTGATGTGCTACGCATTCTCCAACGCGCCTAGGCATGCTTCTGATCAGGTGGTCAATGTCCTCCTGTGGTATCTCATTCCAGGCAACCACCAACTCATCTCGAAGTGCTTCTAGAGTCTGAGGAGGACGTTGCAAATTGAGCAATCTCCTACCCATCATATCCCACACGTGCTCAATTGGAGATAAGTCGGGAGATCTTGGTGGCCATGGTAACAATGTGACATCATTATGTTGAAAGAAGTCTATTGTGACTCTTGCAACATGTGGTCGGGTATCATCTTGTTGGAAAGTTGGATCTGCCAGGGTGTCAAGATAGGGTAAAAGATGGGGTTCTAGAACCTCGTGGATATAACGCTGCGCGTTCATGTTACCTCTGATGAAGATTAAAGGTGACCTGGAACCATAAGCTATAGCACCCCAAACCATAACTCCAACAGTGTGATGAACATGTCTTTCAACAAAAAACTGTGGATTCCTCCTTTCACCACGTCGCCTTCTAACCCTGGCACGACCAGCGTGCATGCCTAAACAAAATCGAGACTCGTCACTAAAGACAATACTGTTCCATTCCTGATCCCAGAGTGACCGTTGTCTGCACCACTTAAGGCGATTACGTCGGTGTTCTCGAGTTAAAGGGAGGACCCAGTGTGGCCGGTATGAAAACAAGCCAAAACTTCTCATTCGTCGGTAAACACTTCGCATGCCAATAGATCTTCCGTGTTCTGCAAACCATTCGTTTACAATGGACCTGGTAGTGGAGAAACGGTCCCTTAAGGCCAATAATCTTAGGCGGCGATCTTCACGGTTTCTTGTTCTACGGCGGCGTCCAGTGCCCCTTGCTCTTTGCGTACGGCCGTCTCGAAGCAATGCCTGACAACACCTAACCACAGTGTCTACACTTCTTTGCACTCTAACTGCAATTACCCGAAAAGAAAGTCCAGCTTCCCGAAGTCCCACTATACGGCCCCTATCAAACTCACTAAGTTGACGAAATCGTACAGGTCTCCGTACTCTAGGCATCGTAACCGATCGTAAAGGATGTCAAGAACCAAAATCCGCAACGTTGATTTTTTACTGCGGCTGAAATATTCATTTTTAGAGCGATAGTGAATTAAAAAAAAGCAGTATAAAAACCAGAATGTCCAACTGATAAGGCTGAAAATTTTTTCACTTGTTATTTACAGTAAGATAAATACATTCACCAACTTTTATTAAAATAAAACCATTTGAACTGGGTGTTCGGATTTATATGTCACTTAGTATAGATATACTTCACTGGCAGCATATTCATGTAACGATTTTCTCTCACAGCAAATATCACTGATTCTATACACATGCAGACCAATACACATAATCATCCAGATGCGATCTTGCTATTCAACCAAGTTTCTTATCAGAGATGAAAACTACAGACTACTCGACTTCACAAAACATATGCAACCAACAATGCGTGTAGTTGAGCGATTCCTCCATAGATGGACGCTCACAACGATCCTAGTGAGCAAACGTTGAATGACTGTTTGCATCCTAAAAACTACCTAGTCTGCAAGATGACGTTTTATATGTTTTTACATAATACCCGTGCGGTATTGCCCATTAGTCACTGTCTAATGTATACGTTAGTGTGTCAGTCCTGGTTGCCCAGAAACCAGACAGTATCAAGGAGAGGTATACGTGTAAACGCTGTAATATCAACGTCATCGTTTGAGTAGCGTTAGGTTCTGATTAACATGACATTTATCGAATTAATTTACAGAATCAGTATGACTAGCACCAATTGTGCAACGGCAAAGACACTTATAATCGGTTTATATACTAAGTGACATATAAATCCGAACACCCAGTTTAAATGGTTTTATTTTAATAAAAGTTGGTGAATGTATTTATCTTACTGTAAATAACAAGTGAAAAAATTTTCAGCCTTATCAGTTGGACATTCCGGTTTTTATACTGCTTTTTTTTATTCACTAACGCTCTAAAAATGAATATTTCAACCGCAGTAAAGAATCAACGTTGGCGGATTTTGGTTCTTGACATCCTTTACGATCGGTTACGATGCCTAGAGTACGGAGACCTGTACGATTTCGTCAACTTAGTGAGTTTGATAGGGGCCGTATAGTGGGACTTCGGGAAGCTGGACTTTCTTTTCGGGCAATTGCAGTTAGAATGCAAAGAAGTGTAGACACTGTGGTTGGGTGTTGTCAAGCATGGCTTCGAGAAGGCCGTACACAAAGAGCAAGGGGCACTGGACGCCGCCGTAGAACAACAGACCGTGAAGATCGCCGCCTAAGATTATTGGCCTTAAGGGACCGTTTCTCCACTACCAAGTCCATTGTAAATGAATGGTTTGCAGAACACGGAAGACCTATTGGCATGCGAAGTGTTTACCGACGAATGAAAAGTTTTGGCTTGTTTTCATACCGGCCACACTGGGTCCTCCCTTTAACTCGAGAACACCGACGTAATCGCCTTGATTGGTGCAGACAACGGTCACTCTGGGATCAGGAATGGAACAGTATTGTCTTTAGTGACGAGTCTCGATTTTGTTTAGGCATGCACGATGGTCGTGCCAGGGTTAGAAGGCGACGTGGTGCAAGGAGAAATCCACAGTTTTTTGTTGAAAGACATGTTCATCACACTGTTGGAGTTATGGTTTGGGGTGCTATAGCTTATGGTTCCAGGTCAGCTTTAATCTTCATCAGAGGTAACAGGTTATATCTACGGAGTTTTAGAACCCCATCTTTTACCCTATCTTGACACCCTGGCAGATCCAACTTTCCAACAAGATAATGCCCGACCACATGTTGCAAGAGTCACAATAGACTTCTTTCAACATAATGATGTCACATTGTTACCATGGCCACCAAGATCTCCCGACTTATCCCCAATTGAGCACGTGTGGGATATGATGGGTAGGAGATTGCTCAATTTGCAACGTCCTCCTCAGACTCTAGAAGCACTTCGAGAGGAGTTGGTGGTTGCCTGGAATGAGATAGCACAGGAGGACATTGACCGCCTGATCAGAAGCACGCCTAGGCGCGTTGGAGAATGCGTAGCACATCAGGGTGCATCCACACATTATTAAAGGTCAAAGGGCTTTAAAGCAGTGCAATCATTTTGAAATTTTTATCATTTACTTATTATGCTTCATTAAGTACTTATACAAAATTTTATTAAAATAAAACCATTTAAACTGGGTGTTCGGATTTATATATCACTTAGTATACATTTCATGGACGTCTGTAATACTGAATATACTTGATACATTTTTTACTACAATATATCTTCAAACTAAATCATTTGCTGAAATACATTTTTTTACAGAAATCGCGGTATGAATCAACTAAAAACTGAAGACAACGATAATTATAATAATTTCACGGTGTCGAATTGCTTATTGGACACTGTTCGCTTCACACATATTAGATGGTTGCGTAAATTATTATAAACTCGAACCGCCGAAGGATAATGCGGGGTCCTAGTTTTTACACATATTTTTAACGATCATCATTAGTGTGAGCATAAGTAGAAACAACTATGTGTATTACCTAATAACGTTACTCAAATGTAACCGGAGCGAAGAAACATTAATAGAAGAAAATTTGGTGATCCGCGCTGTCAGAATTGACCGTGAAAAACCTACTTGCTGACTAGATAGTTCCAAATGTACAAAATAGTCCTTTGCGCTATTGCCCACTATGCGCGCTGTGAGTGTCATCCCTAGCATCACCTATGGAGGAATGATCCAACCACATGCTGAACGATCATGCTGCAAGCCGGACCGCCAGCATGCTTTGTTGGTTGCATAATGCCGAGACAGTCTGTGGAGTACAGGGTTTGTCCGGAAAGTAATAGGACTGAGTCGATTTAAAAAAATTTATTGAGCCAATCGTTACAATTCTTTAAAAGCTTTCAAAATAGGCTCCTTCTGCGTCGATGCAGCGCTGCCAGCACGATTTCCAACCATTGAAGGCGTCACGGAAGGCATTCTCCGGAATAGCCTTGAGAGCCGCGGTGCATGCTGTCGTCTCAAAATGCTTGCCTTTCATCGACCTTTTCAGGCGAGGAAACAAAAAAAGTCCGGGGGGGGGCACATCTGGGCTGTAGGGTGGCTGCGGAAGCGTTGGGATGCCGGCCTTGGTCAGGTAGCTGTTCACAAGAAAGGCGGTGTGAGCCGGGGCGTTGTCGTGGTGCAACTTCCAGTCGGCTGCGATGTCTTGTCGGACCCGACTGACCCTTTGTTTTAGTCTTCTGAGCACTTCCACGTAAAACTTGGCGTTGACGGTTTGTCCAGCAAGAACAAATTCATGGTGGACGATGCTTTTGATGTCAAAAAAGACAATGAACATCGTTTTCACTTTGGATTTGCTCATTCTTCCCTTTTTTGGGCGAGGAGACGCCGTCGTGTGCCACTCGGAAGATTGCCTCTTTGTCTCGGGATCATACTTAAAGATCCACGACTCGTCACCTGTGATTACGTTATTCAAAAATTGGTGGTCACTTTCACACATGTTCAAATTTTCTTGGCACACTTCCACTCGCCGCAATTTCTGGTCGTCAGTGAGCACTTTTGGGACCATCTTCGCGCACACCTTGCGCATGTTCAAATGCTGTGTCACAATGTCATGAATCACAGCTTTTGGTAAATTTAACATCTGGGCAATTAAACGAATACTTAGTCGACGGTCTGAGTTCAAAGCTTTGCGCACACGAGTCACATTATCGGTGTTTGTCGAAGTTGAACAATAGTTTTTTTTAAATATATCGAACAATATTTGATGTATACCAGTGAAAATTGGTATATAAGGATTTTTTGGTACGACAAAACGAACCATGAGCATAGTTTTACTGTAGTCGCTGGAGGGCGCTCTCTACTGTACCTGTAGTGTATTAGAATGACCGAAAATTTTTTCTTAGTGCAATTTTTTGCTTTTTGGCCAAAAAAAAAATGATTCTTCGCACTTTTCAACATAAAAAAGCTCTCTTGTGAGTGCAGAATAAGGTTAAACGTCAATTAGATGACAATTAGTTTTGTTGTCTGTTGAAAACTGAAACGTTTTTTTGCAATTGTGAATGCAGGAAATTTAGTTTCTTTTACCTGTTTTTTTTTGTAAGTTTTATAAAAATGCCATTTTTTTTCTCCAATCAAGAGTTAGCGGATATTCATTTTGTGTATGGCTTTGTAAATGGAAACGCAGCAGAAGCAGCCAGAGAATACGCACGGAGATTTTCAAACAGACGACATCCAACTCGCTCAGTATTTATAAGAGTGCATCGCCAAATAATTGAAAATGGTTTTGGAAATCTCCAAAGGGATCAAAACATAAATGTTCGTCAGCACAGATTTACCCGTATGATTCTGCGTGAGTTTGATAGAGATCCGACCATAAGTGTTAGGAGAGTTTCTGGTGCCTATGGGAATTTCAGCAAGCCATATTCACCGTGTTCTTAGAAATGACCATAGACGTCCTTACCATTTGCAACCTGTGCAAGGACTACATCCAGGGGACGTAGAACGAAGAATCACATTTTGTCAGTGGATCCTTGATAGAACTGATAATAATAGGGAGTTTTTAAGTAACGTTTTATGGACCGATGAGTCATGCTTTACTAGACGTGGAGTGGTAAATTTTCATAATCAACATATTTGGTCGCATGAAAATCCGCATGCAGTTCGGGAAAGAAATGTTCAGCATGAATTTAGTGTGAACGTGTGGATTGGTATCTACCGTAATTGACTATTTGGACCCTACCTTTTGCCTGCAAGGTTAAATACTGCGACCTTCTTGGAATTTTTAAAGGCTGAACATGCAAATATGTGAGTTGATGTTATGTTAGATTTAAGAAGATTGGCCTGGTTCCAGCTTGATGGTTGTACAGCTCATTATTCGAGAATAGTTAGAAACTAGCTTTACGAAAGTAATCCAGAAAGATGGATCGGCCGTGGAGGACCAGTCGCCTGGCCTCCACGATCCCCTGACCTAAATCCATTAGATTTCTTTGTGTGGGGATTTCTAAAAGAAAAGGTGTACCAGACCCCGTAACTACAAGAGATATGCTAATAGACAGAATCAGGAATGCATGTGACGAAATAAGGCCTTATTGGAATAATGCTATACCTCGTTCTGTCATTCGTAGATGTGAATTGTGTATTGAACAATTGAGTTTACATTTCGAGCAACTACTTTAGATTTTGTATGTTTGTCCTAACTATCCAATAGCATTTTAGTTGTAAATACTTAATTTAATTTGTTAAAAATAATATGGGAAAATTAAACAAATTAATATTATGTTTTTTGTGTTTATTTGGAGTTAGGAATTATTGGTGTGTTTAAAAACACAATCATCTTAATTACTTGTAATGCCCAAATCGAAAATTTAAAAAAATATTATTTTCCCATAAGTAATTAAAAATGCATCGAACCTTAAAAATCGAAACACTTATCTCAAAAACGGCTAACTATAACGAAAACTCACAGGAGAGCTTTATTATGTTGAAAAGTGCAAAGAATCAGTTTTTTTATTCAAAAAGAAAAAAATTGCACTAAGAAAATTTTTTCGGTCATTTTAATACACTACAGGTACAGTATAGAGCGCCCTCTAGTGGCTACAGTAAAACTATGCCCATGGTTCGTTTTGTCGTACCAAAAAACCCTTATATACCAATTTTCACTGTTATACAACAAATATTGTTCGAAATATTTAAAAAAAACTATTTTAGAAAGTAAATTTAAACACCCTGTATTTCGAAAGCCACGCATTTTTCGACCCATGTTTATATAGACTTTATGCATTAATTTTAAAAGTTCTATCGAATCTTAAAGTTATGCATCAATAAACTGAAACACCCTGTATATACATGAATAAACTATCGACAATATTAAACATGAATTTTATTCAAAAACATTTTTTTAAATTTTGACTAAATTATATGTAATTTCTTAATATTCAATAAGCTGGTGATGTTTCAATGACAAGCTGTCATCTCATACTTTGACAATATTTTGTTTTCAACATTTCACAGCTATCGGTTGCTAAAATTTGTTGATTGGATCTTGAATCTCATTCGCTGTATTTGACGGACTGTTACCCTATAGGTGGAGAATAACGGACTGTTGATTTGACAATCCTGGTGAAATCCACCCTGAGCACAGTTATTCGTTGCTCTTTCCCTTACTCTGATATTTTGAACTTCTTGAAGGTCGCAGTCTGACACGTTTCGTTTTTTGTACCATACATTGAGGTTTCCCGTTAACAAACATCCACAGTTTCTCATTTGTAATATTACTAGGGATTGGTAGGGAGGTGTTAAATCACAAGCTAATAGCCGGTCGATTAACAAGAACTAACTGTCGAGTGCCGATCTGTGATTATGATTAGTAAACAACATGCGCTATACCTATGTTCACGGCTCTCTCCGAGCAATATCGAGAAAGTCTAGTTCTACAGACGGACTTTACGTAAGTCCTGAAAATTAGGAACGAGCCGGTTAGAGAAGTATGTTTATCTAGGAGACGTTTATCATAGACTGGGCATATTATGAGGTAAATGTGACGCCATACAGTTCATACGCTTGATTCAACACTGCACCTTGTCATTAAATGGCGTCGAGTAGGTTGACTTTGCACTTCCCATCCCAATGCCCTTATCAGTTCGGTACAAGTAGGCCATCTGAGGAAAAAGTTAAGTACGAACACGTATAACAAAAAAAAAATAAATGGACCAAGTCAGTAAAATAGGCCCATACAATAAGACGATTTCTTTGACTAGCCTCGCGATTCGCAATCTACCCGTCAGTCAGACTTCGATCCAGGGATATCCAGAGACGCGTGTGTTGAGAATAGTTCTCTATTATTCCTAGTTTTAATGACGTTAGAAGCATATAAATACTGTATACTAACGTCAAAATTGAGATGTATCCTCTCCCACTCATTAAGACCTATAACCCCCAATTTTCAACTCCTACAAATATTTCTGTGGAAATAATCAGAAGCCTATGACAGATTTCTATTATTTTTTTTTCCAAAACTAAAAGGCTGCTTAGTCGTTGTCAAAGTCGTAAATTTCAACAAAATTTGACCACAACTTTCCCTGATACAGCGGGCGCAACGATTAGCAGATAGACAGACTGACCAACCAACAAATTCCACTAAATTCTTCACAACAACACGACACAACTAAAGGGTTGTCCAATAGGGACGTAAACGTCAATTTGACATAGACGCCATCTTTGTTTTCTGTCACCGACATGTCATTTTGTTAGTTGAATGTTTACCATTGATCGCTATGGAGTCGTATTCGATTGAAGACCGCATTAAAGTTATTCAAGAGCACTACAAAAATGGTGCAAAAATAAAAAACACGTTTCGCGCGCTTCGTGAACATTTCGGTCGCAACAACCGCCCAAACGAAACAACCATCGGTCGTAAGGTGCGTAAATTCGAGGCAACAGGTTCTGCGGCAAATCTGCCAGGCTCTGGCCGGCCAAGGAGCGTTCGCACACCGGAAAATATTGCTGTTGTGAAGGAGAGTGCGAGAGACGATCCGAAACAATCAACAACGCGTCGATCCCAAGAATTGGGCATTTCGAGAACCAGTTTGCTCCGCATTCTCCACAAGGATTTTAATGTACACGCCTACAAGATCCAATTGACGCAAGAGCTGCGTCGGGCCGACCATTTTTCGCGCCGAACGTTCTCAGATTGGCTCCTTGAACACCGCCAAATTGATGCCAATTTTTCATCAAAAATCATGTTCAGCGACGAAGCGCATTTCACTTTGAATGGGACGGTAAACAAGCAAAACTGCCGCATCTGGGCGAACGAAAAAACCCGTGAGTATCAAGAGCAGCCGATGCATCCTCAAAAAGTGACTGTGTGGTGTGCATTGTGGTCAAAAGGCATCATCGGACCTTACTTTTTCGAAAATGCGGCCGGGGACGCCGTTACCGTCAATTCTGAGCGATATCACGTGATGACAGAGGACTTTTTTTTGCCGCAACTTGAAGGAATGGATATAGACGATGTTTATTTCCAACGAGACGGTGCAACATGCCGCACAACCAACGTCAATATCCATCGATTGCAGTCCTTCTTCGGTGATCGCGTGATTTCGCGCAGAGGAAGTGTGCCATGGCCACCAAGATCGTGCGATTTGACTCCGATGGACTTCTTTTTGTGGGGATATTTGAAAAGCAAAGTCTACGTCAACAAACCAGCCACCCTCCAAGAACTCAAAAACAACATCATTGCCGAGATAAATGCCATAGAACCGACCATGTTGCAAAATGTCATTGAAAATTTCGACCATCGCGTGGACGTCTATAAATCCAGTCGTGGTGAACATTTGAGCGATATTATTTTTCATACATAAATGGTATAAATAAACCTTCAAAATAAAGTACCCAACTTGATTTGAATATCAATCTTTCTTGTTTTAATATGCGTTTACGTTCCTGCGTCCGTTTTGGACAGCCCCATACTTCAATATTTTTGTTAAAATTTCACTGATCTAACATATTCTTTCATACCGCATGTCATCCTTTTTCAGATTCACGTGTTTATATACACGTAATATATCTTGCTAACAAAATGACCGGTTAAGAAATGCTTCAACCTACTTGTGAACATATTTGCATTAGCACATACTTTTCGGTATTTGGGAAGGCCGTAGGAGATACAATGGATTCATTTGCATGAAAGAATATCGTAGTATTTCTAGGATTGCTAATTTGTTTATGATGAAATGATCCTCCTAATATTTCTAAGAAAAGTAATATACTCTTGAAATTTGAATAGAATACCTTCGTTTCTTATTTCATCAGATACAGATTATCACTCGTTTTCGTTTAACGATACAGGAAGTCTGCGAAAGGTTGGGAAATCATGAAACTGGAGATACTACAGACCAAAATACAGGGTGGCGCATCGAAAACGAAATAGACGCATTTACTGGCAGCTCAGTTTTTTTTAATAACGCTCAGACCCGTCGATTTTGTTTTCGAAGGGGACACAACTTTGGCAAAAAATCACGTTAATATGTGCAGCCCCTTGGGCGGGGGTGACACCAACCCTAAAATCTTAAATGGAAAGGGGGGTCAAGTGATACCTTATTTTAAAGGTCTTTCAATTCCCTTTATAATAATATAAAATTAATGTACTTCAGTTCAGTAGTTTTGAAGATTTATTGATTTAAAGCTTAAATAAAACTAACACATCATCATTAGCGAAGATCAATACATTTGGCAGATAAGTAATTTAAAGATGAAGAATGAACTGACCCGTTAGGCAAGTAAATGTTGAAAATGGCCACCATGACTCTCCATGCAATAATAAAGATTTTGCTCAAAAAGTTGCAGCACGTTTGCAATATTTGAGGAGTAATTTGAAGGCACTCATTCACAATTCTTTGTCGCAGGTCTTCTAATGATGCTGGCTAAGTAGCATAGATTTTGCTTTTTAAATGACCCCACATATAGAAATCCAAAGGTGATAAATCTGGCGATCTTGGGAGCCATTCAATGGCACCTCTTCTACCAATCCATCAATCTGGAAACGTCTGACTAAATATTAATTAATATTAAAAAGGGAATTGAAATACCTTTAAAATAAGGTATTACTTGACCCCCCTTTCCATTTAAGATTTGAGGGTTGGTGTCACCCCCGCCCAGGGGGCTGCACGTGTTAACGTGATTTTTTCCAAACTTGTGTCCCCCTCGAAAACAAAATCGACGGATCAGAGCGTTTTTTCAAAAAAAAAAACTGAGCTGCCAGTAAATGCGTCTGTTTCGTTTTCGATGTGCCACCCTGTATGTGAATTGACCTAAACATACCTTAGTCCAAAAGTTGATATTTTGAGAGGCACTAGGTGTCACAGTTACAATTCGGTAAATAACTTATCATAACTTTTTTGTGCTACCCTGTATACAACAACTGACCGAAAAATATTATTTTCTCGTATTTCCACAACAAAAAAGGTTTACTTGTTAGAAGTGCCTGAAGCTAATAGTTTTCGAGATATTTGTTGTTTAAAATTCCAATGCATTATTTGTACCATCATGATAAAACAATTTTAAAACATAATAATCAAGTTGCTTTGGATAATATCTGAGTAGCGTTGCTATTGTTTTTAATTCTTGTCATAATATTGCTTTAAACTTCATGAACAATTTTAAGTTAACAATAACATCCTAATGCTTTGAAGAGTGCAGCAAAGATTAGTTTTGTTGCCATCCTCATTTTTTATTGTTAAAAATCATAGCAACGCTACTCAGATATTATCCAAAGCAACTTGATTATTATGTTATAAAACTGTTTTATCATCATGGTTCAAATAATGCGTTGGAACTTCAAAAAACAAATATCTCGAAAACTTCGGGAATTTTAAATTGATCCTAAAATTAATTTACAGATTGGTTGTTGTGGAAAAATGTAATTTTGGCCATCAGCATAGAGAAGGATTTCACATTTGTTGGAGCAATGGACGTCATTAACAAAAAGCGAATAAAAGATTGGTCCAAGAACCGAACCCTGAGGGACACCGACTCTGATACGTCGTGTTACCGGCGGAACATTATTAATTCTGATACTTCAACGAAGTAGATGAATGCTGATTTGATAATAATGAATTTTTTTGTAGATTTATTTATTTATTTATTTATATACAGTTTGGGGTGTTAACAGGTAAACCCAACACACACCCTCAGTGAACTAAAACTAAACTTACATAAAATATCGTATACATATACATATATTACATTATTGAATACTTCAATATTAATATTTTTTTATCCTCCGATATTGTTGTAACAACATAAACTGAGTGAGTAGTTCTAATTATAAGCAATTAACTATTAATTTAACTTTTTTAATAAAAGGAGTATACATAATTTAACATTTACTTACGTTTAATTAAAACTGAAATCAAAATTAAATTGAAATTATACCAGAAATGATATTGGAGGTGATAACTTGAGTTATGTAAAAAAATAAAACATTTCTATTTTAGTCTGCCATAGAGCTGTAATACTCATACTGTAAAGCCTTTTTCAGGGAGGTCAAGCTAATGTTAAATAAATCTATATTACAGAAATTATTATGATTTTTTTGAGCCCTGAACAAAGGGGAATTAAGACCAAGATTGGTTCTACGGAACGGTATTCTAAACAGATGATAGGTTCTAAACGTTCTATCAGGAGTGTTAAAGTTCAAGTTTGCCAAAAGATCCGGACAGTCAGTGAGGCCATTCAACAATTTATGGACACAGCAAATGTCAGAAATCGTTCTTCTATCTTTTAAGGAAATCATATTGAACTGTTTCATAATTTGCGTATAATGATCTGTAACAGGTTGGTGAGTTTTATGTGCTAACATCTTCAAAAATTTGTGTTGAATTCTTTCTATCCTGACTATATGTACATTGTAAGACGGATTCCATATTACTGATGCAAACATCAGTTTGTTGTGTATATAAGCGTAGTACAATGAAAGAAGCGTTTTTGGGTTCGTAAATTCTCTGCATGTCCTGTTTATGAACCCTAGTGTTCTATTTGCATCATTTACGATGTGCTCTACGTGGGTGATGAATGAGAGTTTCTCATCAATGTATACCCCTAGGTCTTTTACTACATGAAGCTTTTCCAGTTCTGCCGTCCCTATCTTATATCTGTAATCTATAGTGTTCGCTATGTTTCTAGTAAGCCTCATGTAATGACATTTTGTTAAATTCAGGAAGATACTGTTTTCAGTGCAATACTTTTGCAGAGATTCCAAATCGCTTTGAAGTTTTACACCGTCATTTACATTTCTAACAATAGTAAATATCTTTAGATCATCAGCATATAACGAATATTTACTGAAATGAAAAACAGAAGTAAGGTTGTTCATGTATATGTTAAATAACAATGGTCCTAAGTGACTACCTTGTGGTACGCCTGAAGTTACTAAGAATGTCTCCGAACGATACCCATTGATAGTCACCACTTGTTTACGATTACTTATATACGATGCTAGCCACTGCCATAATGGACCATGTACACCCACCTCAGCAAGTCTCTCCATCAAGAGAGAATGATCAATCTTGTCGAAAGCCTTACTGAAATCGGTATAAATAACATCCACCTGCAGTTTCTCATCTATTGCGTGAGAGGCATATTCTATAAAACTCATCAAATTCGTCTCTACAGATCTTTTAGGGAAAAATCCATGCTGGTGTTCCGTAACGATATTTTTTGTAATGTTTAAGATAGGATCATAAATCAGCTTTTCAAAAATTTTTGAGAAAATACAAAGTTTAGTGATAGGTCGATAATTTTCCACAAGATGTCTATCCCCTCCTTTATGAATAGGCAATATTTCACCTTCTTTCCATCTCGCTGGAAAGACTCTTTGAGTTAATGATAGTTTGAAAATTAGGTGAAGTGGTAAACATAAGCTAGCTGAACAGTTTTTTATAAATACAGAAGGTATGCCGTCAGGGCCTACTGATTTTTTAATTTCTAAGGACACTATTTGTTGATATATTTTTTCAATGGATATTAAGGTAACATCAATAGGACTAGCATCCTTGTTTAAATAAAAATGTTTAGATTAAACATATACACTTGCAAAGAAATCAGCAAAGGCATTACACACCCCACTTCCTGTTTTAACTTCATAGTTTGAATGATTTATAGAACTAGGTATAGAGACATTACATTTTCTCTTACTTGAAACGTATTTCCAAAAGTATCGGCTGTCGTTCAATATATTGTTTTCCATCATTGTTATGTATTCATCCAGGTTTTCCTTAATTAAGATTTTTGATTTGGCTCTAAGGTCACAGAATATCTGATATGAGTATGGATCATTAAAACGTTTGTATAGTCTATGATACTTATTTTTTCTCTTAACTGTTTGTATTGTTTCAAGTTTAAAGTATATTGGGTATTTTCCTCGAATTTTATATGTTGGTGTAAATTTGTGAATAGTTTCATTGAGTATGTTATAGAATATGGCTACAGCTTCATCTACAGATTTGGTACTAAATAATTTTTCCCATTCTATGTCTAAAAGAGTATTATTTATAGAAGTATAGTCGGCTTTATTAAAGTTTTGTAAAGGCAACGGCTCTGGTGCATTAATGGCTTAAGTAAAACATGCTTAAAACAAAATGTAATAGCAGGATGGTGACTATCCTCAGGAACCAATATGTCAACCGAATTCGAAATATTATATATTGAACATTCGTTAGATGAACTTAAGTACATAATATGATGACACTTGTGCACAGAACAAATCGTCAGCGTTTTCATGGCGATTCTAGCTACGATTATATACCCTATTATAAAAATCAAACACACCTAGAAGCTGAGATACTTCTGGTTATTATGATTATGTATCTAGAAAGCGGCAGTTATATTAATCAAAAGTAAACATGTGTGCATTATTATTGCACCTTATATGTATAATATACATCCGTGAGAACTGAAAATGATGTGCTCGCCAAATGTCATGTTTCACATGACAATAACAATTTGAATGGAATTGTTAGAAATTTAGCCGTTACGAGATAAAATGTTCATTCTATAGCTATACACAAAAAGAGTCTTATGGACCATCTTTTGTGCATACCTGTTTGGTGATATAACAACATGACTGAAAACTCATGTTGTTGCTCGTGATATTACGAAACTGTTCGATCATCTGTGGCATGATGTCGAGTTTCATCCCATGGCTAGCCAAATAACCTTTACAGTTGGATGGCTGGCTTCCTCTCTGGCAGCAAGATATTCGTCGAATTTGACGGGTTCTTTTCTTTATACCACAATGTCCACGCGGGTGTTCCCCACGGATCTGTCTTGGCTCCCACATTGCTCCTGTCACACAACAACAACCTCATTTCATGCACGATCAATCCGATCCGCAGTTTTGCTTATCATTGCATCACACTTGTACGTGAGCTGGAAAAAAGAAGACTAGCAGCCCTGGTATTTAGGCTTCTGTCTGCGTGGCTGCTCCAGTGTAAGAAAAATAACTTCTTGATAAAAGCCCATGTAATTGTTATAGGAATTATCTCAGAAACGAAGCGGTTGGTTTTGTTGAACCTTTGGAAAAACATGTGTCAATTATTTTGTTTCTGTTGCAGATGCAGCGTAAAAGGACATGAGCAGAGCGGAAACCAAACGGAAGAAACAGGGACATCCAGCAAAGGAAGCGAGATTGGAAGACAAACACAAAGAGAAATTCAAATCGGAACCGTATCTTCGGTCAAAAGTCAAAGAGATACCAGCGTATAACACCACACCTGGCGACAAGTACTATTGCCGACACGTGTGTTGTGACAAGGAGAAGAAGCCCGAGAAGAAGGTGTCTTTCCGTGATCGAAGGAAGGATTCCCTTGTGGAGGAAGCATTTTATTCTGCTCAGTTCGAATATATAAGGAACAACCTATGTATCAAATTCTGTATCGGGAACAGGGATTTGTTCAGGTTGGTATACAGTGTGGAGTATATTATTACATCGGCAATATACACGGTGTTCCTTAATCATATGCGAATATTTAAGGGTGTAAATCTACATGAAAAAATGTTAGTTTGCTTTATAAACTATGATCCAAAAATGTTTCCTTACTAAAACTCGAGGTGTTGAAGTTTCAGGAAAAAAATGGAAATTAATTGATATTTTCAGAACCGCTTCAGATATTTCACTGATATTTAGTGCATAGTGAAAGTTAATAAAGTTGCATATTTTTTAATGCAAACATAATTTTTAGCTTTAACAGTGGCGTGCGTACGGGTATTGACTTCGGAATTTTTTAAGAAAAAAATGGTACGCTAATGGTTTTTTGTCAAATAAAAATTATTTTCTAATTCCCCGTTCAATTTAAAACAAATGATCTCTCTTGAATTGTATTCCTTCGATGCGCCGTTTTTGAGTAAAAAAATACAAACCGTTCTATTGTCTAACTTGCAAAATTAAAATTAATTTAATTGGAAAAGTTAAACACATTAGGGGTAATGAACCACAACAACTGACAACATAAACATAACATTAAAACCAACGAAATGATTATAAAAATTGTTGAAAATGGCCCCTTTCACTTAGCATGCATTATTCATTACCTCTATTGTCTTTAATTTTTCCAATTAAATTAATAATAATTTTGCAAGTTAGACAATTTTTTACTCAAAAATGGCGCATCGAAGGAAAACAATTCAAGAGAGATCATTTGTTTTAAATTGAACGGGGAATTAAAAAATAATTTCTATTTGGCAAAAAACCATTAGCGTACCATTTTTTTCTTAAAAAATATCGAAGTAAATACCCGTACACACGCCACTGTTAAAGCTAAAAATTATTTTTGCATTGAAAAATATGCAACTTTACTAACTTACACCACGTACTAAATATCAGTAAAATATCTGAAGCGGTTCTGAAAATATTAATTAATTTCAATTTTTTTCCTAAAACTTCAACTTTTGTAAGGAAACATTTTTGGACCATAGTTTATAAAGCAAACTAACATTAATTTTTCATTTAGAATCACACCCTTAAATATCCGCATATCATTATGGAACACCCTGTAAATGAATCGGGCAATAACGTAACTGGCTGAGCAATGGCGTTTTTACAAAGTTCAGTTGGTTAAGTCACTATTTCCATCGTCTTAATTTCTACCAATCACAAACGCACAATTTTGAATTACAAATGGTTTCTAGATGGAAAAATTGTATGACAGCACCTGTCAGCAGTTTTTTCGAGTTCTACAGCGGCAAAACTTGACAGCTGTTGTCACCAAAAGTGTTTGATAACAAGTAACACCAGAATACGACGCTAAACAATTTTCCCGAATTTATTGTCAATAAATTTTGTAAGATATGTGTATACAGAATAATTTGTTACTCATGAAATGACGTTATACCAAGTTGAACTCTATTTACAGTTTTGAAAATATTCTACTTAAAGATTCTAAAATAACTAACAGCATAATCCTAAGGAAGCTGGAGTATGCTGATTATGTAATTGATCCCTCTCTAACTCAACAAGAGGCTTTCCGAATACAAAAAGTCCAAAACAGCTGGGTACGCTATATTTCAGGAATCTCGAGGAGAGAAAGAATTTTCAGGCATCTTCTGGATATGAAATTGCTTAGGATGCACCAACAATGGGTGGTACACCTCGTTTCTTCGCTCGATACAATCATCTATGATAAAATCCCAGTTTACCTGTTTAGGTAAATCCAATTTTGTTGAAGAGGAAATGGTGCATCGGTCCCTGAATATAAAATGGTTTTGTTGGTTTTAATTTTAACGCTACTCATTTTCTTAAAAAATAAGGGTTTTAATAGTATTGAATCTCCAATCCCCAAAACACCTTAGATGCTTTTGGACGCATGTAATGTCCATAAAGAAACTGAATTTATTATAAGATGACACTACAGTATATTCAGATAAGAGATAGACCGGACATAAACAAGACCACGTGATCATCGAACGCTGTAACATTCGGCAGGGACGTATTAAGAGTCACGCAGTACATATTTTAGATAGTAGATGCTGCTTTGCGTAACTTTGTAGTAAATTAGCACAATTCGATGTGTATACGATTGGTGATGGATATAGGATCATGTGGGGGTGGGGTAAGAAATATATAATGATGTAAATATACATAAGGGTTTCAAAATTTTCGCTTCGATTTCCAGCTTCGGATGCCGCCTGATATTTGGTGAAATACAGTCGAATATAATCTCAAAATGGCGTTTAAATTAGCCTAAATTAAAAATAATCGTATATCTCTTAAAATTGCTTTTAGAATATTGATTAGTATATTTTTTGATTTCTAGGTAAATATGTAACCAAATTAAAACGTTCAAAACGTAAAAAAATGTGCATGGTTGAACATTGTCAGAAAGTAGATTCTTGAATAGGTTTTGCCAAAATGGGTTCAAAAATGTCAATAATTAATTAAAAAATACAGTAGCTTTATAATTACTTATAACTTACCGAATTTGATGAACGACATCTTTTATTGGAAAGATGAGCTTGATGAGCTTTCATCATCGCTACTGCCTGAAGCACCAACGTCAATAATGAATGGCTCGACTTGTTCCTCTAAAATATTGTCCAGTTCCCACATTTTCTTTTCAACTTTGTCTTTCACGTGCTTAATATAGTTTTCCCATTTTTGCGCTGTTATTAATTCTAGTGCTAGTAGATGGTCTATGGGGATTCGGTCTCAAAACTTCCAAAATCCGCCACCAGAGGCGCTGGCGTCGCGCGCCATTGACAGGTTGTTGGACGGAATCTGTATTCATGAGTTGGGGATTCCGCCGCTAGATGGCGCTGTCAAACCAAACGGAATCTGTGTGTCATTGGACACCTGTCATGCGTCATTGGGCATCTCACGCATAGATGGCGTTACACGTCATCTGTCATACGTCATTGGACACCTGTCATTGATGGGTTGAGCATCTCGCGCATAAATGGCGTAGATTTGTTTGGCGGTGTACAAACCTAACGGAATCTATGCGTACATTGGACAGCTGCCATTGATGGGTTGGGCATCTCGCGCATAGATGGCGCCGATGTCGCACCTGTCTGGTGTTGGCGTGGATTACGGGGGGCAACGTGTATACAGGGGTGCATCGAAAAATAGCGGATCGATGGACCGACGGTATATCGTTAAATCGTATATAGCAAGGCGTGACCTAAATAGCGTGGTGGGCTCCTCTGGTCGGTCGGTCGGTCGGTCAGAATGTCTCATAACCTGTATACGATGTACTGTTATTATTATACAGGATGATACCGTTCAAAATGAAAATAGTATAATGGATATTTTATTGAAACATATAGTATATATAACAATAAGGTTGATTGGTGTGTGTGTGTGTGCCATGTTTTGAATACCCGCGCTTGAACAACTTGCAACAAGAAATTCCGACAATATTATTTCGCAAACCAGAGGTATTTTCAATAAAACTACATATCAGGGAGTACTTTAGATGTTGATACTAATCGACTCAAATCATTGTTCGACAACTGATTTGGTTCATGACAGACAAGAATCAAATTATGTATTTCACGGTTCAGTTCTGGTTGTTTTTTAATTTTTTCCCTAAACTTCAGGTAACCCAGGAAATATGTCTCTTATCCGTCCTCTGTTCAACACATCAGTAAAATCGTTAGAAAATTCTATATATGACATATTATTATAAAAGGTATAGGACCGTCCTGCGTTTGATTGAAAAATAGCATTGATTCGAGCCCTATCGGGTATATCAATTGAAAAATTATCAAGAAATTTAATGGTAGGGAATGATGCTGAGAAATAGTTGTTTGGAGACACAATGGTAATCAAGTCACCGTTTGTTGATTGGAAAATATGTTGTAAAGTGTATTGACGTAATTCTGTAGGAACATAATCGACAAGAAGTTCAGGCTGAGATGGGATAATCATTTCGTTTAAGTCTAGTTTCCATATAAACATATCATGTGCAATATATAATCGGTAATTTGAAAACTCTGGAGCAATAGCTAAAAACATAAAATCTGGAATAATATCACACAAATTTTTGAGGATCGGCTGCTTACGAGTTGTAGATCTTATAGTTGTTGTTGTTTTTGGTATTGCTGATGCGGTGGTAGACGTTGGGATTGAATCATATTTGTTTTTTCTTCCATATAGATATTGTACTGCATTTATATCATCAACATCTAGACCACGAATCTCATGCTGATAGAAGGCAAACATAATAGCATTCGGAGAAGCACTATGTGCTATGCCGAGAGCATGTCCAATTTCATGAACCAACACCTGATAGAGAATGATGTCAAAAATCTCAGATAGCAAATATAAATTCGTTTACCCCCCAATCAAAATCTTGACTGAAAAAAAATTAGGCAGCAAATATACAATAATCATACACGAATTTACTATATTTCTAAATTTCTACTCTCATGTGCAACTTGTAATTGGAATTTCCGCCGGACAAACGATACATTCATGTATTACTAAGAAATTATATAAAAAATACTGCAACCGCAATGAATGTTGTTTTCTCGATAAAAATGGTACTGAGAATATGATGCATATAATATGCATATTTACGATACAATTATCTCATGCACGCGTGTGTTATCTCAACCACGTATTTATATTTAGCGAGCGCATGCAATAGTCATCATTGTTTCACACTTAACGCACAACGCTGCAAGCTGGATACAATAGTGCTTCGAGAGAGACGAGATAGCGAAAATTTTAAAAAAAGTAAGTGCTATTTTATTTAATATTTTTCTTTTTTATGTCTCTAAATGCAACTGTTTTTTTTTCGTGTTATGCTTCAAAATAGTTAGACGACTCAATTTTTTTTATAGATGGATTTATCAAAAATTAATGCTGCGTCTTCGATTGTAGACCGCAAACCTATCAGAAAATTAAAGGACCTACCAGTTGGGACACCATTTGCAATCCAAGCAGCTAAAGTGGTCAAGTCGAAATTTGGGGAAGCCGTGCTACTAGATTTAGGACCGGAAGTGCTATTTCTACCACAGCGGGTGACGGAAACGTACCAGCCGGTCATCGACGAACTTTTTCACGGAAAATACTCGATCATCTTCCAAGGGGAAGTGGACGTAGGGAAAAGCCGACCGCTAGCATCATTCAAAATAGTGGAAAATTAACAAAGCAGAGAACAGGAGGAGGAGGACAGGGTGAGCATTTTTATATATTTTTGAGTAATGTGTTTGCTTGAAAAAAAAAATGTCGTCTTTTCAAATGTCTTCAAATAAGGTTAAAAAGATCATCAAACAAACAGACGGTGTTCTACTATCAATTGTTAGTCTACGGAAAATTTTATTTGATAATTTTACAATCAGAGACGCGGAAGTGTGGCTGAAACGAATAGAAAAACAAATTAGATTATGTAAACGGGTAATTCGTAGTAGAAGGCAAAATAAATTATCTGTAGGGACCTGTAGAAAAGTAGAAACAAATTTGGGGCATTTTAAACATTTTAGAAAGTTGATTTTAACTAGACATATTGGGGCAGGACTTCACTTAACATTGGGTCAGAGGGTTAGATGGGAAAATGTAGAATCGAGCTTTCAAAGTAGAATAAAAACCGGTTCCATAGCTAATTTGCGTCATAAGGACTTGAATCAATTTTTAGCAGATTGTGTAGTTGTTTTTAAAAGGAAAATTAGGAATATTTTGAACACCCATTGTGCGCTCAAAGTAAATACAACATTTTGCGGGGAGTTTATTAGGAAATCGGGGGATAATGAAATTTTGGGAATTAAATATATTAATACTAAAAATCATATTATTGATACATCAACTCAAATAGACGAGTGGTTTAAGATATATGTGAAAGATAAACTTTTAAACGAATTATCGGAATTTGCTGAAAAAGATTCGGGATTTGCGTTAAATAAAATTATTTCCTTAGTTGTTAATATCAGTAAATATCAATTGGGAAACGGTTCATCTTATATTAGACTACCAGAACCGATTATAAGGAAAAATGCTTGTATAAACATTAAAAATATAGATCAAAATTGCTTTTACTGGGCCATTGTAAGCGCTCTTCGGACTCCTAGCAAAAAAAGACATGCAGAACTAACCTCCTCATATCCACACTTTACTGACGTTTTACAAACAGAAAATTTAGATAGTCCTATGCTGCTAACAAAAATTTCAAAATTTGAAAAGATGAATAACATTTCAGTCAATGTTTACGCTTTAGAATTGATCGAAACAGAAAAAAAATCATTTTACATAGTAGTACCAGCAAGATTAACGGAAAATAAACGGGATACGCATGTTAATTTACTTTTAGCTCAAAATAAATATTATCCGCGTTTAAATGATTATGATGCTCCTCCACCAGCGCCAGCAAATGAAGATAATGATTCAATCGATGAAATTAAATATCACTATTGTTGGATTAAAAATCTTTCGCGTCTTATTAGTAGCCAGTTAAATAAACATCGTGAGAAAAAATTTATTTGCGATAGATGTCTGAACTATTTCCATCAGCAAAATAAATTAGTTGAACATGAAAAACTGTGTTCTAAATTTAATAAATATAAAATTAACCTTCCTAAAGAGAGCTGCGTTGAATTTAAAAACTTTACATACCAACAAAATACTCCTTTTGTTGTTTATGCAGATTTTGAATGTCAATTAGAAAATCATAAAGAAAGTAGCGTCGTAAATTTAACTAAAACCATAAAATATCAAAAACACGTTCCGTATAGTGCTGGTTTCTATGTAAAATGCAGCTATGATGATAGCCTTTCTTATTTCGAGAGCTTTCGAGGTGCAGATTGTATGGATTGGTTTGCAAATCGTATGGCTGGTGTTGCGCAATTTGTAAACTCAAAAATAAAAACAAGCGTACCTATGATTGAAAAATTAGACACATGTAAGGCAACATCATGTCATATTTGCGGTAAGAGATTTTCAAAAACAAAAAAAGACATAATCGTTAGAGATCACAACCATTTCAGTGGAGAGTTCAGAGGTTACGCACACCAAGCATGCAATCTGAACTTTAGAAAATTGTTTGTTGTGCCGGTTATATTCCATAATTTAAGTGGGTACGATAGTCACTTTATGATTTCGAATTTATGTAAAAAAGGTCGCTTAAGTCTACTTCCCATCAACAAAGATAAATACATCTCCTTTACGCTGCACTCAGATGAAAATAACATTAAATTGCGGTTTATAGACTCTTTTCGATTTATGGGGGCGTCTCTTGATGAATTAGCTTCAATTTTAGCAGTATCAGAAAAGAAAATTTTACAAAGGGAATTTCAAAATTTAGATGAAGATAAATTCAAATTATTAACACAGAAAGGAGTTTTCTGTTACGATTACATTGATTCGTTGAAAAAATTAAATGAAACGACTTTGCCCCCAATTGAAAAATTTTACAATAAATTAAACGATGAAAGTGTAAGTGACGAGAAGTATGCTCATGCGCAATCTGTTTGGCAACAGTTTAACATTAAAACATTAGGAGAGTATTCTGATATATATTTAAAAACAGATATTCTGCTTCTTGCCGACGTTTTTGAGCAATTGCGTAAAAAATGTTTCTCCACCTATGGTCTGGATCCTGCGTGGTACTATACAATGCCCGGATATACGTGGGACTGTATGCTCAAATACACTGGGTGTAAGTTAGAACTACTAAAGGATCTAGATATGGTGATGTTTTACGAAAATGCTATAAGAGGTGGAATTTCGGTGTGTAGCAACCGATTTTCGGAGGCCAACAATAAATATATGCCCGAATATGATCCTGAAAAGCCGTCCAAGTACCTTATGTACCTGGATGTGAATAGCTTATATGGGAAGGCTATGCAGCAACCCTTACCCTACGGAGGGTTCAAATGGGTAGATGATGTAACATCGTTTGATGTGATGTCAATACCCGACGACTCTGACGTAGGGTACGTGCTACAAGTCGATCTATCGTACCCACAAGAACTGCACGATAAACACAAAGATTTTCCGTTTGCGGCAGAACGTAGCGTACCACCCAGCGACGGCGGGGTAAAATTGCCGAAATTAATGGCAACACTTACGGATAAAAAAGAGTACACGGTTCACTATAAAAATTTAAAACAAATGCTAGCTAATGGGTTAAAGTTAACGAAAATCCATAAAATTTTACAATTTAAACAAGCAGCCTGGCTGAAACCCTACATCGAGTTGAATACTCGATGTAGAGCTGCAGCCCGGAATGATTTCGAAAAAAATCTTTTTAAATTAATGAATAATGCAGTATTCGGTAAGACCATGGAAAATATACGTAAGCACCGCGTATGTAAAATCGTTAAATCTTGGGGTGGTCGCTATGGGGCAGCAAACTTGATTTCGAGTTTTCGGTTCCACAGTCGCACAATTTTAGAGGAAAATCTGGTGGTTATCGAATTGAACAAGGCTGAAATAACGTTTAACAAACCTCTGTATGTAGGGCAGGCAATTCTAGACCTATCGAAACTAGTCATGTACGATTTTCATTACACCTATATGCTACCAAAAATGGGTGCAGAAAGGTGTAAGCTCATGTACATGGACACAGACAGTTTTATCTACGAATTGCAATGTGAGGATGCATATGAGGAGATCATTAAAGCTGATTCCAGTAAATTTGATACTTCGGATTATCCTGAAAATAACATATATAAAATACTGCGTAAGAACAAAAAGGTGCCGGGTCTAATGAAAGATGAAAATAACGGTAAAATTATGACACATTTTGTTGGACTTCGAAGCAAAATGTATAGTTACAAGGTGCAGGGTGGGAAGGTGGTTAAAAAATCTAAAGGGGTTAAGTACAATGTTGTTAAAAATAAAATTGCATTTGAGGATTATGTTGAATGTTTGAAAGAATTTAAGGAAAAAACAGCTACACAACGCTGTATCAGGTCGTATGCACACAACGTATATTCTGTTGAACAGTCAAAAATTAGTTTAAGTCCGTATGACGACAAACGTTATTTAATTCCGAACAGTTTTGACACACTTCCGTGGGGGCATTACAGTATCTTATAATAGCGTTTTTTTTTTGTTATAGATGAATGCCCCAACATTATCAGAGTTAGCTGTTAGAAAAATTTGCGAATCAATAACATCATCAGCAGTAGAATTCATGGAGCAGTCTCCACTACCATGGAAATTAACTACGGAAATTGTGAAACAATTTCCTTTATATAAATGGCACGCTATGATTAAAGAAGCCAAAAATGATCTTGATTCTTCATATACAGGAATTAACTTTATTAGATGTCACAAAGAAATAGATCCAAATTTAATTCACACTATATTAGGAAAATCAGATTGGGGTTATGTTTTTGAAGATTATTCTAGTTACTGTCTATGGACAAGTGGATATTGGCTGGACCAATATTACCTACACGTATGTAAAAATTGTTTATCTAAATTTAAAGAAATACATAAAACTTTAAATAAACGTTTATTTGCCTGCTATGACCATTCTCACGAGGTTCACGATGCACATGACATTATTTTGAACGTATACCAAAAAAAGTATAATTGGTGTCACAGCTGCTTTAAAAGCGTAGTGTTTGAACTAAAAGACCAGGAATCTTGCAGAGATGCCTTACATGATAGGTCTAGAAATAACATCCGAATCCGATTTGATGAATCTGATGTAGACAGCGATATTGAGTTTTAAAAAAACATCACAGCAAACAAATTACAAAAAAATATATAAAAAGCGTTCATCCGTCCTCCAGTTTCTCTCTATCTATTGTACTAACATTTATATATATATTTTTTTTCAAACATGTATGTAGTACTAACATTTATATATATATATATATATTTTTTTTCAAACATGTATGTAATTAGATTTAATAAATGAATATTTATAAAAAAATGTTTTATTGATTTCGTTAGATTTTTCTAGTAAGAAGAGTTCACAACAACAAGATGTCCTGATAGCTTGAGTCGTCAGAGGTGTGCAACATCAGAAGCAATGTTAGTGCGTGGTTGGAGTTCAAAACTTAGCGTGTTCAAAAACAAAAAAAAAACACGCACACACATAATACTAACATTACTTCTGATGTTGTGGCGCGGTTCTTCGAGCTATCAAGACATCTTTTTGGTATTTTTGAACAAAGTGTGCACGTCACGTGCGTCACGTATCACGTCACGTGCGTCACGTGTCACGTCACGTGCGTCACGTGTCACGTCACGTGCGTCACGTGTCACGTCACGTACGTCACTTGTCACGTCACGTCACGTGTCACGTTACGTGACGTATATCATAATGAAACGACAGATATGCATTTTTACAAAAACTTTATTAAAATCGTTCAAGATCATTAGCGATCCTATGTCTATAGAAAAATATATGTTGTCCTAACGCTATATGTTGTAAAGTACAGCCTACGAGCTTAAATGTATACAATTTTTGAATAGCATCTGAAAACGTATAATTTTGATCATTAAAACTAGCTCGAACAATCTTAAGCGCATTATAATAATAGCTTGGAAATTCAACAGTTTCTAGCATAGACATATACGGTACTAAAAGTTCATTATTTGCTTCTAAAAGAGCGTTCACGTCCATTTCTGAGAGGTAGAAACTAATGTTGTGCTTGGTTATTTCGAGAATTTTCGTACTATCATAGATTAGTCGTCGAATTCTGCAATAGTCACCGCACTCGATTTCGACAGGATCATACTTGTCAGGAAGGTTCTTCTCCTCCTCCTGCTCCTCCGTCTCCTTCACCGTTACCACATTGAGCTGGGTGATTAATTGTTCCCACTCATAGGAACTGAAAGATAGTTTCAACCGTGATGAGTTCCACACAATTACAGCAGGAGTAAATGATCTCGCTGGGCTTAGACCGCATCCAATTTGGTATGATCCATTTGGAAACTGCGTGTACAGCAGATAATGGTCCTCGTTCTTGGCCGCTTCTTCGTACCTTTCCAGAATAGCATCCAGCTCACGGTCGTAGTTTACAGATGATTCGTGTGAGCTGCTGGTGGTGAGGTCAAACTCGCTGCAACTTGAACCACTACCACTGGTATCCATTTTTTTTTTACTAGCTGCCTGACTGACTGACTGACTGACTGCAACCGACTGAGAACTCACTTTTAGCAGAAACCCCCCCACCCCATACACCTAGACGATCGCATCATTGTCAATCCAACTATTATGTTTTGCATCAAGGCCAAGCCATTTGACGTACATTTTTTTACCTTTACGACGTAAAACTTTTTCAACTAAATAAACATCTGGATTGGCTGTTTTCTGTAATTCTTCGTCATAAAAGGCTCCTTTGATCGGTGCACCTTGCATATCTTCGAGCATGTACGTTGCAGGGTTGGTAATATTAATTTTAGTAACTTTAAATAATTCCGTTGTCCAGCTTGGAACGTATCCCTTGTCGAATAGCATTTTGGTTTTGCTGATGCGTACAATGTCACCAACTTTAAACTTACGCGGGCCCGCGATTTTTAAATGAGTATATTTTCGATTTAAGATACATTTTTCGTTGGATTTATTAATTTGTGATGGTTTACATCCGATGGTTTGATGACGTGTTCCATTGTATTCATTGGTAATGCTTTGTAATATATCAATCCATTTATACGATCCCATTAAGCTAAAGTATTTGTAAAGTTTATTTTTCAACGTCCTTATGGCTCTTTCAGCAATGGCCGCTTTCTTGATGCTATATGTACTATAATGATTAATATCATGCTTCTTCATTAAAGTTTGAAATTTACTATTGTAAAATTCTTTACCTTGATCAGATTGTAGATTTTTCGGCGTACGTTCCGTATGTGCGAGGATATCCGAAAACGCACGAGTTATCTCCTCACCCGTCTTTGTCTTTAACGGTCTAGTCCACATAAACTTGGAAAAAGAATCGATTACGACGAGAATTAATTTGAAATTTTTATTTTGATGAGCATAAGGTCGCATTTCAGCCAAGTCCGTCTGCCATAAATCGTCTAAGCCTTTAATGATGGTACGTCGTCTTAGATAATTTTTTCGAGCAGGCTTGTGCAGCTCGTTAACTAGTTGTAGCTTCTCCTTGGCGTACGTCATCATGTTTTAACGCTTTAAATTGTTGTTCCATCGGCTTTATACGCTTAGCAAGATCGAATGTTTTCAATGATATATATGATGTGCGTCCTTGCAAAAGTTGTAATTCATTCAATGATATTTTTCCTTATTGAAGTCAAATCGGTATGAGACTTAATTGTAGCCAACTCCTGTTCTATTCTTGTTGTTATATTTGCAATAGAGTCATCTACATATTTTTTTGTTGCCATATGTTTACCAGAAGTAGGCGGATTTCTCGAAATAAACTCTGTTATTTGATCTGTTTTTGCTGTTATTTTTTTTAAATCAATCACTGAAGTATCTACGTATTTTTTAGTTGCCGCATCTGAATTATCTGTGGGATCTTTTATATTACACAACTTTACGTTCTTGAAGTCAACATTTCCATCAGAAGTATGGGGTAGTGTTAACTTTGGCGGTGTACGCATATACGGAAGTGTCTTTTGTTTATCAAAGCGACGTCCGAATTTATCAAGACTCATCGTGTAAATGAAAGACCAAGGAACTAGATTACTGTATTATATTAGCTTCTTTTAGCTCGTTGAGGATGGCTACTATTTCATTATCATGCGACGTATTGCCAGCTTCCTGAGATGCCATAAGGAGTTTAAGTCGATCGATTAATTCATTGGGATCATCCCAGTACACGTATTCGATTGGTTCCTCGTTGTATGTCAAGTAATCACCGATACCTTTTCCTGTTGGCGGTTTTGATGTTGATGATGTTGTTGTTGTTGTTGTTGAGGGAGTGGATCTTGTTAATGATCGACTAAGTGGACTACGTATTTTTGTAGATGTTGATCGTGTGACAATTGTACCTTTATTTTTCTGCACATCTTTAAAGAGAGGCTTAATAATGTGATTATATTTAAATCCTGTCGAACCTTTTAGGCGTCCAAGCGAATCTAAATGAACACCGGTACTTTGCAATAGATTTTTATAGGGTTGTAAATCTGCATCTGCATAGTTTGGGTCATTATAGAATAAAAGTTGATACAGCCCAGGTGTGCCACGAAACCATGTACCTGCTAAGTTTGTCCCCTCAGGTAATATCTGTATTTGGCCAGTCGCTCTATCAAATTTAATTCGGCGTTTACCTAACATCCAACCAATGTTGTCGGTATATATAGGTCCATAATTTTTATCAATTTTATCGTTTTGTGTCCAAAAATCTTGTAAATAATTATGGCTTATTGGGGGATATTGATCTAAGTATTCTTCTATTGCTTCTTGTGAAAAATCAGCAGGACGCATTTCTTCAGGTAGTGGTGGTGTTTCAGGTCTCGGCGGTATATTACCTTGTTCATCAGTTGAAGCCACGTCTTCTAAATTGAGATAGTTTGGGTTCTGTGTGAATACATCATCATCATCATCATCATCATCCTGTTTCAATTTTTCCTCTTTTTTAATAATAAATGAAGGATGCTGCTGAGTCTTAGCTATTTGCTTAAGAGGTTCAGATATTGGTTTGAAAAGTTTTCTAATAGATTCATCTTCTGCAGTTCGACCTAACTTTAAAGTAAGATACTTTTTACGTATAGCTCGAGCAAGTTCTGCGATCTTTCTTTTATGACTAGCAACGGCAACTTGGTCCTTTGACATCATGTTACTGAATGATGGCGTACATGATAAGCCTACAATTTTATGTACTTATCAAATCCTACTCTGTATCGACCATAATTAAGAGGAAAGTCTTTAACAATAACTAACGTACCGTACTTTTCTGCCCAACATTCCGAACACATCTTTTTGAATTCATCAAAAGTAACATCTGGAGATACATGCTCATCAAATATATGTTTTAGATTAATTTCATCCTGCTTAAATAGTACTATAATGTTACAGTTGTCTCGTATGAGCTGTTTTGGAATTTTAGAGTATGTTTGGCAGAGATATGCAGCATCGATATCTTTATGACGACACATGGAGTAATACTCTCGAATTTTCTGCTGACCGTCACACGACACGTCGTCAAATATAAATATAGAGCTATTTTTAGCCTTACTTGGACTTATAATTTCCTCGTTATCCTTAAATGGGAAATAGCCAACACCCTTAGCAGCGGAAATCACTTCTTGAAGCAGTTGATACTTTGGTTGATACAACGATTTTGAATAAACGTAAACATTTTTAAACTTAGCACCGTTTGGATGGAAAAGCAGCGCCAGCATTACGTTCGTTTTTCCACATCCGCTTGGTCCGCAGATGATAGCGCGAAACGAATTCGGTAACAATTTACCATGTTTACTATGTTGAGTTTTTGCTGTAAAATCCAAGTTATCAATGGGTAATGACTGCTCTTGTTGAACAACCTTCATCGTGTGGCGTTCGAATAAGGAATGTGTAAAAGTATATATGTAGATATTGCTAACGCATCATCAACAGTTCTCATGTTAACGTACAAGGGTGAAGGTGTTGTAAACTCTCTGATAAATAATCTTCCGATAGAACTCCACGTACCTTCGTATCAGTTCCTGGGACGTAAGTGTGCGACAGATTAGGATATTTTTTTTTTCATTCTCACACATGTATATGTATATTTTCAGCGGGGACTAAATTAAAGAAGAGGTTAGCACGAGGAGATCCTGGAAAGAACCCATTGGATCGTGCTGCAAGAGACCACGATATTGCATACGCCTTATACAAAAATGTGAAAGACAGGCACAAAGCTGATTGGATTCTTGAGAACCGAGCCTGGGAACGTGTAAAAGCACCTGACGCTTCACTAGGAGAAAAGACTGCAGCTTGGCTAACAACTACCGCAATGAAAGTTAAGCGAAAATTGGGTATGGGGCAGAAGAAATCATCTTTTCGACGAGGTGTTCTCACGAAAATCACAAAGTCCTTGAAGAAAAATGCTCCCACCACCACGACATTAAAAAAGTCTGCATTGGTTGCTCTTAAAGCGGCAAGATTAGCGGTGAAGAGTGCAGGTGGAAAACATAAAGTTCGACTACCGAGAATAATTCCGATCGAAGGAAAATCTGGGGGATTCCTACCCTTGATCCCCCTTTTCGCCGGATTAAGTGCCTTGGGGGCGCTCGTAGGGGGAGCTGCAGGTGTGGCCAAAACGGTCGTTGATGCCAAGAATGCACAAAAGAAATTGGAGGAAGACCATCGCCATAACAAAGCTATGGAGTCTTTGGGCAAAGGATTGTATTTGAGAAAAAATGCTAAAGGTGGTTATGGGTTGTACCTCAAAAAAAAAACTCAAAAAACTAAACATCAAGCTACCCAAGAAAGCGCTTTATGATTATGAAATAAAGCAATATGCGAAGCTCTTGAACATACCTCATTTCCGAGGTGTCTTCATGCGTGACACTTTACCACGAGACGGTCCACGTAAAAGAGAATGCGCCGTCGTGAACTTAGATATTTCACAAAACAACGGAACTCATTGGGTAGCTTATAAAAAGATAAACAACAACGTTGAGTATTTCGATTCATTTGGTAACCTGAAGCCTCCACAGGAACTTGTTCGATATCTGAAAAACGCTAAAATTTTCTACAACAACGATCCTTACCAAACTTATAATCAAGTTAATTGCGGACAATTGTGTTTGAAATTTCTAAACAATAACAACAACAACAACGATGGATAATAAACATTATCGGAATTTACATTAGAAGAGTTTGAGAAGAATATTCCGCCGCTGGAATATTTAATAAGCAATGTGAGACCTGCAGAATTATTGAGTATATGGCACAAACTGCCTGCAGAATACACATCCAATTTTGATCTTCAAATACGACTTCCATGCTATGTTCACTACAACAGACCTGATTGGACAACACATTGGGATGGACCGGCTACTGCTCAAGCAAATTGTTATTTCTGTAAATTATCCATTCGAAAATAAACAAAAAAAAAAAACTTGAATAAATGCTTAGTACACAGCTGTATTTTTTCATTCATCATGTCGCAGTTGTTGAGAGTCAATAGCACTACTCATATATTTTCATTTCGTCCTTCAACACCGATAGTGTTGGATCCGAAAAAAGATTATGAATTGGCGCTTAGGTCTTTTACTTCATACAATTCCATACCGAATATTGAAAAAGGAGATAAATTTTATTATATCGACCGGATAGGTGGTGGTGGTCAATTAAAAGTCATCGAGTTTCCGACAGGTTGTTATGAAATTACCGACATAGAAACATTTATACGAACGCAAATGAATCTTGAAAATGAAGTTGCTCCTCCGGATGATTATTTTTCTCTAAAACCTAACAATAATACACTGCAATGTGAAATCTTTAGCAAGTATTATAAAATAGTTTTTACAGAACCGAATAATCTGGACATCTATTGGGATTCTCGAAAAAGTTCTTAATCCTGGTCAAAAGCATTCTTCTGATTTACCTGTAAACATAATAAAAGTATCAACCATACACTTTGATGCTAACATTACGTCGGGAGCCTTTGACGGAGACACGCCTGCACACACGATCTACGAATTTGCTGTGACAGCCGATCCTGGATACGCTATAGTCGAAACACCTGTAAATTTACTATATCTACCTGTTATACCGAAACAAGAAATAACCAACATCACAGTGTTGGCTTTAGATCAAGACGGTCGTCCTGTAAACTTTCAAGGTGAAACTAGTACTCTTGTGTTGGAGTTGAGAGCGAAGCGCAGATGGGATTAGTGATTATAAGACATAGTGGTGCTTCCAAGGCAACTTCAGTATTACCCCAAGCACCTAAGCGACGACATCTACTACTAACTACATCAAATATCCTGTTCTACGCTCACTTGGATATCATGTCAACAACAACAAGAATCATGTACAAAAGAGAAAAACTGAGGAGGCAGCAGCAGCAGCATCACATACTTCTCCGATGTTTGATCTATATCGATCTCCAGCATTCGATGAATCTATTCGCAAGGCTGAGTATAGATCTTATACGCCGTTCATCAAGTCATTAATTGTAATGATGTTGTGGAATTTAGCATCAATCAAGTAGATTCGTTCTTTGCAATGAACGCTTCCCTTCTATCTATCAAAGGAAAAGTTGAAATAACTGGAGGAGGAGGAGCAGGAGATGTATCTTTAGCTCCAAACTTTGGTGCCTTCCTATTTGACTCTGCACTTACAGTGAATCCGCTAGAGAAGTTGAAACAGTACGTGATCCTGGTATTGTAAGTACTGTCCGAGCTTACGTATGTTACAGTGAGGAAGACTCAAATCATATGGCTATAGCTGGATGGAACTATCCTTCAACACCTATAATGGCGTCAACACATAACAAGTCTTTTAGCTTGCTAATGCCGCTTAAACATATTTTCAACATTTTCAATGATTATCCTATGATTACGTGTGGCAGACAAACTCTCAGATTTGTGAGAGCTAGAAAACGATAACGATTGTATCATTATCAAGGAAAAAACTGGAACGACGACGACAGCGAAAATAACTATTGAAAGCATGGAACTGAAAATCAAACATATTTACCCGAGTGATGATGTGAAAGAACAACTTTGAAAGCTATTCAAACTGATAAGCCGATACTTATACCGTTTAGAAAATGGGATCTGAATGAACTGCCTGCAATTACCGCAGATGCGAGAAGAGAAATATGGTCAGTTAAAACTAGCACCGCAATCGAAAGACCACGTTTCATTATAGTATGTTTCCAAACCGGTAAACGTGACGTCGCAACCTCAGACCCTACCCTGTTTGATCACGTGAATGCTGCTAGTATTCGAGTATCTTTAAATGGTGAATACTATCCCAACGAACGTATGCAATTGGACTTTGCAAACAATCACTTTACTGAAGCTCATTTCAACTATAGCGACTTTCAAACCAGCTATACAACTTCTTCTTCTCCTCTGAAGAGATGTCTTTTAGATTATACCGCTTTTAAAAATCGCGCTTTGTTTGTTATTGACTGTTCCAAACAAGAGGAAACCATGAAATCATCAACTGTTGATGTTAGATTGGA
>CAVLJG010000007.1:12193589-12442748 GCA_963669975.1 Acanthoscelides obtectus | reverse complement strand
CATCACAATTTCCTATCAAGCTCATTTATAAAACGATGGATAAAAGTTTTATTCGAGCTTCATTTTTTATATTTGTACTTAAAATGAAAAGTAAAATCATTAATTTTAGAGATATTCCTGTTTGCCATGTCTACAGTTATTTTATGCGAAGTATTTCCAAAACCAAAGTCAAAGAACAGTCAATATTTGTGCGAAGCTACATGTAAACTGGACTGAACTTTATCGTAGGTGCCTAATATCAGTTCCATGATTATTCATGGTGCTCATATACAGGCTGTCCATCGATAGATTTCTCGAAAAGGAGGCATATGATATTTACGAAAATTTGGGAGTATACTAATGTCGCTGGGGCAACGGCAGCTAAAATATTTTCAAGATGGTGGAACTTCCGGTTATATCGGAAGTTGACGCCAACTTGCTTATTTTAAATTGTATATTACTCAATATTCGGATTCTGATTAAAATTCTCTCACATTTCATGTATAATCTCCTATACCCAAGTCTAACCGTTTTTGACATATTTCAAATTTCATGTCAAAAATGACGTTTGCAGGTTCTAAAATAATTGTTTATTTCCCATATGTAGAACATCTTATTGTTTAATGTGGATTGATTTTCTGGTAAACAGAGATATACTTCAATAGACTTTGTATGATATTTCGATAATTATTTATACAGGGTGGTCAAAAAATTGGTATAAAATTGAATGTCAAAAATTGCTAAAAGTCGATTTTTTCAAATGAAAACCTCCTATTTTTATAAGTTCATCGCATCAAGCATGAAAAATTAGCGTAACTTTATACAGCGTTATCTATCCCAAAAGTGTTTACTTTTCGAGTAATTTGCAATTTATTACTTTCTATTGTAAAACAGATTTAGGGCCGATTTCACCAACACTAATATTATGGACCAATAGGAAAATACCTTATCGAAATGCAATTTGACAGAAGCTGTCAAAGGTCTCTGAATATTAGTGATTTCTATTGAAATATTGAATAGAATCGTGAAAATTCGACTGTATTATAAACAAGACTACTTTTTCATTCCAACCTGATGCTTTTGTACAGAAAAACAGGACAACTTTCATGTATTTTGATATATGTTATAGGTTCTCATTTAACAATCCGTTATCCGCCTCAGCGAATGGGAATGCGGCAAATAATAGGTCGATTTTCTAGCTGTTAAATTTGGCAGCAGATTTGGACGTTTGTTAATGCATGGCACTCTCGAATTTACCACCTTCAATATACTGAAAGTTATCATTACATACCTATGGAATAGTGTGGATTTGTCTGTATTTTGCAAGAAAATGGAATATAAAATACATTCCATCCAATTCCTCATCTTCCTTTACGTCATAATAGTAATCATTTATTAATTTATGGGTTGAAGAATTTCTTCAAAGCAATAAAAACATTATGTCCTCTCCATCCTAAAACACAGATAATATGTGTAAGACGTGTCAATCCCTACATCTCCCTGATGCATAATGCAATTACTATGGACATAGACAAAAAATTATGAAAAATGTTTCATAAATAATGTCCTTTGAAGTCCAAAAATCATCAAAACTGGTTTATTGTTTGTGTTTTTGGCGGTCATTGACTGGCGGGGGATATCTATCTGTCACTCGTGGGTTGCCAAGTCTAACGACGATCACGTCCCGTCGTGGAGGGTGCGAAATGAATCTTTTACATTCGCTGGTTATGAATTTTTTTCGTGAAAATTTACTAGGTATCATGATTATAAGCATCTTTGGTAGATTGTTCGATTCGGAATGGGAAATATCTCCTATTTATGAAAATATTTTTGGTATCATCTAACCGTTGCAATCAGTGCACAAACACTGTGACATATGATTATAGCATAACCCGCTGCCCTATCAATACAAATTTAACATACAGGTCGCCTAGCCGTGGGGATGCAGTGGTCGGGATGAATATCACGGCAGCAACTGATGATTTGGGCATGTCTGGTAACAACGTATGAAGTGAAACTTGTACAATTTCTTTGAAAATGATGAAAGATATGTCTGATTTGGCAGGGTAATGTCGCAGCCAAATGGCAGTCACTCTTTCTGACACAGTCCAGATCGAAAGATGACGATACTCGTGAAATGTATTGATACTTCTAAATATGGGATCCTATCGAACATCCCTATTGTCAAGATGTATAACCCAAGGTACCGACGGAGCTATTTTGCGGCGTCATGGAAATAATTTTAAATTTTCATTTGCATTTTTTCAAGTGTTGTGCAATGATTTTGGGAAAAATGTCACGAATAGTCTTATAAACTCAGACCGTCGACTAAGTATTCGTTTAATTGCCCAGATGTTAAATTCACCAAAATCTGTGGTTCATGACATTGTGACACAGCATTTGAACATGCGCAAGGTGTGCGCGAAGATGGTCCCAAAAGTGCTCACTGACCACAATAAATTGCGGCGAGTGGAAGTGTGGCAAGAAAATTTGAACATGTGTGAAAGTGACCCCCAATTTTTGAATAACGTAATCACAGGTGACGAGTCGTGACAGAGAGGCAATCTTCCAAGTGGCACACGACGGCGTCTCCTCGCTCAAAAAAGGGAGGAATGAGCAAATCCAAAGTGAAAACGATGCTCATTGTCTTTTTTGACATCACAGGCATCGTCCACCATGAATCTGTTCCTCCTGGACAAACCGTCAACGCCAAGTTTTACGTGGAAGTGCTCAAACGAAGGGTCAGTCGGGTCCGACAAGACATCGCAGCCGACTGGAAGTTGCACCGCCTTTCTTGTGAACAGCTACCTGACCAAGGCCGGCATCCAAAGCTTCCGCAGCCGCCCTACAGCCCATATGTGCCTCCCCCCCCGGACTTTTTTTTGCTTCCTAGCCTGAAAAGGCCGATGAAAGGCAAGCATTTTGAGACGACAGAGGGGATCCAAGCAGCATGCACCGCGGCTCTCAAGGCTATTCCGGAGAATTCCTTCCGTGACACCTTCAATGCTTGGAAATCGCGCTGCATCGACGCAGAAGAAGCCTATTTTGAAAGCTTTTAAAGAATTGTAACGATTAGCTCAATAATTTTTTTTTAAATCGACTCAGTCCTATTACTTTCCGGACAAACCCTGTACTCCACAGACTGTCTCGGCATTATGCAACCAACAAAGCATGCGGGCGGTCCGGCTTGCAGCATGATCGTTCAGCATATGGTTGGATCATCCCTCCATAAGTGACGCCTGGGATGACACTCGCAGCGCTCATAGTGGGCAATAGCTGAAAGGACTATTTTGTACATTTGGAACTATCTAGTCAGCAAGTAGGTTTTTTCACGGTCAATTCTGACAGCGCGGTTCACCAAATTTTCTTCTATTAATGTTCCTTCGCTTCGGTTACATTTGAGTAACGTTATTAGGTAATACACATATACTGAGTGACATATAAATCGAACACCCAGTTTAAATGGTTTTATTTTAATAAAAGTTGGTGAATGTATTTATCTTACTGTAAATAACAAGTGAAAAAATTTTCAGCCCTATCAGTTGGACATTCCGGTTTTTATACTGCTTTTTTTTAATTCACTAACGCTCTAAAAATGAATATTTCAGCCGCAGTAAGGAATCAACGTTGGCGGATTTTGGTTCTTGACATCCTTTACGATCGGTTACGATGCCTAGAGTACGGAAACCTGTACGATTTCGTCAACTTAGTGAGTTTGCTAGGGGCCGTATAGTGGGACTTCGGGAAGCTGGACTTTCTTTTCGGGCAATTGCAGTTAGAGTGCAAGCAAGTGTAGACACTGTGGTTAGGTGTTGTCAGGCATGGCTTCGAGAAGGCCGTACGCAAAGAGCAAGGGCACTGGACGCCGCCGTAGAACAACAGACCACGAAGATCGCCGCCTAAGATTATTGGCCTTAAGGGACCGTTTCTCCACTACCAGGTCCATTGTAAATGAATGGTTTGCAGAACACGGAAGACCTATTGGCATGCGAAGTGTTTACCGACGAATGAGAAGTTTTGGCTTGTTTTCATACCGGCCACACTGGGTCCTCCCTTTAACTCGAGAACACCGACGTAATCGCCTTGAGTGGTGCAGACAACGGTCACTCTGGGATCAGGAATGCAACAGTATTGTCTTTAGTGACGAGTCTTGATTTTGTTTAGGCATGCACGATGGTCGTGCCAGGGTTAGAAGGCGACGTGGTGAAAGGAGGAATCCACAGTTTTTTGTTGAAAGACATGTTCATCACACTGTTGGAGTTATGGTTTGGGGTGCTATAGCTTATGGTTCCAGGTCACCTTTAATCTTCATCTGAGGTAACATGAACGCGCAGCGTTATATCCACGAAGTTCTAGAACCCCATCTTTTACCCTATCTTGACACCCTGGCAGATCCAACTTTCCAACAAGATAATGCCCGACCACATGTTGCAAGATTCACAATAGACTTCTTTCAACATAATGATGTCACATTGTTACCATGGCCACCAAGATCTCCCGACTTATCCCCAATTGAGCACGTGTGGGATATGATGGGTAGGATATTGCTCAATTTGCAACGTCCTCCTCAGACTCTAGAAGCACTTCGAGAGGAGTTGGTGGTTGCCTGGAATGAGATACCACAGGAGGACATTCACCACCTGATCAGAAGCATGCCTAGGCGCGTTGGAGAATGCGTAGCACATCAGGGTGCATCCACACATTATTAAAGGTCAAAGGGCTTTAAAGCAGTGCAATCATTTTGAAATTTTTATCATTTACTTATTATGCTTCATTAAGTACTTGTACAAAATTTTATTAAAATAAAACCATTTAAACTGGGTGTTCGGATTTATATGTCACTTAGTATAGTTGTTTCTACTTACGCTCACACTAATGATGATCGTTAAAAATATGGGTAAAACCTAGGACCCCGCATTATCCTTCGCCGGTTCGAGTTTATAATAATTTACGCAACCATCTAATATGTGTGAAGCGAACAGTGTCCAATAAGCAATTCGACACCGTGAAATTATTATAATTATCGTTGTCTTCAGTTTCTTCTATTTCTGTAAAAAAATGTATTTCAGCAAATGATTTAGTTTGAAGATATATTGTAGTAAAAAATGTATCAAGTATATTCGTTATTACAGACGACCATGAAATGTATAAACCGATTATAAGTGTCTTTGCCATTGCACAATTGGTGCTAGTCATACTGATTCTGTAAATTCGATAAATGTCTTGTTAATCAGAACCTAACGCTACCCAAACGATGAGGATGACATTACAACGTTTACACGTATACCTCTCCTTGATCCTGTCTGGTTTTCTGGGCAACCAGGACTGACACATTAACGTATATTAGACAGTGACTACAGTATATTCAGATAAGAGATAGACCGGATGTAAACAAAAGGTTCGGGTGATTTTCACGCTAACGTCGCCGTCTCGACGTAAAACAGGAGCCCTCATTGGTCAATTCGCAATTAAATGCCTATGACGAGCGGCAGAGCAGTCGTATCAAGGCAGAGTCATATTCAGGTTCAGACGTGTTACGTATGTCGTGTGCATCATTGCAATTTGATATTTCTTTGGACGTTTTCGTTTGTTATCTTATTAAGTTGTTGAGTTTGTCGTTGTTATTGTTATACCTTGTTATTGATTGTTATTGTTATCAACTGCTTGCGCAAAATGCTCAGTAGTACAGATACTGCCGATGAAGTTGTAAACTCCTGTAGTCCACCTAGGAAACGCTCTAAAAAAAGACACCTGAGTGCAGAAATGAAAGAGGTCATTTTGAATATATATAAGATCGAGCGCGAGGAGAACGAGGCATCAACCATCAAAGAAATTGTTGTGAAGGTTTCTCACAAAGTTGGGGTGTGTCGCGCATCAGTGTTTAATGTGTTAAGACAATACAAAAAAAAGTCACACCTTTTCTGAGCCAATGACCAGTAAACATCGCAAAAGTATTGTTAAATCATTGGATGAAGCTGATAAGCATGCGATTAGGAGGAAAGTGCATGAATTCTTCTTTAGGAATGAAATACCTACTATAGATAAAGTACTGCAGGAGGTAAATGGAGATACAACGTATCATTCTCGAAGAATGGAGAAGGTCCCAACAACGGCTTCAAGGAAAGTTGATGTTCAAAATTGGCTCCGCTCGAAAAATATCAACTTTGAAGAAGCAATGCTGAAAGTACAATTATTAAGAATTGTCAAGGATCACAAGGCGGAATATCAAAATTACGCCATTGACGAAATGGCAGCAAGTCAAAATAAAACTGTGCTCCGTTTACCTCCATACCATTGCAAGCTCAATCCCATTGAGCTCATATGGGCAGAGGTTAAAAATTATATAGCTAAGCACAATACAACTTTTAAATTTTGTGACCTCAAAGGACTTTTCAAAGAAGCACTAGAATTAATAACAGCGCAAAAATTGGAAAACTGTATTAAGCACCTGAAAGACAAAGTTGAAAAGAGAATGTGGGAACTGGACAATATTTTAGAGGAACAAGTCGAGCCATTCATTATTGACGTTGGTGCTTCAGGCAGTAGCGATGATGAAAGCTCATCAAGCTCATCTTTCCAATAAAAGATGTCGTTCATCAAATTCGGTAAGTTATAAGTAATTATAAAGCTACTGTATTTTTTAATTAACTATTGACATTTTTGAACCCATTTTGGCAAAACCTATTCAAGAATCTACTTTCTGACAATGTTCAACCATGCACATTTTTTTACGTTTTGAACGTTTTAATTTGGTTACATATTTACCTAGAAATCAAAAAATATACTAATCAGTATTCTAAAAGCAATTTTAAGAGATATACGATTATTTTTAATTTAGGCTAATTTAAACGCCATTTTGAGATTATATTCGACTGTATTTCACCAAACATCAGGCGGCATCCGAAGCTGGAAATCGAAGCGAAAATTTTGAAACCCTTATGTATATTTACATCATTATATATTTCTTACCCCACCCCCACATGATCCTATATCCATCACCAATCGTATACACATCGAATTGTGCTAATTTACTACAAAGTTACGCAAAGCAGCATCTACTATCTAAAATATGTACTGCGTGACTCTTAATACGTCCCTGCCGAATGTTACAGCGTTCGAAGATCACGTGGTCTTGTTTATGTCCGGTCTATCTCTTATCTGAATATACGTAATGGGCAATACCGCACGGGTATTATGTAAAAAACCTATAAAACGTCATCTTGCAGACAACGTTTGCTCACTAGGATCGTTGTGAGCGTCCATCTATGGAGGAATCGCTCAACTACACGCATTGGTGGTTGCATATATTTTTTGAAGTCGAGTAGTCTGATATGAAACTTGGTTGAATAGCAAGATCGCATCTAGATGATTATGTGTACTGGTCTGTATGTGTATAGAATCAGTGATATTTGCTGTGTGAGAAAATCGTTACATGAATACGAGGGATGTCTTTTAAGTTTTGCATATGGAAATAAAACAACACGGTAGGTAGTTTTAAATGACTTTATTGTTTTTCGAAGTATTCTCCACGAAGATTCTTCATTCGGGGTTGATTTTTCGAAGCTCGGTGATGACTGTTGGCAAACAAATGGTGATATACCAATCGGCAGTAACAATTCTTTGCTCATTAAGAGGAATTGTTGCAATATGACCCGCTTTTGACACAAATGTCGCGACCATCCTTTTCGAAACACTTCGAGAACGGATCACTTTTGTTGACTTTTCTTCGCCTTGGAACACCCAAACAGCAGACTGTCGTTTATTTTCTGGTTCATAACAGTTAATCTACAATTCATCACCACTAACAATGCTGTACACATTTTTTGAGTTTCCCGAATTGAAACGGTCAAGCGTTTTTTGACACCAATTAACCCTGGCTGCTTTCTGCTCTACTAATTTTCTTACTCCTAATTCTAAAATTTTTTGAATTGAGGTCTTTGAGATCTTCAAGGACGCCTCAATCTCGCGATATGTCACATGTCTATCTTTAATGATGAGTTTGGGCACAGCATCGACGTTTTCCTGGGTGACTGCCGCTTTTGGTGCACCCACCCTGGGATCGTCGCTAAGACTCACCCGCCCACGTTTGAATTCTCCAAATCAACGGGAAATTGTCGACTGATGTGGCGCTTCGTTGCCGAAAACAGACAGTAACTCAGCAAGGCATTCTTGTTGCGATAATTGTCTCTGAAAGTTGTAATAAATTATAGCGCGAAAATGTTCTCGGTTGAGTTCCATTTTTCTAATGACTTGGTGACACATAAAAATTCACTGTAGTGAGAACACTGCACGTATTGTGGTGAAACTTTGACTTTAAGTTTACTAAAGAGTGAGGTTAAGATTCAGTATCGACGTTCGATCCGCGCGGCCTACTATGTTTCTATAGGTAAAACTTAAAAGACATCTCTCGTATGCTGCCAATGAAGTATTTATATCTATTAGCTTGCCCGACGGGTTGATCATATGTTGCCTTTCCTGAAGACAGGATATGTTCAAAGATATTAATTACCATTTTTTACGTTTTTTGTGTTTTCAAAAACTTTGAGAATTTCGGGAAATCACCATAGCGCCCGCGTTGTGTGTAATCACTGTATATGACTTGTAATTCGACAGTGTGTAATTTTCTAGCTTTGAATCTCAAGTAAATGTATCTGAGACAAGAATCAGATGGAATTATCATCAAAACACATTATTAGCACACAAATCCTCACTATACCTCAGTTTAGACCTCCAGTAATGCCATCTCTGAAGCAGAATTTACATCGCGTCAGAGCCAAACATCGATAACTGAGACATAATGACGTTTAGGCAACACGTATAACTACAAACGAGTTCACGAAAAGTGCCGATTAGCTAGTGCTGAGTTATACATCTTGTCGAAAAAACCTACATAACGTGAAAGAAAAAAACAGTATGATGTCAAAAAAATCGGTATAATGTTACTTTTCGAGTTATGTAATTCCCGTGCGGATTATTTTCCGTCCAAACTGACTGATGATGAAAGCTAGAGAGAAAAGGTTGTCAAGTGGCTAGTATGTTTCATTGTTACTTCTGTGACAGAACTGAATGGCCAGAAAGAAGGTTCGTATACTGCAAATCATTCAAAAATCTTCTCTAACTATACTAAGTGACATATAAATCCGAACACCCAGTTTAAATGGTTTTATTTTAATAAAATTTTGTATAAGTACTTAATGAAGCATAATAAGTAAATGATAAAAATTTCAAAATGATTGCACTGCTTTAAAGCCCTTTGACCTTTCATAATGTGTGGATGCACCCTGTTGTGCTACGCATTCTCCAACGCGCCTAGGCATGCTTCTGATCAGGTGGTCAATGTCCTCCTGGGGTACCTCATTCCAGGCAACCACCAACTCCTCTCGAAGTGCTTCTAGAGTCTGAGGAGGACGTTGCAAATTGAGCAATCTCCTACCCATCATATCCCACACGTGCTCAATTGGGGATAAGTCGGGAGATCTTGGTGGCCATGGTAACAATGTGACATCATTATGTTGAAAGAAGTCTATTGTGACTCTTGCAACATGTGGTCGGGCATTATCTTGTTGGAAAGTTGGATCTGCCAGGGTGTCAAGATAAGGTAAAAGATGGGGTTCTAGAACTTCGTGGATATAATGCTGCGCGTTCATGTTACCTCTGATGAAGATTAAAGGTGACCTGGAACGATAAGCTATAGCACCCCAAACCATAACTCCAACAGTGTGATGAACATGTCTTTCAACAAGAAACTGTGGATTCCTCCTTTCACCACGTCGCCTTCTAACCCTGGCACGACCATCGTGCATGCCTAAACAAAATCGAGACTCGTCACTAAAGACAATACTGTTCCATTCCTGATCCCAGAGTGACCGTTGTCTGCACCACTCAAGGCGATTACGTCGGTGTTCTCGAGTTAAAGGGAGGACCCAGTGTGGCCGGTATGAAAACAAGCCAAAACTTCTCATTCGTCGGTAAACACTTCGTATGCCAATAGGTCTTCCGTGTTCGGCAAACCATTCATTTGCAATGGACCTGGTAGTGGAGAAAACGGTCCCTTAAGGCCAATAATCTTAGGCGGCGATCTTCACGGTCGGTTGTTCTACGGCGGCGTCCAGTGCCCCTTGCTCTTTGCGTACGGCGTTCTCGAAGCCATGCCTGACAACACCTAACCACAGTGTCTACACTTCTTTGCACTCTAACTGCAATTGCCCGAAAAGAAAGTCCAGCTTCCCGAAGTCTCACTATATGGCCCCTATCAAACTCACTAAGTTGACGAAATCGTACAGGTCTCCGTACTCTAGGCATCGTAACCGATCGTAAAGGATGTCAAGAACCAAAATCCGCCAACGTTGATTCTTTACTGCGGCTGAAATATTCATTTTTAGAGCGTTAGTGAATTAAAAAAAGCAGTATAAAAACCGGAATGTCCAACTGATAAGGCTGAAAATTTTTTCACTTGTTATTTACAGTAAGATAAATACATTCACCAACATTTATTAAAATAAAACCATTTAAACTGGGTGTTCGGATTTATATGTCACTTAGTATAGATCTAGGTTCTGTCCTATTTTCATGAGAAAATACAACGCATATCCGCATTGCCCTCATATTATGAGGAGCTTGATATACACAATATTGTTAATTGTATTGTTATTACGGCTAGAATGCACTGTGCTTAATTAGGTTCCATACCGTATAAATTGAACAATGCGCTTCTTAGATACATACAAAACAAACGCATTTCCTCGCTGATAACATTAAATTTACATTAGCGTGAGATTGTTGCAACATTTGATGCAGAAGCAGCTGGAGTTTTTAAAGTAGATATTCCATTATAATGTAAAATACTGCAAAGGTCAATTGATATGGGAATCGAATCGGCAGTCGTTTATACGAGAGAATAATGCGAGTCTGTCTAGGGAACGATTGACGGTATTTCAGAATCATCATACGCTTGAGTGACTGGTACTGAAGTTAAGGCTTTGAGTTCCACCAGCACTAAACTGTTCTGAGTTTTACTTGGAAAAAATGCAAATTGCAGAGTGTTTCTTGATCTTTCAATGACATTTGTAGAAGTGATGCGTAGATCTCATTTCTTCGCCGCTGATAAAAGGTGTTTTTGATTCGTTTAGTTTTTACGCAACTGTTCAAGTACCCGAGATGCTGGCGATTAATTTTTTTCACTTTTTCTCACTTTTTTCGGTCCACCTCACTTTTACTCACTTTTCAGTTTCTGAGTATAGATATTTTTAGTTATTGCCCTTTCATTTCCTAGTGTTAAGCATAACAAAGTTGTGTATTCTCTCAACTAATTCAAAAACTAAGGGCCAATTTCACCAACAGCCCGTTATTCTCCACCTATAGGGTAACAGACCGTCAGATACAGCGAATGAGCTTCAAGTTCCAATCAACAAATTTTAGCAACCAATAGTAACAAAATACTGTCAAAGTATGAGATGACATCTTGTCAGTGAAACATTGTTGTTGATTGAAACTTGAAGCTCATTCTTTTTTTTTTTTTATATCATTTTTATAAACAGCCGCGCAGGCAGAAGCCTAAATGCCGGAACACCGCGGCTGCTATGATGATCCCAAAGAATCTTTGTTAATACGACTCTTGAACTGCCCAAGGTTAGTAGAACAGGGAAAAGCTTCCTCCCGTAGATTGTTCCACAATCTAGACACCCTCGGGACAAAGGAGCGGTCGTATCGGCCAGTTCTGGATGTACGAAGTTTGACACGGTTAGGATGGGACGCCGAAGTCAGGCGGGTCTGTCTGGCAGGCACATCGCGCGGCGGCATCATGGAAGAGAGCTCTGAGGAGCAAAGCCCGTTGGTGTAGCGATAGAAAAGAGCTAGATCGCCGACGGCCCGCCGGTGCGAAAGAGTCCCGAGACTGTCTGTTAGAGAAGAGTCATCGATCAGTCGGACCGCCCTCCTCTGGACAGCATCGAGCATGGACAATGTAGTCGGGGCGGCAGCACCCCAAATGTGTGAGCAATACTCGAGGCTGGCCTTATCTGGGCCTTGTATAGAGTGAGAAGGTCATGCGGAGAAAAGTACTTCTTAGCCCTAAACAAATAGCCTAGCTTTTTCCCAGCAGCTGCAGCTATTGAAGAGATGTGTTCGTGCCAGATCAGGTCCTCGGTGATCTGGACTCCGACCAGCCGAAATGAATGGCTCTTTGGTAGAACTCGACCGTCCATCGAAACTGTATGAGCGCTAGGACGCTTTTTGTTCGTCAAAGTACAGTACTGTGTTTTGGAAGCATTGAACTGTACAAGATTGTTGCGTCCCCAAGCAGTGATAGCCTCCAGGTCTCTTGTCAGAGAAGAAGTCGTCGCTAGTCTTCTTTTTTCCAGCTCAGCGGCAGAGATCGGCTTGTCACTCTGAATTCCTGCATGTAGAGTGCTGTCATCAGCGAAGCTGTGGATTGGGTCGATCGTGCAGGAAAGGAGGTCGTTGATATGTAAGAGAAACAGTGTTGGAGCCAAGACCGATCCCTGGGGAACACCCGCGTTGACGTTGTGGGATGAAGAGGAGAATCCGTCAATTACGACGGATATCTTGCGGCCAGAGATAAAGTCAGCCACCCATCTGCAAAGCTTTTCTGGGAGGCCGTAGGATGGGAGTTTGCTCAAGAGGGCAGCGTGCCACAGCTGATCGAACGCTTTCGTGATGTCAAGAACAACGACATGAGCCTCACCATGAGTCTGGATGAGTTTACTCCACAGTTGCGTGACGTAAGCTAGGAGGTCCCCTGTGGATCGTGGTGCCGGAAACCGTACTGCCTGTCGCTAATCAAGCTGTGACGTTCGAGGTAGTCCAGAAGCTCGCGATTTATGCACCTCTCCATCACTTTACTTATAACAGAAAGCAGAGCTATAGGCCTGTAGTTGTAAGGGTCGGTTTTAGATCCTTTTTTTGGGATGGGCTGTACATGAGCAAATTTCCAGTTTTCTGGGAAGGTGCCGGATTCATAAGATATCTGGAAGAGACGCGAAAGAACTGGAGCAAGCTCAGCTGCACATCTCTTCAGTACAATGGCAGGAATCAAGTCCGGACCAGAAGCTTTGTTGATGTCGAGCGACAAGAGCACTGGTCTTACGGTCTTATGCCTGAATGTTACCTCCCGCGTAGTGTCGGGAACCCTTTGAATTGACGGCACTTGGGCGTTGGTGGGGACGTCCATGGTGGAGTTGGCAGCAAAAATCTTGGCTAGCACTTCCGCCTTGGCCTTTGAGACGAATACAATAGTTCCATCCTGACACGTAAGTGGTGGAAGGCTACTGTGTGAGAAGTTCTTTTCAATCTGCTTGGCCAGCGTCCAGAAAGACCGACTGCCATTGCGCTGCGACATTACCCTGTGCCTAACTTTTATATCATGCTGGGTTTTGGCATTGCGAACCGCTTCGTTATATTTGTTTCTGGACTCGACGTCGGCTTGTCTGTTCTCTACAGTGGGGTTTTGTAAGTAGGTTCTGTGGGCCTTGATCTTCTGCTGGCGAGCAGTGTCACACGATTTGTTGAACCAGCCGTTGGACCCTGGTTTAGGAACTTTCACTGTGTGAGGGATGTATTCCTCCATTCCGACGTGGATAATTTCGGTTATTGAAGAACAGACAGTCGACGCATCCGCGTCACTGAAACAGACATCTCTCCAAGGAAAGCTAGAGAAGAAGTCTCTGAGCCCCTCCCAGTCGGCATGTCCGTAATGCCAAGTTTTGCGGCCTGTGCGAGTTTCTGCTGCCACAGCGGCTTCGGACCGAAACCTAACCTCCACAACACCGTGATCTGAGTTACCCAGGGGGGACAGGACAGCAGTGCCGTAAGGGGCAGGATGAGTGGTCAGAAAGAGATCCAGCAGGCTACTGGCGTGTGACGGGACGCGGGGGAAAAAAAGTAGGGCTCGTCACCAGCTGGTCAGCCCTTGAGTAAGAGCGAACGCTTCGACTGCACGACCTGCTGCATCGGTCTTATTTGAGCCCAACCAAAGCTCATTATGGGCATTGGAATCACCGAGAAGAACTACCTCTGAAGCGGGGTGATTGATGTTCAGGAAGTCGATCTGGACGGCGAGGTATTCGAGTAGGTCATCCCAGTTATGGTTCGATGGAGAGCGATAAAGGCAGCAAATAAATTTGGGTGATGTTTTGGAGTTGAGGCGAAGCCACAGAATGTCCTTCCGGTCTGATTCCAAAGAAAGATCCCTGGAGCAGGAAAGACTGCTGCGGGCAAAAGCCACAACTCCCCCGTTCTTTCTCAGATTGGAGTGCACCTCGTAGTTTGGGAAGTTGAGATGATTAATCGGTGCAGCCTCTGAGATTTTTGTCTCCGCCAAGAAAAGCACGGCGGGACGATTGGATTGCAGGTAGTGATGAACAGCATCAATGTTGCTGTTGATCCCGCAGATGTTCGAAAAAACAAATTTTATCTTCGATGTTGTTCCCTCGAGCCCACCCTCCACCCGGACATTCCGAGAGTGGAGTGAGTTTACGACCGGAGTTTTTAGTGCTCGAGGGATCCATCATCATTAATTTCTTTGTTTTGGTAGATAACCGACTGCATAGCTTAGGTGTGGAAACATGCGGACATTTATAAGACACCCTGGGAAAAGCTAGCGGGTGGTACTGCCTCGGTCGACTGGTCCTTGTCTACCACCTTCTTTTTACGTATTAGTGATGTTAAATAGACCTAAAGTGGCCCGTTGGCGAACTTGTACCGCCACCCGGCAATCGGTACTGAGGTATTCCTTAACGCGTGCACAATCACTTGGACGGAAGAAGTTGTATACTGGATACAACTTCCGGAACAAGCATTTGCCACGGCCCTCGCTCAGTAGGGGCGTAATTGACTATTTGGACCCTACCTTTTGCCTGCAAGGTTAAATACTGCGACCTTCTTGGAATTTTTAAAGGCTGAACATGCAAATATGTGAGTTGATGTTATGTTAGATTTAAGAAGATTGGCCTGGTTCCAGCTTGATGGTTGTACAGCTCATTATTCGAGAATAGTTAGAAACTGGCTTTACGAAAATAATCCAGAAAGATGGATCCATTAGATTTCTTTGTGTGGAGATTTCTAAAAGAAAAGGTGTACCAGACCCCGTAACCACAAGAGATATGCTAATAGACAGAATCAGGAATGCATGTGACGAAATAAGGCCTTATTTGAATAATGCTATACCACGTTCTGTCATTCGTAGATGTGAATTGTGTATTGAACAATTGAGTTTACATTTCGAGCAACTACTTTAGATTTTGTATGTTTGTCCTAACTATCCAATAGCATTTTAGTTGTAAATACTTAATTTAATTTGTTAAAAATAATATGGGAAAATTAAACAAATTAATATTATGTTTTTTGTGTTTATTTTGAGTTAGGAATTATTGGTGTGTTTAAAAACACAATCATCTTAATTACTTGTAATGCCCAAATTGAAAATTTAAAAAAAAATATTATTTTCCCATAAGTAATTAAAAATGCATCGAACCTTAAAAATCGAAACACTCATCTCAAAAACGGCTCACTATAACGAAAACTCACAGGCGAGCTTTATTATGTTGAAAAGTGCGAAGAATCAGTTTTTTTATTCAAAAAGCAAAAATTGCACTAAGAAAATTTTTTCGGTCATTTTAATACACTACAGGTACAGTATAAAGCGACCTCTAGTGGCTACAGTAAAACTATGCCCATGGTTCGTTTTGTCGTACCAAAAACCCTTGTATACCAATTTTCACTGTTATACATCAAATATTGTTCGAAATATTTAAAAAAAACTATTTTAGAAAGTAAATTTAAACACCCTGTATTTCGGAAGCCACGCATTTTTCGACCCATGTTTATATAGACTTTATGCATTAATTTTAAAAGTTCTATCGAATCTTAAAGTTATGCATCAATAAACTGAAACACCCTGTATATACATGAATAAACTATCGACAATATTAAACATGAATTTTATTCAAAAACACTTTTTTAAATTTTGACTAAATTATATGTAATTTCTTAATATTCAATAGCTGGTGATGTTTCAATGACAAGCTGTCATCTCATACTTTGACAGTATTTTGTTTTCAACATTTCATAGCTATTGGTTGCTAAAATTTGGTGATTGGAACTTGAAGCTCATTCGATGTATTTGACGGACTGTTACCCTATAGGTGGAGAATAACGGACCTTTAGCACAGTTATTCGTTGCTTTTTCTCTTACTCTGATATTTTGAACTTCTTGAAGGTCGTAGTCTGACACGTTTCGTTTTTTGTACCATACATTGAGGTTTCCTGTTAACAAACCACATCCACAGTTTCTCATTTGTAATATTACTAGGGATTGGCAGGGAGGGTGTTAAATCACAAGCTAATAGCCGGTCGATAAACAACAACTAACTATCGAGTGCCGACCTGTGATTATGATTAGTAAACAACATGCGCTATACCTATGTTCACGACTCTCTCCGAGCAATATCGAGAAAGTCTAGTTCTACAGACGGACTTTACGTAAGTCCTGAAAATTAGGAACAAGCCGGTTAGAGAAGTATGTTTATCTAAGAGACGTTTATCATAGACTGGGCATATTATGAGGCAAATGTGACGTCATACAGTTCATACGCTTGATTCAACACTGCACCTTGTCATTAAATGGCGTCGAGTAGGTTGACTTTGCACTTCCCATCCCAATTCCCTTATCAGTTCGGTACAATTAGGCCATCTGAGGAAAAAGTTAACTACGAACACGTATAACAAAAAAAATAAATGGACCAAGTCAGTCAAATAGGCCGATACAATAAGTCGATTCTTTGACTAGCCTCGCGATTCGCAATCCACCCATCAGTCGGACTTCGATGCAGGGATATCCAGAGACGCGTGTGAGAATATTATTCCTGGTTTAATGACGTTAGAAGCATATAAATACTGTATGCTAACGTCAAAATTGAGATGTATCCTCTCCCACTCATTAAGACGTATAACCCCAAATTTTCAACTCCTACAAATATTTCTGTGAAAATAATCAGAAGCCTATGACAGATTTCTACTTTTTTTTCCAAAACTAAAAGGCTGCTTAGTTCTTGTCAAAGTCGTAAATTTCATCAAAATTCGACCACTACTTTCCCTGATACAGCGGGGGCAACGGGCAACACGACACAACTAAAGGGTTGTCCAATAGGGACGTAAACGTCAATTTGACATAGACGCCATCTTTGTTTTCTGTCACCGACATGTAATTTTGTTAGTTGAATGTTTACCATTGATCGCTATGGAGTCGTATTCGATTGAAGACCGCATTAAAGTTATTCAAGAGCACTACAAAAATGGTGCAAAAATAAAAAACACGTTTCGCGCTTCGTGAACATTTCGGTCGCAACAACCGCCCAAACGAAACAACCATCGGTCGTCTGGTGCGTAAATTCGAGGCAACAGGTTCTGTGGCAAATCTGCCAGGTTCTGGCCGGCCAAGGAGCGTTCGCACACCGGAAAATATTGCTGTTGTGAAGGAGAGTGTGAGAGACGATCCGAAACAATGAACAACGCGTCGATCCCAAGAATTGGGCATTTCGAGAACCAGTTTGCTCCGCATTCTCCACAAGGATTTGAATGTACACGCCTACAAGATCCAATTGACGCAAGAGCTGCGTCGGGCCGACCATTTTTCGCGCCGAACGTTCTCAGATTGGCTCCTTGAACACCGCCAAATTGATGCCAATTTTTCATCAAAAATCATGTTCAGCGACGAAGCGCATTTCACTTTGAATCGGACGGTAAACAAGCAAAACTGCCGCATCTGGGCGAACGAAAATCCCCGTGAGTATCAAGAGCAGCCGATGCATCCTCAAAAAGTGACTGTGTGGTGTGCATTGTGGTCAAAAGGCATCATCGGACCTTACTTTTTCGAAAATGCGGCCGGGGACGCCGATACCGTCAATTCTGAGCGATATCACGTGATGATAGAGGACTATTTTTTGCCGCAACTTGAAGGAATGGATATGGACGATGTTTATTTCCAGCAAGACGGTGCAACATGCCACGCAACCAACGTCAATATCCATCGATTGCAGTCCTTCTTCGGTGATCGCGTGATTTCGCGCAGAGGAAATGTGCCATGGCCACCAAGATCGTGCGATTTGACTCCCTTGGACTTCTTTTTATGGGGATATTTGAAAAGCAAAGTCTACGTCAACAAACCAGCCACCATCCAAGAACTCAAAAACAACATCATTGCCGAGATAAATGCCATAGAACCGACCATGTTGCAAAATGTCATTGAAAATTTCGACCATCGCGTGGACGTCTGTAAATCCAGTCGTGGTGATCGTTTGAGCGATATTATTTTTCATACATAAATGGTATAAATGAACCTTCAAAATAAAGTACCCAACTTGATTTGAATATCAATCTTTCTTGTTTTAATATGCGTTTACGTTCCTGCGTCCGTTTTGGACAGCCCCATACTTCAATATTTTTGTAAAAGTTCGCCGAATTTTACTGATCTAACATATTCTTTCATACCGCATGTCATCCTTTTTCAGATTCACGTGTTTATACACACGTAATATATCTTGCTAACAAAATGACCAGTTAAGAAATGCTTCAACCTACTTTTGAACATATTTGCATTAGCACATACTTTTCGGTATTTGGGAAGGCCGTAGAAGATACAATGGATTCATTTGCATGAAAGAATATCGTAGTATTTCTAGGATTGCTAATTTGTTTATGATGAAATGATCCTCCTAATATTTCTAAGAAAGGTAATAGACTCTTGAAATTTGAATAGAATACCTTCGTTTCTTATTTCATCAGGTACATATTATCACTCCTTTTTCGTTTAACGATACAGGAAGTCTGCGAAAGGTTAGAAAATCTTAAAACTGGAGATACTACAGACTAAAATATTCCCTTTATAATGATATGAAATTAGTGTACTTCAGTTTAGTAGTTTTGAAGATTTAATGATATAAGCTTAAATAAAACTAACACATCATCATTAGTGGAGATCAATACATTTGGCAGCAAAGTAATTTAAAAATGACTACTTAACGTAGGATCTACATAAACTAGCCCTAAAACCTCCACTTCTATTGCTTCGTTCCTTATGGGATTTTCAATGTTGCATTTTTTATTGGCGACTGACCCAGTTTCTCGAAATTCAGCTACAAGTTCTAGAACACATTTTCGATGCACGTTACTGTCCTCATGTCGCTCATTAAATATTTATGCTGTTCTATTAGCGCACTGATTATTTCCGAAAAATATTTCGAAAATTTCAACTTTTTCTGCTGTGGAATATACCATGGTTAATTAATGTAATAAATCGTTACAAGTTATTTTAGCAACAAAGTTTTAAAATTTAAAATAAGTACGAGATTTCCTTATCTTTCTTCAAGAAATAACTCTATTGCTACAAAAAAACGCTCCAATAGCTATTTTCAACAGCAAAATGATAACAAACCAAGGGTGGTAGTGAAGAAAAGCATTTACTTATTAAGTAAATTCTTTTAGTCAAATTCTTCTGAAAGTAGTACAAACTAATATGATGTACCTATTAAAGTCTACTTTAAGCTTCAAATCAATAAATCTTCAAAACTACTGAACTGAAGCTCATGTATTTTACATCATTAAAAGGGAATTGCAAGACCTTTAAAATAAGGTATCACTCGACCCCCCTTTCCATTTAAGATTTTAGGGTTGGTGTCACCCCCGCCCAGGGGGCTGCACGTGTTAACGTGATTTTTTGATGCGTCTGTTTCGTTTTCGATGCGCCACCCTGTATGTGAAATGACCTAATCATACCTTAGTCCAAAAGTTGATATTTTTAGAGGTACAGGGTGTCAAAGCTACAATTCGGTAAATAACTTTTTTGTGCTTACCCCCTGTATACAACAACTGACCGAAAAATATTATTTTCTCGTACTTCCACAACAAATAAGTTTACTTGTTAGAAGTACCTGAAGCTAATAGTTTTCGAGATATTTGTTTTTTAAAGTTCCAATGCATTATTTGTACCATGATGATAAATCAATTTTATAACATAATAATCAAGTTGCTTTGGATAATATCTGAGTAGCGTTGCTATTGTTTCTTATTCTTGTCATAATATTGCTATAAACTTCATGAACAATTTTAAGTTAACAATAACATCCAAATGCTTTGAAGAGTGCAGCAAAGATTAGTTTTGTTGCCATCCTCATTTTTTATTGTTAAAAATCATAGCAACGCTACTCAGATATTATCCAAAGCAACTTGATTATTATGTTATAAAACTGTTTTATCATCATGGTTCAAATAATGCGTTGGAACTTTAAAAAACAAATATCTCGAAAACTTCGGGAATTTTAAATTGATCCTAAAATTAATTTACAGATTGGTTGTTGTGGAAAAATGTAATTTTGGCCATCAGCATAGAGAAGGATTTCACATTTGTTGGGGCAATGGACGTCATTAACAAAAAGCGAATAAAAGATTGGTCCAAGAACCGAACCCTGAGGGACACCGACTCTGATACGTCGTGTTACCGGCGGAACATTATTAATTCTGATACTTCAACGAAGTAGATGAATGCTGATTTGATAATAATGAATTTTTTTGTAGATTTATTTATTTATTTATTTATATACAGTTTGGGGTGTTAACAGGTAAACCCAACACACACCTTCAGTGAACTAAAACTAAACTTACATAAAATATCGTATACATATACATATATTACATTATTGAATACTTCAATATTAATATTTTTTTATCCTCCGATATTGTTGTAACAACATAAACTGAGTGAGTAGTTCTAATTATAAGCAATTAACTATTCATTTAACTTTTTTAATAAAAGGAGTATACATAATTTAACATTTACTTACGTTTAATTAAAACTGAAATCAAAATTAAATTGAAATTATACCAGAAATGATATTGGAGGTGATAACTTGAGTTATGTAAAAAATAAAACATTTCTATTTTAGTCTGCCATAGAGCTGTAATACTCATACTTTAAAGCCTTTTTCAGGGAGGTCAAGCTAATGTTAAATAAATCTATATTACAGAAATTATTATGATTTTTTTGAGCCCTGAACAAAGGGGAATTAAGACCAAGATTGGTTCTACGGAACGGTATTCTAAACAGATGATAGGTTCTAAACGTTCTATCAGGAGTGTTAAAGTTCAAGTTTGCCAAAAGATCCGGACAGTCAGTGAGGCCATTCAACAATTTATGGACACAGCAAATGTCAGAAATCGTTCTTCTATCTTTTAAGGAAATCATATTGAACTGTTTCATAATTTGCGTATAATGATCTGTAACAGGTTGGTGAGTTTTATGTGCTAACATCTTCAAAAATTTGTGTTGAATTCTTTCTATCCTGACTATATGTACATTGTAAGACGGATTCCATATTACTGATGCAAACATCAGTTTGTTGTGTATATAAGCGTAGTACAATGAAAGAAGCGTTTTTGGGTTCGTAAATTCTCTGCATGTCCTGTTTATGAACCCTAGTGTTCTATTTGCATCATTTACGATGTGCTCTACGTGGGTGATGAATGAGAGTTTCTCATCAATGTATACCCCTAGGTCTTTTACTACATGAAGCTTTTCCAGTTCTGCCGTCCCTATCTTATATCTGAAATCTATAGTGTTCGCTATGTTTCTAGTAAGCCTCATGTAATGACATTTTGTTAAATTCAGGAAGATACTGTTTTCAGTGCAATACTTTTGCAGAGATTCCAAATCGCTTTGAAGCTTTACACCGTCATTTACATTTCTAACAATAGTAAATATCTTTAGATCATCAGCATATAACAAATATTTACTGAAATGAAAAACAGAAGTAAGGTTGTTCATGTATATGTTAAATAACAATGGTCCCAAGTGACTACCTTGTGGTACGCCTGAAGTTACTAAGAATGTCTCCGAACGATACCCATTGATAGTCACCACTTGTTTACGATTACTTATATACGATGCTAGCCACTGCCATAATGGACCATGTACACCCACCTCAGCAAGTCTCTCCATCAAGATAGAATGATCAATCTTGTCGAAAGCCTTACTGAAGTCGGTATAAATAACATCCACCTGCAGTTTCTCATCTATTGCGTGAGAGGCATATTCTATAAAACTCATCAAATTCGTCTCTACAGATCTTTTAGGGAAAAATCCATGCTGGTGTTGCGTAATGATATTTTTTGTAATGTTTAAGATAGGATCATAAATCAGCTTTTCAAAAATTTTTGAGAAAATACAAAGTTTAGTGATAGGTCGATAATTTTCCACAAGATGTCTATCGCCTCCTTCATGAATAGGCAATATTTCACCTTCTTTCCATCTCGTTGGAAAGACTCTTTGAGTTAATGATAGTTTGAAAATTAGGTGAAGTGGTAAACATAAGCTAGCTGAACAGTTTTTTATAAATACAGAAGGTATGCCGTCAGGGCCTACTGATTTTTTAATTTTAAGGACACTATTTGTTGATATATTTTTTCAATGGATATTAAGGTAACATCAATAGGACTAGCATCCTTGTTTAAATAAAAATGTTTAGATTTAACATATACACTTGCGAAGAAATCAGCAAAGGCATTACACACCCCACTTCCTGTTTTAACTTCATAGTTTGAATTATTTATAGAACTAGGTATAGAGACATTACATTTTTTCTTACTTGAAACGTATTTCCAAAAGTATCGGCTGTCGTTCAATATATTGTTTTCCATCATTGTTATGTATTCATCCAGGTTTTCCTTAATTAAGATTTTTGATTTGGCTCTAAGGTCACAGAATATCTTATATGAGTATGGATCATTAAAACGTTTTATAGTCTATGATACTTATTTTTTCTCTTAACTGTTTGTATTGTTTCAAGTTTAAAGTATATTGGGTATTTTCCTCGAATTTTATATGTTGGTGTAAATTTGTGAATAGTTTCATTGAGTATGTTATAGAATATGGCTACAGCTTCATCTACAGATTTGGTACTAAATAATTTTTCCCATTCTATGTCTAAAAGAGTATTATTTATAGAAGTATAGTCGGCTTTATTAAAGTTGTAAAGGCAACGGCTCTGGTGCATTAATGGCTTAAGTAAAACATGCTTAAAACAAAATGTAATAGCAGGATGGTGACTATCCTCAGGAACCAATATGTCAACCGAATTCGAAATATTATATATTGAACATTCGTTAGATGAACTTAAGTACATAATATGATGACACTTGTGCACAGAACAAATCGTCAGCGTTTTCATGGCATTTCTAGCTACGATTATACACCCTATTATAAAAATGAAACACACCTAGAAGCTGAGATACTTCAGGTTATTATGATTATGTATCTAGAAAGCGGCAGTTATATTACTCAAAAGTAAACATGTGTGAATTATTATAGCACCTTATATGTATAATATACATCCGTGAGAACTGAAAATGATGTGCTGGCCAAATGTCACGTTTCACATGACAATAACAATTTGAATGGAATTGTTAGAAATTTAGCCGTTACGAGATAAAATGTTCATTCTATAGCTATACACAAAAAGAGTCTTATGGACATCTTTTGTGCATACCTGTTTGGTGATATAACAACATGACTGAAAACTCATGTTGTTGCTCGTGATATTACGAAACTGTTCGATCATCTGTGGCATGATGTCGAGTTTCATCCCATGGCTAGCCAGAGAACCTTTGCAGTTGGATGGCTGGCTTCCTCTCTGGCAGCAAGATATCCGTCGAATTTGACGGGTTCTCTTCTTTATCCCACAATGTCCGCGCGGGTGTTCCCCAGGGATCGATCTTGGCTCCCACATTGCTCCGCTCACACAACAACGACCTGATTTCATGCACGATCAATCCGATCAACAGTTTTGCTTATCATTGCATCACACTTGTACGTGAGCTGGTAAAAAGAAGACTAGCAGCCCTGGTATTTAGGCTTCTGTCTGCGTGGCTGCTCCAGTGTAAGAAAAATAACTTCTTGATAAAAGCCCATGTAATTGTTATAGGAATCATCTCAGAAACGAAGCGGTTGGTTTTGTTGAACCTTTGGAAAAACATGTGTCAATTATTTTGTTTCTGTTGCAGATGCAGCGTAAAAGGACATGAGCAGAGCGGAAACCAAACGGAAGAAACAGGGACATCCAGCAAAGGAAGCGAGATTGGAAGAGAAACACAAAGAGAAATTCAAATCGGAACCGTATCTTCGGTCAAAAGTCAAAGAGATACCAGCGTATAACACCACACCTGGCGACAAGTACTATTGCCGACACGTGTGTTGTGACAAGGAGAAGAAGCCTGAGAAGAAGGTGTCTTTCCGTGATCGAAGGAAGGACTCCCTTGTGGAGGAAGCATTTTATTCTGCTCAGTTCGAATATATAAGGAACAACCTATGTATCAAATTCTGTATCGGGAACAGGGATTTGTTCAGGTTGGTATACAGTGTGGAGTATATTATTATACCAGCAATATACACCGTGCTCCTTAATGATATGCGAATATTTAAGGGTGTGAATCTACATGAAAAATTAATGTTAGTTTGCTTTATAAACTATGATCCAAAAATGTTTCCTTACAAAAACTCGAGGTGTTGAAGTTTCAGGAAAAAAATGGAAATTAATTAATATTTTCAAATCCGCTTCAGATATTTCACTGATATTTAGTGCATAGTCAAGTTAATAAAGTTGCACATTTTTTTAATGCAAACATAATTTTTAGCTTTAACAGTGTCGTGCGTACGGGTATTGACTTCGGAATTTAAAAAAAAAAATGGTACGCTAATGGTTTTTTGTCAAATAAAAATTATTTTTAAATTCCCCGTTCAATTTAAAACAAATGATCTCTCTTGAATTGTATTCCTTCGATGCGCCGTTTTTGAGTAAAAAAACCGTTCTATTGTCTAACTTGCAAAATTATTATTTAATTGGAAAAATTAAACACATTAGGGGTAATGAACCACAACAACTGACAACATAAACATAACATTAAAACCAACGAAATGATTACAAAAATTGTTGAAAATGGCCCCATTCACTTAGCATGCATTATTCATTACCTCTATTGTCTTTAATTTTTCCAATTAAATTAATAATAATTTTGCAAGTTAGACAATTTTTTACTCAAAAATGGCGTATCGAAGGAAAACAATTCAAGAGAGATCATTTGTTTTAAATTGAACGGGGAATTAAAAAATAATTTTATATGGCAAAAAACCATTAGCGTACCATTTTTTTCTTAAAAAATATCGAAGTAAATACCCGTACACACGCCACTGTTAAAGCTAAAAATTATTTTTGCATTGAAAAATATGCAACTTTACTAACTTACACTACGTACTAAATATCAGTAAAAAGGCGGTTCTGAAAATATTAATTAATTTCAATTTTTTTTCCTAAAACTTCAACACCCCCAGTTTTTGTAAGGAAACATTTTTGGACCATAGTTTATAAAACAAACTAACATTAATTTTTCATGTAGATTCACACCCTTAAATATTAGCATATCATTATGGAACACCCTGTAGATGAATCGGGCAATAACGTAACTGGCTGAGCAATGGCGTTTTTACAAAGTTCAGTTGGTTAAGTCACTATTTCCATCGTCTTAATTTCTACCAATCACAAACGCACAATTTTGAATTACAAATGGTTTCTAGATGGAAAAATTGTATGACAGCACCTATCAGCAGTTTTTTCGAGTTCACCAGCGGCAAAACTTGACAGCTGTTGTCACCAAAAGTGTTTGATAACAAGTAACACCAGAATACGACGCTAAACAATTTTCCCGAATTTATTGTCAATAAATTTTGTAAGATATGTGTATACAGAATAATTTGTTACTCATGAAATGACGTTATACCAAGTTGAAATCTATTTACAGTTTTGAAAATATTCTATTTAAAGATTCTAAAATAACTAACAGCATAATCCTAAGGAAGCTAGAGTATGCTGATTATGTAATTGATCTCTCTCTAACTCAACAGGAGGCTTTCCGAATACAAAAAGTCCAAAACAGCTGGGTACGCTATATTTCAGGAATCTCGAGGAGAGAAAGAATTTCCAGGCATCTTCAGGATATGAAATTTTTAGGATACACCAACAATGGGTAGTACACCTCGTTTCTTCGCTCGATACAATCATCTATGATAAAATCCGAGTTTACCTGTTTAGCAATTTTTTTAGGTAAATCCAATTTTGTTGAAGAGGAAATGGTGCATCGGTCCCTGAATAAGAAAGTGGTTTTGTTGGTTTTAATTTTAATGCTACTCGTTTTCTTAAAAAATAAAGGTTTTAATAGCATTGAATCTCCAATCCCCAAAACACCTTAGATGCTTTTGGACGCATGAAACGTGCATAAAGAAACTGAATTTATTATAAGATGACACTAGAATTTATCAAAAGACTAAGTCCGAACGATTTTGTTCAGGTTTCAGAGAAAGAAGGTGAGTATACGGAACTACACACCGAAGAGCTTGAATCAAGAGGTCAACCTAGGAATGTGGATTTGACAGAAAAAGTGAAATGTTGTGCACAGTGCAGTGTCATTTGAAGAATTTTAAGTTACCGCACTAGTGCTGGAAAGAAAACCATTGAAGAATTGAGTGTAACCTATGGTGAGTATTCTCTACTTATAGAGATGGATGATATCGTTATTTAATATCTGTGATATCTGATATCGTTACTTTTTGATATTAATGACTTAAAACCGTGACGTGATCAGGACTTTCAAATAATGTTTAGATTACAGGTGGCATACGATTCTCGACTTCAAGTAATAGATTTAGAAATATGAGATACTAAATCACAGTTCGTGAAATGTCTACCATCACTACTAACTCAAGCCTCAAGTCAACATTAAGTATTTACCTTTATGAATGAAAAGTGTAAATGTAATTGCTCAAAGCGCAACCTGAATCATTATCATTCAACTTTATGCGCAAAGTATCCTTTCGTGAAAGAAGTTACGACCTCTCTAGCAAAACAACAAATTGAAATTACGCATGGCATTCAGTGAGACTTTTCACGCGTAAGCGAGCAACCGTCATTTAAAAAGCTTCTACTGCACATTGAAAACAAAAGGATACTACGCTGTGATATTATTATGCTTCATGCTACATAGATGAACCACTTAGTCCTAATGAAATGATTATTACGTTTACTGCATCTGAAGATAGCATTTTCTTTGCTGTAACAAAAATGTTCGACAGCGCAGTTTTGATGTTTGTGGAGATCATCATTTTAACTTTTCGAAAACCTAGAAGTTATCAAACAAAAATTGCAGGGGGACAACATGAGGGTGACCTAGACAATGACCTTGACCAGGACCTCTAAGTTCATTTCAAGGTCAAATCAAGACATCAAAAACAATTCGCTGTAACAAAAATGTTCGACAGGCACAGTTTTGATGTTTTTGGAGATCATCATTTTACCTTTTCGAAAATCTAGAAGTTTCAATCAAAAATTGCAGGGGGACAAAATGAGGGTGACCTGGACAATGACCTTGACCAGGACCTCTAAGTTCATTTGAAGGTCAAATCAAGACATCAAAAACAATTCGCTGTAACAAAAATGTTCGACGGCACAGTTTTGATGCTTTGTAGAGATCATCATTTTACCTTTTCGAAAACCTAGAAGTTTCAAACAAAAATTGCAGGGGGACAAAATGAGAGTGACCTAGACAATGACCTTGACCAGGACCTCTAAGTTCATTTGAAGGTCAAATCAAGACATCAAAAACAATTCGCTGTAACAAAAATGTTCGACAGGCACAGTTTTGATGTTTGTGGAGATCATCATTTTACCTTTTCGAAAACCTAGAAGTTTCAAACAAAAATTGCAGGGGGACAAAATGAGAGTGACCTAGACAATGACCTTGACCAGGACCTCTAAGTTCATTTGAAGGTCAAATCAAGACATCAAAAACAATTCGCTGTAACAAAAATGTTCGACAGCACAGTTTTAATGTTTGTGGAGATCATCATTTTACCTTTTCGAAAACCTAGAAGTTTCAAACAAAATTGCATGGGGGACAAAATGAGGGTGACCTAGACAATGACCTTGACCAAGACCTCTAAGTTCATTTCAAGGTCAAATCAAGACATCAAAAACAATTCGCTGTAACAAAAATGTTCGACAGCACAGTTTTGATGTTTTTGGAGATCATCATTTTACCTTTTCGAAAATCTAGAAGTTTCAAACAAAAATTGCAGGGGGACAAATGAGGGTGACCTAGACAATGACCTTGACCAGGACCTCTAAGTTCATTTCAAGGTCAAATCAAGACATCAAAAACAATTTGCTGTAACAAAAATGTTCGACAGCATAGTTTTAATGTTTGTGGAGATCATCATTTTACCTTTTCGAAAACCTAGAAGTTTCAAACAAAAATTGCATGGGGACAAAATGAGGGTGACCTAGACAATGACCTTGACCAGGACCTCTAAGTTCATTTCAAGGTCAAATCAAGACATCAAAAACAATTGGCTGTAAAAAAATGTTCGACAGCAGCAGTTTTGATGTTTGTGGAGATCATCATTTTAACTTTTCGAAAACCTAGAAGTTTCAAACAAAAATTGCAGTGGGACAAAATGAGGGTGACCTAGACAATGACCTTGACCAGGACCTCTAAGTTCATTTCAAGGTCAAATCAAGACATCAAAAACAATTCGCTGTAACAAAAATGTTCGACAGCACAGTTTTAATGTTTATGGAGATCATCATTTTACCTTTTCGAAAACCTAGAAGTTTCAAACAAAAATTGCAGGGGGACAAAATGAGGGTGACCTAGACAATGACCTTGACCAGGACCTCTAAGTTCATTTCAAGGTCAAATCAAGACATCAAAAACAATTCGCTGTAACAAAAATGTTCGACGGCACAGTTTTGATGTTTTTGGAGATCATCATTTTACCTTTTCGAAAATCTAGAAGTTTCAAACAAAAATTGCAGGGGGACAAAATGAGGGTGACCTAGGACAATGACCTTGACCAGGACCTCTAAGTTCATTTCAAGGTCAAATCAAGACATCAAAAACAATTTGCTGTAACAAAAATGTTCGACAGCGCAGTTTTAATGTTAGTGGAGATCATCATTTTACCTTTTTCGAAAACCTAGAAGTTTCAAACAAAAATTGCAGGGGGCAAAATGAGGGTGACCTAAACAATGACCTTGGACCAGGACCTCTAAGTTCATTTCAAGGTCAAATCAAGACATCAAAAACAATTCGCTGTAACAAAAATGTTCGACAGCGCAGTTTTGATGTTTGTGGAGATCATCATTTAACTTTTCGAAAACCTAGAAGTTTCAAACAAAAATTGCAGGGAACAAAATGAGGGTGACCTAGACAATGACCTTGACCAGGACCTCTAAGTTCATTTGAAGGTCAAATCAAGACATCCAAAACAATTCGCTGTAACAAAAATGTTCGACAGCACAGTTTTGATGTTTGTGGAGATCATCATTTTACCTTTTCGAAAACCTAGAAGTTTCAAACAAAAATTGCAGGGGGACAAAATGAGAGTGACCTAGACAATGACCTTGACCAGGACCTCTAAGTTCATTTCAAGGTCAAATCAAGACATCAAAAACAATTCGCTGTAACAAAAATGTTCGACAGCGCAGTTTTGATGTTTATGGAGATCATTTTACCTTTTCGAAAACCTAGAGTTTCAAACAAAAATTGCAGGGGGACAAAATGAGGGTGACCTAGACAATGACCTTGACCAGGACCTCTAAGTTCATTTGAAGATCAAATCAAGACATCAAAAACAATTCGCTGTAACAAAAATGTTCGACAGCACAGTTTTGATGATTCGTGGAGATCATCATTTTACCTTTTCGAAAACCTAGAAGTTTCAAACAAAAATTGCAGGGGGACAAAATGAGGGTGACCTAGACAATGACCATGACCAGGACCTCTAAGTTCATTTGAAGATCAAATCAAGACATCAAAAACAATTCGCTGTAACAAAAATGTTCGACAGCACAGTTTTGATATTCGTGGAGATCATCATTTTACCTTTTCGAAAACCTAGAAGTTTCAAACAAAAATTGCAGGGGGACAAAATGAGGGTGACCTAGACAATGACCTGGACCAGGACCTCTAAGTTCATTTCAAGGTCAAATCAAGACATCAAAAACAATTTGCTGTAACAAAAATGTTCGACAGCGCAGTTTTGATGTTTGTGGAGATTCATCATTTTACCTTTTCGAAAACCTAGAAGTTTTGTTTGAATATTTTCCTCTCTAATGCGCAGTTTTTGAAATATGTAGTAGCGAGATTAAAATGCGATATGGATTTTGTGATATGTGTATACCTGAGTTCAGAAATTCCGATTATTTAAAAACATCTCTAGAAGACCACGGGAGCAAAATTATACAGTTCAAAAGTTTGCTTCACTTCAAAATGAATCATAAATAGCGGATTATATTCTTTAATAGGATTCGTTGTAGGCAAATTCTAATATCGAACTTACCATAATGAGCACTAAAAATTCAATAAGCCACAACCAACGTACCGTTATGCCCTCAAGACCTGATTGCATCTAAATACTATCAACAAACGTTCGTTGGACGGTGGGAAAAAGCCTGGTATAAAATGTTTAATTGGACAGGAGATTATAAAGCGGCATTTTAGATTCCGATTTATAGAGATTTATAACTATGAACGAAGATATAGGTTAATTGCTATTTGAGTGGTCAGATGAATTTCACAAGAAAAGTATAAATTATCACATTTTTGGACCATAGTTCATAAAGCAAACATTAATTTTTCGTGTAGACCTGGAGGCATGATTCCTTCTAGTAGGGGATGTCAAAATTATAAAACAGATTATATCAAATTGTGCGTAAATAATTGACCTGTTGTGCAGGAATTACGAATTGAAAGAATTTAAGAATTTTGCAGCAAGTAAAAATGATTAATGAAAGGTGAACTTCTAAAAGATTTAGGACCTCCATTGCCTAGAAAAGAATCCGAGTTACGATTTCGATTGAGAAGGTATCTTCATCCGTCTTCAGGTGAACTGGGAGACATGTTTCTTTCCGGAGTTCAGTTTTATTTTAGATCTACTATATCAAGTTTCAGTCTAAGGTGTCGAAATGGTTGCATCTTAAGTTATTGGACAAAACACATTGTACTAACTGATCGTATGGTGGGAAGAGTTCTAAATAACATCATAACTAATCACTATAGTACATTGGTTTTATCAATATTTATCCGATGATAAAATATCACAACACGATATCTTACCTTCAAGATATATATGGTTATCTGAAAAGCCTGGAGGCTGTAACGTACCTGGAAGAGAAAATACAATAATTAGCAAAGCATGAGAACTGTCTTAGGTCCGCTGTTATTCAATATATATTTAAATGATATTTTCCAAATTAATTGTGTTGGCAAAATAACTAGTTTTGCAGATGATACTGCAATATTATATGAAGGCACTGACTGGTCTGATCTGAAAAATGTAATTGAAAATGATTTTATCAAAATTATTGGTTTAACAGTAGAAAATTAAGCATTAACTACTCTAAAACACATTTTTTACCATTTGGATCTTATGTTAGACATCTGCCAAATTACACAAATTTCTCCTTCAATATTAATGATCAAAAAATGCAAATTAATAGAGTGCCCAACATAAAATACCTTGGAGTGGTCTTGGATCCTCACTTACGATGGGACATCCATGTCAATTATATTTTAAAGAAAGTTAGATTTGTATCCTACAAAATTAAATACCTTGGGAATATATTGACAGAAAAATATCTTCGAACATTATACCATGCACTGATTGAGCCTCATCTCACATATGGTATATTAGCATGGGGAGCTGCATGTTCCTCACATATCTATAATTTAGATGTTTTTCAAAAAAGTATTCTAAAAATGATATTTAAAAAACCGAAACTTTATCCCACTGAAAAATTATACGCAGATGTTCGAATGTATGATATAAGACAGCTTTATTTCTTACACAGTATCACTCACTACCATAAATTTGTAAACACCGACCAAAAATTAAACATAATCATTATACCAGGTACAAAATTCGTGGCACAGTAGTTCCTCAACCACATAAATCTATAATGCAGCGATCATATCTCTATTTAGCGCCTAAATTTTATGAAATTATACCTAAAGACTTAAAAGATTTACGTTTCGGAAATTGTTTCAAAAGAAATTTAAAAAAGTGGCTACATTCTATATCTAGGACTGAAATTCATAAACTCATAAATACGAACATCAACTAAATACATAATCTACTGTAGCTAATTTTTGTCCTTTTTGTCATTTGCATTCTACAGTTTCAACTTAAATTATTGGTCCATGTACAGGCGATGCCTTCTATTAGGCCTGTTTTGATTTTATATTTATTTACTCATATTGTTTGTTATCTTTGTACATTGAGTAGATAAATATTATTATTATTATTATTATTATAAAACTCTGGACCTATATTCTTCTTGCCAGGGATGAAAAAAAAGATGACCCATTTTCAGGATTTGTACAATAAAGTATCTCAAGCTGCAATCGCAACCAGAACACACCTACTTTACAGCCAGAATCTTCAGCCATCTAGCGGTCACGTGGTGACTCGGCTATTGAACGCGAACTGAGATCCCTAATAGCAGCTATTCGCTTGCCGCAGTAGCGCTTTCGTTCATTTGACCAAGCCTAGACTATGCTGATGAGTAGCCCAGAAGCACGAAACAGCTGTCCATGGTTGAGCGTCTTTTGGTAGAACGGAAAAAAGTACCAGTATATTCAATGACTGGTTTTAATTTCTGTTTATTGTACGACGTGTCTGCAATCGCGGTGGCCTTTTCCAAGTACAATGACAAATGTGTACATAGAAATGTATTGACTAATCATTGCTTTCAGGTTCGACCAGATACTGAGAAAGATGTCGATGTTAGCAGCGATAGGATACGCAGCACAATTCGCGGCTACTGGTTTATCGCTAAATCCTCTTACGATCATAGGATTGGTTCCAGTATTTGCTGCAGGACTAGCGTTTATGAGATACATGGCTGTGGATCCCGAAGGACATCCCGTCAATACTAGATATGTAAGTATACAGGGTGATTCACAAGGCGTGACCATACACAGGACCGCATTTCAAGGGAGGTCTTCTATGTAACATTTTTTTCTCCAGGGTTTCATTAAAAACACATGGGGTGTTGAAGTTTAAAAATAAAAAACATTTTTTTAACATCTGGATGATCTAACATTTGGTATGTGAATTTATCTAAGTACAGGGTTATTACAAAAGAATCATCGGGTTTTAAAAATTTATATTTCAGAGAGTATTGCGAATATAATATCAAATGACATATCACTAGAAAAGGAAAATGTTCGAGTTTAAAGCACGTGCTTGCGAACGCCGCTTTACCTCCCTAGGTGGTGCCACGAGCTCAGTATGCAAAATGGCGACGATGCAGCAGAAAGCGTTTTGTGTGTTAGAGCACGCGCGATGTTTATCAGTTGTTACAGTGCAACGTGCATTCTGACGTCGGTATGGAACTGATTCTCCAGGTCATCAGAGCATTCTACGATGGTATCGACAATTCAAGAAGACAGGTTGCATTACTAAACGTAAAAGTACCGGAAGACCACGAGTTCCTGACGAAATGGTGGACACAGTTTCACGCGTTCTCCGCGACAGCCCACTAGCAGAGCAGGAGGTGAACTTGGTATTCCCCAGCCAACCGTATCGAAAATTTTGCGGAAACAATTGCGGCTCAAAACGTACCGTCTACAGATGCTACAAAGCTTACGACCTGACGACCACGTAAAGCGACTTGATTTTTCCTCTAACATGCAGGAGGCAATGGAAGACGACGAATTTGCTAACTGTCTGGTATTCAGCGACGAAGCGACATTTCATTTAAGTGGAAGGGTGAACCGTCATAACATTCGGATATGGGTCGCAAATTCTGTCTCCGTTGTAATGGCATGTTGTCTAAGTTCTGTTCCAAAAGTTATTGGCTAGAAAGCTAAGGTGTTCTTCTCCTGACAACTTTGGGGGTAACTCGAAAGGGCCAATTACCCGATCGTCAAGAATACCCGCTCAAATACAGGGTGCGGCAGAGAGGACGGACGTTTTTGGGATGGGTAGTACGCTCCGCCAGCGTCTACGAGAGAGGTGGGGAGGGTGCCGTTTGACTCGTGAGATCCTAGCATTATTTTACCAGTTGTCGTTATGGAGCCTTGGAGGGTGGAGCACCGCGTTTTCGCCTATGATTGTTTCGTCCGAAATAATCAGTCAGTCATCGTCGTACAGCGTGAGTTTCGTCGCCACTTCAACATTCATCGGAATAGAGCTGTTCCCTCTCGAAACACCATCCTTCGTTGGGTTGAATCACTTCGCAGGCGTCGTGAACTGTTCGTTCGAATTCCTGAAAATGTTGAACGAGTTCGACAGGTCTTTCTTCTGCAAGATTTGAATTCTGACGAGCTTTACCGTAAACTAACAACAAGTCCGCGAACTCTTGATTCGAGAACATTGTAAGTCAACACGACGATGTACGCGAACAAAAACAAAACAACATACTAACCACTGTTACCGTTCGCGATCGATTGCCGGTTCGATAAGAGTGATGATGACCGACGCGCTGTTGTCATGTGTGTTTTAAATATTCAATTTAATGAAACTTACTGACTACAAATTTTGGCTCAACTTAGAAAAACTTAATGCCATTTATTTGTTAATTATCCAATTTAAAAACGTTTTAGATTAGATTATAAAAATTAGTAAGACTGTGGTGCTTGTGGTCGATATAAAGTACTTAAAATTGTAAACTATAAAGCCGTTTAGACAAAAATCTATTGACTTTTGGATCATGGGTCATATGAACTTTTTGACTTGTTTTGACCCCACTATTACCCATTTCAATAATGACTACCAGAACGTTTACACCCTGTATATTCCAATATTTCAAGATTCCTGAACAGCTCCAGGTTTGACTAAAAATGTTCTTCTTTTCAATACAGCTCCAGCCTGAATACGATTTTATTGTCGTGGGAGGAGGCAGTGCGGGAGCCGTCGTAGCTTCGAGGCTCTCCGAGGTAGGCAACTGGTCCATACTGCTGATAGAAGCCGGAGGAGATGAAAACGAAATCAGCGACATACCCTCGTTGAGCGGATACATGCAAATGTCTCAGTTCGATTGGATGTACCAAACCACTCCGCCTACGGATAGCCCGTACTGCCTTGCGATGGTGGGCGACAGATGCAACTGGCCAAGAGGAAAGGTAGGTTAACAGATACGTGTTATTCCGGCATATACAGGGTGTTCCAGAACTATGGGATAAAAATTGTAGAGGTTATTCAGTGTAACAGTAGAAAACATTTGAGTATAGGCACTTGTGTGTTGTTATCTTTACGCGGTGTACTACTTGCATATCATTGCTACGACAACACCTGCGCTGAACGACTATCTATACTACAACTATTTAAAACTGTAATGACTCATACGCGTGATCAACACGTGATCAGAGCTCGATCCCGGCTTCCTTCCAGTACAGCCGTATAGCGTACGACATATGTCGTTTCGGTGGCTTTGCGGTGGTCAACAGCACAGACAGAGATGGAAATAATGGCTGATTGTTCTCCGCCGGTAGAACCAATGAAATCAAAGACGTGCCTCGACCGGTAGACTCATAGGCATCGGCAACGCATTGGAACGTGTTTCGTTGAGCGATCGCATATTGTGTGTTTTATAAGAATTGTTGTGTGATTGTTATTGTTGTGGTTTCTGTGGTTACTGTTTTGGTTATACTTAACCATGGAGAGTACAAATGGCACGAGTGGAACTACTGAAAGCCAGGGAACAAGTAGACGGCTTCGTAAAGCACTGAAGAGGGACGCGGAAGAAATCGTGCTCAACGTGTTCAATTATCTGAACAGAACTATGTCGCAGGGAGATGCACTCGCGCGTTGTGAAAGTATGACAGGCGTTCCAGAGTGGACCATTCGCAGGGTGGTGCATGAAAAGAAGAAAACTGGAGCTACTACTGATCCAAAGTTTAATTTGAAGGGACGAAAGACCGTTAAATTGGATGACGATAGCAAAATGGCGTTAAGGCGAACCGTACATTCATTCTTCTTTAGGAATGAGATACCAACCCTCAAGGCTGTACATGCAGCGATCAAGGAAAATGAAATTATACCCCAAATGAGCGTCGAGGTAATGAGGAAATCCCTGCACGAAATTAATTTTCGTTACGAAACGCGTAATCGGAAGTCAGTATTGATAGAGAGACCTGAAATAGTCGCCTGGCGTCGAAAATACCTACGCGAAATGATTGAATATAGGCGACAAAGCAGAAAAATCTATTATTTGGACGAGACATGGGTAAATGCAAGTCACACAGTTAAAAAAACCTGGATAGACAAAAACGTAGTGAGTAACCGACAAGCAAGCATTGAAGGTTTGTCAACAGGTCTTCGTGGACCGTCAGGGAAAGGTCAAAGATTGATCGTAACTCATATTGGTAGCGATAGTGGCTTTTTAGAAGAGTGTGACTTGATTTTCGTCTCTAAGAAAGGAGGGTGATTACCATGACGAAATGAATGCCAGCTGCTTCGAGAGCTGGTTTCAAGGGGTGCTTCAGCGAGTTGAGCCCAACTCTGTGATCGTCATGGATAATGCTTCCTACCATAGTCGTCGAGCCGATCGTGTACCGACTATGGGATCTCGAAAAAGTGACATGCAGCAATGGTTGCGCGAAAAAGGAATCCCGTTTGACGATTCATGTGTGAAAGCGGAATTGTATGAAAAAATTAAATAGCACAAACCTGCGAACATTAGTTACGTGACTGATGAGATGGCCCGTCAATGTGGTGTCACTGTGCTGCGGTTTACCGCCCTACCACTGTGAACTGAACCCAATAGAGCTCATCTGGGCTCAAGTGAAGGGTTATATTGCGCGCCATAACACAACCTTCAAATTACCAGACGTTAAGGTTTTACTTGAGACTTCCATACAGCTAGTAACGCCCGAAGCTTGGCAGAATGCTATCCGTCATGTTGTGAAGGAAGAAACAAAAATGTGGCAGCTTGACCACCACATCGACACCATCATAGAGCCAGTTATAGTCAATTTCAACGAGGAAAGCGATAGCCACAGTTTATTACTGTCAGATGTAAGTGGAAGCGACGATGAATAAAGGTAATTCCCAAATTTTTGACTTACAATATGTTTCAAACTACTCTTTATTAAGCATGTGACAAATCTAGTTCACCCATGTTAAACATTCATACCCACCTATGAACAGCCGACTACTGGTAGTTAAGTGATGTTCACGTGAACATCGATGAGTCATTACAGTTTTAGATAGTTATAGTATACCTAACCTTATTTGCGACGAGATTACCAACGCACCCGACCCCCTGTATACTACACCTTACTATCATCGTAACCGCAGCTGAACACAACAACACTGATAAGGCGATCGGCAGCCGTCCGTCGGCTGTCTGGATCACTTCCGGTCGGGTGCGCCATCTAGCGCCGGCCCACCAATCAACATATACCCTCAACCCCGTTCAAATTTTACCGCCGTCTGATCCGCCAATCAGAGCACGCGGTGATCGTGGCCAAAGTGGAAGTGGAGGGGGGCGTGCAAGTAACCTATTCACTGGACAACAAATTTTAGTTTTTTAATTGTATCTTGTGGGAAAGTGCACTTCTTTGTTAATTTTGGGGCGCTGAATCCAAATATGACAATGAAATAAAAAAATTAGTTGCGGTTTAGAAAAAAAACTTTTTATTTTTAAGGATATATTAAAAAAGTAACAAGATTCATATACTTATAAGAATCACTATATGCGCTGTCTTTTTGCTGTTCTTTTATGGATCGTTTTTGAAGCATCTCTACCAAGAGTCCAACAGTAGTCTGCAAGCATGGAAAGATTCCACTTTCCCTGGTACCTTTTTTCCATTGTTGAAATATCCTGATGAAAACGTTCGCCGTGCTCATCACTTACGGCGCCGCAATTGTCAGGAAAAAAGTCCAGGTGTGAGTGTAGGAAATGTGTCTTAAGAGACATATTACAGCCCATCTTTTGATACGATGACAGCATATTTTTGACAAGGGTTTTATAGTTGTCAACTTTTCTATTTCCCAAGAAATTAGTGACCACCAGACGGAAAACATTCCAAGCAGTTTTTTCAATACCTGTTAAAGTGAAGATACCTTCTTTAACCTTTGCCTCACTTAGTCTTGGAAATTTCTGACGCAGGTATTGAAAAACTGACTGATATAATGCCTTGACAAAGTTTTTCATTAGACCCAACTTGACATGCAGTGGTTTTAATAAATTTTTTTTCGAATGTACTAATGGCATATGCTGTACATTGTTTTGACCAGGCTCTAGGAATTGACGAACAGGCCAGTTTTGTCTGGTGTAATGAAGTGCCTTTGCCCGACTGTCCCATTCACACAAAAAACAGCAAAACTTTGTGTAGCCTAGCTGCAGCCCAAGTAAAAGTGCAACAACTTTCAAATCGCCACAAATATGCCATTGGTGCTCATCGTATTTATGCATGTCAATAGGTACTTCATATTGTCATATGATTCTTTCATGTGAACTGCATACCCTTCAGGAAGAGATGGTAAAATATTTCCAATATGCAATAACACTGCCTTTAAACTCAATGTTGAACTGTCTATAAACAATCTCCATTCTTCTGGGTTATAGTTTATATTTAAAGCCGCCAGTAAGCCATTAATGTTACTGCAGAAAACCAAGTTATTCTCCATATTGAAAAATGGTTCTAAGTCTTTGTGGCGTTTACGAAAAACACATACCGAAACATCGTCTTCTAACAAGTTCCACTGCTGCAGTCTTGATCCAAGTAACTCTGCCTTACATTTTGGAAGTTCTAAATCTCTTACAAGATCATTTAATTCTGACTGTGTTATTTTGTGCGGTTGGTGGCATGACGTGCTCGGTATAAAATCAGGATCTCTTGACGTTGATGGCATATCTTCTTCCTCACGAATCACTCGATCGCCATGATCTGATTCGTTTTCTGATTCACAAGTGTAGGATTCTGGGGGTTTTGGAATAGGATTTTCGTCACTGTGAGGCACAGGTCTCATCGCAGATGATATGTTTGGGTAGTTAATAACCGATTTTTTTTTCTTGGACATACCTGTGGCTTGTCCAACACAAGGTACCATGCAAAAGTAACAATCATTAATATGATTTGTAGGCTCTCTCCAAACCATTGGGACAGCAAAGCGCATAGACCGTTTTTTGCCATTTAACCAGCTCCTCAGACTTGATGCACATCTATTACAGCAGATGTGGGGTGCCCACTGTTTGTCTTGATCACCTAGTTTACAACCGAAATAAAGCTAATATGCCTTTGTTATTAGTGGAGTAATAGACCGTCTCTGAGACGCAAAAGTCACATCACCACACACGTAACAAAACTGATCTGGATTGTTTACACACTTTCGAGACATCTTGCATGAACGCTGTCAGCCAACTGAGGAAAAAATGGCTATTATAAACAATATAATGTACACGTATGTATAACGTAACACAATCATGCCGATAACATCATCTTTCCTTGCCGAATATAAAAATGTAAAAACGTGCATTCTTGTGAATTACAGTATATTAACACTGTCACAGCAGGAACACATATAATTACCGTATCTCTAAAATTTGAACTAATATTGAAAAAATAAGTTTCATTCCGGTTTTAGCACATTAAAAATAGTAATATTTTGTTGATTTTATTTAGGATATTTTTTGGCTGTTGATCAGTTATCTTCGATAACAGAGATTGTTTTTTGTAGCTGCGTTCCATATCGCCGCATCGTATTTGTGAAGTTTGCCAGAATTTAACAAAAATTAATTGTTGCTAATGGAAAAGTTTACCAATCAAGAATTGGCGGATATGCATTTGGCATACGGAGCAACAAGCTGCAATGCACGAGCAGTAACGCGGTTGTAACAAGAACATTGTCCCGAACGACAGCATCCGGGATACAAAAAGTTTATTGCTATTCATCGTGGTGAACTGATCAACAGACGACCATGAGGGGCGCCGCGAACAGTTCGAACTCCTGAAAATGTTGAACGCGTTCGACAGGTCTTTCTTCGCAGTCCGACTCGATCTGCCCGGAAACATGCTGCTGCACTTCGCCTTAGTGATCGTTCGGTAAGGCGAATTTTGCATATGGATCTCCGCTTTCACCCCTACAAATTGGCCATTGTGCAACAGTGCTACGCGAACTTCCAAGGACGCCTCCAGCACTGCATCAACGATTTCGGCCACCACATGACTGATGTGATTTTCCACACTTGCACACTTGACTGTCTCAAATACTATTTCCTTGTGAACCTGATTCCATCAATAAATTTGTTTTCGAGTAAAAATTATCTATACTAAGTGACATATAAATCCGAACACCTTGTTTAAATGATTTTATTTTAATAAAAATTGGTGAATGTATTTATCTTACTGTAAATAACAAGTGAAAAAATTTTCAGCCTTATCAGTTGGACATTCCGGTTTTTATACTGCTTTTTTTAATTCACTAACGCTCTAAAATGAATATTTCAGCCGCAGTAAAGAATCAACGTTGGCGGATTTTGGTTCTTGACATCCTTTACGATCGGTTACGATGCCTAGAGTACGGAGACCTGTACGATTTCGTCAACTTAGTGAGTTTGATAGGGGCCGTATAGTGGGACTTCGGGAAGCTGGACTTTCTTTTCGGGCAATTGCAGTTAGAGTGCAAAGAAGTGTAGACACTGTGGTTAGGTGTTGTCAGGCATGGCTTCGAGAAGGCCGTACGCAAAGAGCAAGGGGCACTGGACGCCGCCGTAGAACAACAGACCGTGAAGATCGCCGCCTAAGATTATTGGCCTTAAGGGACCGTTTCTCCACTACCAGGTCCATTACAAATGAATGGTTTGCAGAACACGGAAGACCTATTGGCATGCGAAGTGTTTACCGACGAATGAGAAGTTTTGGCTTGTTTTCATACCGGCCACACTGGGTCCTCCCTTTAACTCGAGAACACCGACGTAATTGCCTTGAGTGGTGCAGACAACGGTCACTCTAGGATCAGGAATGGAACAGTATTGTCTTTAGTGACGAGTCTCGATTTTGTTTAGACATGCACGATGGTCGTGCCAGGGTTAGAAGGCGACGTGGTGAAAGGAGGAATCCACAGTTTTTTGTTGAAAGACATGTTCATCACACTGTTGGAGTTATGGTTTGGGGTGCTACAGCTTATGGTTGCAGGTCACCTTTAATCTTCATCAGAGGTAACATGAACGCACAGCGTTATATCCACGAAGGTCTAGAACCCCATCTTTTACCCTATCTTGACACCCTGGCAGATCCAACTTTCCAACAAGATAATGCCCGACCACATGTTGCAAGAGTCACAATAGACTTCTTTCAACATAATGATGTCACATTGTTACCATGGCCACCAAGATCTCCCGACTTATCCCCAATTGAGCACGTGTGGGATATGATGGGTAGGAGATTGCTCAATTTGCAACGTCCTCCCCAGACTCTAGAAGCACTTCGAGAGGAGTTGGTGGTTGCCTGGTATGAGATACCACAGGAGGACATTGACCACCTGATCAGAAGCATGCCTAGGCGCGTTGGAGAATGCGTAGCACATCAGGGTGCATCCACACATTATTAAAGGTCAAAGGGCTTTAAAGCAGTGCAATCATTTTGAAATTTTTATCATTTACTTATTATGCTTCATTAAGTACTTATACAAAATTTTATTAAAATAAAACCATTTAAACTGGGTGTTCGGATTTATATGTCACTTAGTATAGTTTATGATTTTTTTAAAACCGTCCATCCTCTCTGCCGCATCCTGTATAAGAATTTGAAGAGTTATACGTATCTCCAAACCATTGGTCAGCGATCTGACGCAATACGGTCTCATAGGGCTAGTTGTTATGCTTATCACTAGCAAATGAAAGTGCAATAACTAAAAATATCTGTAGAATTAGCTCTCAGAAACTGCTTTCTCCAAAAAAAAAAAAAACTAAGAGATAACATTTTAACAAAGGTAAACAAAAACAAAGATCAAATGTTGACCGCTACCAGCATGCTTCAAATATTATGTTGCGAAAAAAACAAGTTGATGAAAATATTTTTTCTGGGTGATACACTTCTGATGGCACTGAGTATACCTCAGAAATCCAACAAAACTATACGTGGTGTATGCTTAATGAATGTTTTGATATTATTCGAGCAAGAATATTAACCCTGATAAATTACTGTTTACAATATGGCGAATTTTCAACAAAACTGGAGTGTTCTAAAGTTAAGAATTCTGAGTAGTACACCAATATGCGGCCAATAAATGTTCTGCCAAAAAGTTTTTGAAGAAATTATTTACGAACAGATCATTGAATTTATTGAGGGAAATAACATTTTAACCAAATTTCAAGCTGGATTCAGGAAAAAACACTCAACTGAAATGGAACATAAATGGTTTTAGAGGACTGGAGGAGATGTATGGACAATAGGGAAATATACAGTAACAGTGTTTTTGGAATTCAAAGGGGCATTTGAGACTACTGACAGGGATAATTGCATCACTACGGATTTAAAGGATCTGTATTCAAAATTCTAAAAAACTATTTAATTGACAGAAGTCAAAAAACCAAAACTGGATCTACATTATCAAGATCAAAAAATATTTTTGTTGGTATACCACAAGGTAGCAAACTAGGTCCACTACTATTTATTTATACATTAATGACATTTGTAATATTTTAGATTATTGTAAACTTTAGATATTTGCAGATGATAAATTAATATAGATATCAGATGAAAATATAGATAGTGCTTTAAAAATGCTAAATTCTGACTTGGCAAAAATCGTAAATTAGTTAAATCTAAATAAACTAAAATTGAATACTTCTAAAACAAAATATATGCTAATAGGAAAATACCTAAATGAAAATGCTATCACAGTTAGGATAAATGGAGAAATAATCGAAAATGTTGAATCAATTAAATATTTAGGTATATATACTAAGTGACATATAAATCCGAACACCCAGTTTAAATGGTTTTATTTTAATAAATTTTTGTATAAGTACTTAATGAAGCATAATAAGTAAGTGATAAAAATTTCAAAATGATTGCACTGCTTTAAAGCCTTTTGACCGTTAATAATGTGTGGATGCACCCTGATGTGCTACGCATTCTCCAACGCGCCTAGGCATGCTTCTGATCAGGTGGTCAATGTCCTCCTGTGGTATCTCATTCCAGGCAACCACCAACTCCTCTCGAAGTGCTTCTAGAGTCTGAGGAGGACGTTGCAAATTGAGCAATCTCCTACCCATCATATCCCACACGTGCTCAATTGGGGATAAGTCAGGAGATCTTGGTGGCCATGGTAAGAATGTGACATCATTATGTTGAAAGAAGTCTATTGTGACTCTTGCAACATGTGGTCGGGCATTATCTTGTTGGAAAGTTGGATCTGCCAGGGTGTCAAGATAGGGTAAAAGATGGGGTTCTAGAACTTCGTGGATATAACGCTGCGCGTTCATGTTACCTCTGATGAAGATTAAAGGTGACCTGGAACCATAAGCTATAGCACCCCAAACCATAACTCCAACAGTGTGATGAACATGTCTTTCAAAAAAAAACTGTGGATTGCTCCTTCCACCACGTCGCCTTCTAACCCTGGCACGACCATCGTGCATGCCTAAATAAAATCGAGACTCGTCACTAAAGACAATACTGTTCCATTCCTGATCCCAGAGTGACCGTTGTCTGCAGCACTCAAGGGGTTACGTCGGTGTTCTCGAGTTAAAGGGAGGACCCAGTGTGGCCGGTATGAAAACAAGCCAAAACTTCTCATTCGTCGGTAAACACTTCGCATGCCAATAGGTCTTCCGTGTTCTGCAAACCATTCATTTGCAATGGACCTGGTAGTGGAGAAACGGTCCCTTAAGGCCAATAATCTTAGGCGACGATCTTCACGGTCTGTTGTTCTACGGCGGCGTCCAGTGCCCCTTGCTCTAAAAAATTTCATATCATATTTGGTTCTTATTTTTATATTTAAAATAAAAAATCATCTGTTGCCAGAACATTACACTACAGAGAATAAATAATCATTACCACAATTATTATACAAGAGGAAATATACATTTTCATTACAAAATTGCAATAGTAATATAACTAGCAAATCAATATTTCAGAAAGGATTACTTGAATCTAATAAACAAAATAATGACATAAAGTCTACTTGTAATTTAAAGATATTTAAAAGAAAATTAAAGGAATATTTCATGAACAAATAGCAGAATCTGTTTCGGAAAATCGTACGTTTTAAATGAAGAAACAAACCAGAAGTTTTTTATCAAATACCTGTATCCATGCGATTGCTTGTAATTGCTACGAAGAAATTTAGATACTAGCTATATCTGAACGCATTAAATTATACTTTATTTGGTAGAAAAGTGCGTAATTTTTTCCGACAAGATTAATTGTAAAGTGATTTGTCTACACTAGCAATTAGTCAAACATCTGTGTTAATGATTTTTAAGAATTCTTGGCAAAAAAGAAATTAGATCGAAACCGTATTAGCGGCAGAAGCTTCGCTTCTTTCGAAGTTTCTTCTAGCTGTATTCGTCCAGCTACGGATATGCCTTCTTCAGTATGACTATTAGTAAGTTTTTCAGGATTTCATGACCATACATCACCACGCCACCGACCGGATTCTGCTCTTCTGCTTTTCTGTAATGTCCCCCTCCTCTTTGGGTTTTTGAACGGATCAATTCAAAAAATTAAAACTTGAGGTAATGAAATTGATGCGTGAATACCATATTTTACAATAAATTGACAGATGAAAATGTCAAGATGGCCGCTGGGCGCCGTCTTGGAAAAAAAAATATGAAAACGCGGGCTTTATAACTCTAGAATATAAAGTCATTACCTTTACCTACTACAAAATGGTGGTACATTTAATAACACTGATCAACAGCCAAAAAATATCCTAAATAAAATCAACAAAATATTACTATTTTTAATGTGCTAAAACCGGAATGAAACTTATTTTTTCAATATTAGTTCAAGTTTTACAGATACGGTAATTATATGTGTTCCTGCTGTGATAGTGTTAATATACTGTAATTCACAAGAATGCACGTGCTACATTTTTATATTCGGCAAGGAAAGATGATGTAATCGGCATGATTGTGTTACGTTATACATACGTGTACATTATATTGTTTTATATTAGCCATTTTTTCCTCAGTTGGCTGACAGCGTTCATGCAAGATGTCTCGAAAGTGTGTAAGCAATCCAGATCAGTTTTGTTACGTGGGTGGTGATGTGACTTTTGCGTCTCAGAGACGATCTATTACTCCACTAATAACAAAGGCATATCAGCTTTATTTCGGTTGTAAACTAGGTGATCAAGACAAACAGTGGGCACCCCACATATGCTGTAATACATGTGCTTCAAGTCTGAGGAGCTGGTTAAATGGCAAAAAACGGTCTATGCGCTCTGCTGTCCCAATGGTTTGGAGAGAGCCTACAAATCATATTAATGATTGTTACTTTTTCATGGTACCTTGTGTTGGACAAGCCACAGGTATGTCCAAGAAAAAAAAATCGGTTATTAACTACCCAAACATACCATCTGGGATGAGACCTGTGCCTCACAGTGACGAAAATCCTATTCCAAAAACCCCAGAATCCTACACTTGCGAATCAGAAAACGAATCAGATCATGGCGATCGAGTGATTCATCAGGAAGAAGATATGCCATCAACGTCAAGAGATCCTGATTTTATACCGAGCACGTCATGCCACAAACAGCACAAAATAACACAGTCAGAATTAAATGATCTTGTAAGAGATTTAGAAATTCCAAAATGTAAGGCAGAGTTACTTGGATCAAGACTGCAGCAGTGGAACTTGTTAGAAGACGATGTTTCGGTATGTGTTTTTCGTAAACGCCACAAAGACTTAGAACCATTTTTCAATATGGAGAATAACTTGGTTTTCTGCAGTAACATTAACGGCTTACTGGCGACTTTAAATATAAACTACAACCCAGAAGAATGGAGATTGTTTATAGACAGTTCAACATTGAGTTTAAAGGCAGTGTTATTGCATATTGGAAATATTTTACCATCTCTTCCTGTAGGGTATGCAGTTCACATGAAAGAATCATATGACAATATTGACATGCATAAAATTCGATGAGCACCAATGGCATATTTGTGGCGATTTGAAAGTTGTTGCACTTTTACTTGGGCTGCAGCTAGGCTACACAAAGTTTTGCTGTTTTTTGTGTGAATGGGACAGTCGGGCAAAGGCACTTCATTACACCAGACAAAACTGGCCTGTTCGTCAATTCCTAGAGCCAGGTCAAAAAAATGTACAGCATATCTCATTAGTACATTCGAAAAAAATTTTATTACCACCACTGCATATCAAGTTGGGCCTAATGAAAACTTTGTCAAGGCATTAGATAGAGATGGGTCAGCTTTTCAATACCTGCGTCAGAAATTTCCAAGACTAAGTGAGGCAAAGGTTAAAGAAGGTATTTTTGTTGGGCCACAGATTCGAAATATTTTGAAAGATACACAGTTTGAAAACACTTTAACAGGTATTGAAAAAACTGCTTGGAATGATTTCCGTCTGGTGGTCACTAATTTCTTGGGAAATAGAAAAGCTGACAACTATAAAACCTTGTCAAAAATATGCTGTCATCGTATCAAAAGATGGGCTGTAATATGTCTCTTAGATATATTTCCTACACTCACACCTGGACTTTTTTCATGACAATTGCGGAGCCGTAAGTGATGAGCACGGCGAACGTTTTCATCAGGATATTTCAACAATGGAAAAAAGGTACCAGGGAAAGTGGAATCTTTCCATGCTTGCAGACTACTGTTGGACTCTTGGTAGAGATGCTCCAGAAACATCCATAAAAGAACAGCAAAAAGACAGCACATATAGTGATTCTTATAAGTATATGAATCTTGTTACTTTTTTTAATATATCCTTTTTTTCTAAACCGAAACTAATTTTTTTATTTCATTGTCATTTTTGGATTCAGCGCCCCAAAATTAACAAAGAAGTGTACTTTTCCCACAAGATACAATTAAAAAACTAAAATTTGTTGTCCAGTGTAATTACTAGAACACAAACCCACTAATATGCATATCTCTACAAATAATTGTAATTTCCTGCCGTATCCACAGCAACAGCGATAAAAACTTGTTTTGTTATTTTTTGTTGACAGTGACAAGAATACTAGTACGAAAACATTGTACAGTTAAAATATTGAACTATTTTTAAAATGGTCAATTCTCGTCCATTGGGATTTTTATTTATGGTGCGACGCGTAACTTTCACGAGACCGAAAGGATTTTTAATGACCGTTTTCCGAATCGTCCTATCTGTAGAAAATATTTAAGAGAACTTGTATCTAATTTTTTTTACGTTTCAAAGGATCTTGATCATTTTTGAAAAATTTGTTGGGAATAAAAAAATTAGTGGATGTTGGTTGGATGGGGTAGCATATATCTAATTTTGAGGTTGGTATATTTTGCACGTCATAGGTTTCTCTGCCCATTTATATTTGAAAGTACCATGGTGGTCAAAAAGGAACATTTCATGGACAGTGAAAATTCTTAGAGATGCAAATTTTATTTTTCTAAATATCTGTATGTTATGTAATTGTTGTAGTTTTTTTAAAGAATCTAATGTCGCAACCATGCTAAATAAATATTTAAGAAACAGAAATATACTAAGTGACATATAAATCCGAACACCCAGTTTATATAAATTTTCAGCCTTATCAGTTGGACATTGCGGTTTTTATACTGCTTTTTTTTAATTCACTAACGCTCTAAAAATAAATATTCCAGCCGCAGTAAAGAATCAACGTTGGCGGATTTTGGTTCTTGACATCCTTCACGATCGGTTATGATGCCTAGAGTACGGAGACCTGTACGATTTCGTCAACTTAGTGAGTTTGATAGGGGCCGTATAGTGGGACTTCGGGAAGCTGGACTTTCTTTTCGGGCAATTGCAGTTAGATTGCAAAGAAGTGTAGACACTGTGGTTAGGTGTTGTCAGGTATAGCTTCGAGAAGGCCGTACGCAAAGAGCAAGGGGCACTGGACGCCGCCGCAGAACAACAGACCGTGAAGATCGCCGCCTAAGATTATTGGCCTTAAGGGACCGTTTCTCCACTACCAGGTCCATTGCAAATGAATGGTTTGCTGAACACGGAAGACCTATTGGCATGCGAAGTGTTTATCGACGAATGAGAAGTTTTGGCTTGTTTTCATACCGGCCACACTGGGTCCTCCCTTTAACTCGAGAACACCGACGTAATCGCCTTGAGTGGTGCAGACAACGGTCACTCTGGGATCAGGAATGGAACAGTATTGTCTTTAGTGACGACTCTCGATTTTGTTTAGGCATGCACGATGGTCGTGCCAGGGTTAGAAGGCGACGTGGTGAAAGGAGGAATCTACAGTTTTTTGTTGAAAGACATGTTCATCACACTGTTGGAGTTATGGTTTGGGGTGCTATAGCTTATGGTTCCAGGTCACCTTTAATCTTCATCAGAGGTAACATGAACGTGCAGCGTTATATCTACGAAGTTCTAGAACCCCATCTTTTACCCTATCTTGACACCCTGGCAGATCCAACTTTCCAACAAGATAATGCCCGACCACATGTTGCAAGAGTCACAATAGACTTTCAACATAATGATGTCACGTTGTTACCATGGCTACCAAGATCTCCCGACTTATCCCCAATTGAGCACGTGTGGGATATGATGGGTAGGAGATTGCTCAATTTGCAACGTCCTTCTCAGACTCTAGAAGCACATCGAGAGGAGTTGGCACATCAGGGTGCATCCACACATTATTAAAGGTCAAAGGGCTTTAAAGCAGTGCAATCATTTTGAAATTTTTATCATTTACTTATTATGCTTCATTAAGTACTTATACAAAATTTTATTAAAATAAAACCATTTAAACTGGGTGTTCGGATTTATATGTCACTTAGTATAATTTTGCTTAAAACATGCCAACTTGAGAGGATGTTCTTAAAACAAAAAGGTTTATTTTTCTAATTTTATGTTGACCGAAACAAGTCCGCTGTTAACACATTCCCAAAGAGACTCGCTTGTCCATTACATACAGGGTGTTCATCTGAAAACTTCCAACCAAGAATTTATCGAAAACCGCTGATTAAAAGACAAAACGCCAATCACGTCAAAAGATTTGTCAAAGGGGGACAACTTTTTAACTAAAAACCACTTCACCCTCTGCCCCTAGGGTCATCCCCTTAAAAAATTTTAATGATACGGAGTAACGAATAATAGCTTGTTTGTGAGGCCTTTCAAAGTCCTTTATTTTGACGTGGCATTTTTTAAAATCGGTCGATTCGTTTTCTAGAAAATTAGCAAAATCTTCATTTATCTTAATTTGTTCACACAGAAAACAAAAACACACGAAAATATCACTTTTTATTTCAATAAGTGTTCAAAATGTTGCCCGTTCTTTACATGAATGGTATTATCATCAATCGCTGCAGTCATTTGTTCACAAAACTCAAATTGTCTATCGAAATCATCTTCGGTTAACTCTTGCAATATTTTCATTTTGAATGGATGAAATTTATCTAGTATAGTAACTGTGTGTACAGAGCCTAATGAAATATCAGTACAGTAACAATTTTGTGTGATGAAGTATTAGATTTTAGTCCAAAATGACCCAAAACTTTGCTTTGCTCATTTTGGATGACATGGGGGGTAGGAGAGTCTAGATGATGATTACGTCATCGGTAGTTATTTACTTTTTTCCACGAATGGCAACCCTCACATTGTCTTTGCTTGAAAACGAAACGCATTTTCGGGGATTGCCGCAAATAATCCATACGTTTAGTGAACAGCGCGCGGTAATTCCCCTACTCACTTTAGAACCGAGTAGGGGAATTACCGCGAATTGACTGATTTTTTAGGTGTAAGCTTTGATTGCAATTTAAGATGGACAGAGCAAATTGATTCCGTATGTAAGAAACTTGGAAAAAGTCTGTATTTAATACTTATGCTAGGGAGGATGTTAAACACCTCAGCATTAATGGATGTCTACTATGCATGTGTACACTCATGTATATAGCTTTATAATCTTTTAACATATACATATTTTTCAGCACAGAAATGATTATCTTTCTTTCAAAATCTCCCATAACAGCAGGAATGGCAGGCTGGCGCGAGGGTGAAAGGGGATGAAGTAGTTTTTTGTTAACAAGTTGTCCCCCTTGCAAAATCTTTTGACGTATCTCGGTATTTTTGCTTTTAATCAGTGGTTTTCGATAAATTCCCCTGATTCAAACGCTCCAGTCGATATTTACGCATTGCCTTCGCGGTTAGTTGCATACGAAAAAATAATAACGAATAACTGTGGCAGGTGCTAGGAGGATCTTCTGTCCTGAACGCAATGATCTACATCCGAGGCAACCGAAGGGACTACGACCTGTGGGAGATGCAGGGTAACACCGGCTGGTCCTACGAAGATGTCCTGCCGTACTTCCTCAAATCGGAAGACAACAGGAATCCGTACCTGACGCGCACGCCTTACCACTCCACTGGCGGGTACCTTACCGTACAAGAATCGCCTTGGAGGACACCGCTGTCTATAGCGTTTCTGCAAGCCGGCAAAGAGTTGGGGTACCAGGTCAGGGACCTCAACGGGGAGATGCAAACTGGATTCATGTTGTCACAAGGTAAGGAACAAAAATATGATGCAATCTTTTGGATGCAAGTTATGATGCAGAAAAGGATACGCGTGGAAGAAGAAAACGCTGAGGAAAGCATCCAAGCCCGAGATGATAAATAGAGGTTCTTCATGCTTTCCGTAGATTCCTCGTTTGATCGTCGTATTGTACATTGTATCCATTGTAAAGTATTTCAAGTTATATTGAAGACAGTCTTGTAAAGTTAAAATAATTTTTTTAAAAACCCGAACGGCCATTACGGCAACATACTGGCGCATTCATCCAGAAAATTCGCGGCATTGTGACCGGTTTTTCGAAAACGTAGGTATCGTCCCTTCGGCGTTCGACCTACAGCAACGAACGAAAGACTCCAAAATACTCTCAAGCCTTTAAATGCTGATCATTCAGACTTGCACTTTGGATTATCAAATCTCCTGAAGCATACGAAATTCTGATACAAGAGGCTATTAAAAAATTAGATAACATTGTTCCACGTATTCGTCAGAAACGAGGATTGACTAATTTCGTAGGAAAAACTTCAAGTTTCTTTCTGGTACAGACTCACATGACGAAATCAAAATTAATAATGCACCTTTGTTTTACTATTTATCACTTATCCGTAATTTGAATTTCTCTCATTGATAATAGAGTGCCCATCCTAGGCCAAACCTTGTCAATGATTTTCTTTTGAAAAATTTAATAGTTTATTGATTGTATAGTTTCACTCGTATTATACAGGGTGTTTCAGTTTATTGTTGCATAACTTTAAGATTCGATGGAACTTAAAATTAATGCATAAAGTCTATATAAACATGGGTCGAAAAATGCGTGGCTTCCGAAATACAGGGTGTTTCAATTTACTTTCTAAAACAGTTTTTTTAAATATTTCGAAATGGTATACAAGGGTTTTTTGGTACGACAAAACGAACCGTGGGCATAGTTTTACTGTAGCCGCTAGAGGGCACTCTCTACTGTACCTGTAGTGTATTAAAATGATCGAGAATTTTTTCTTAGTGCAATTTTTTGCTTTTTGAATAAAAAAACTGATTCTACGCACTTTTCAACATAAAAATGCTATCTTGTGAATTTTCGTTATAGTTAGCCGTTTTTGAGATATTTCGATTTTCAAGGTTCGATGCATTTTTAATTATTTATGATAAAATAACGTTAAAAAGTCAGTATCTCGATAATTTTTAGAAGTAGGCTGTGCGTGCAAATATTTTTGAAATTGAAAGCAGAATAAGGTTAAACGTCAATTAGTTGACAGTTAGTTTTGTTGTCTGTTGAAACCTGAAACGTTTTTTTGCAATTGTGAATTCACGAAATTTAGTTTCTTTCACCTGTTTTTTTTGTAAGTTTTATAAAAATGCCATTTTTATTCTCCAATTGAGAGTTAGCGGATATTCATTTTGTGTATGGCTTTGTAAATGGAAACGCAGCAGAAACAGCCAGAAAATACGCATGAAGATTTCCAAACAGACGACATCCGACTCGCTCAGTATTTGTAAAAGTGCATCGCCAAATAATTTAAAATGGTTTTGGATATCTCCAAAGGGATCAAAACATAAATGTTCGTCAGCGCAGATTTAGCCGTATGATTCTGCGTGAGTTTGATAGAGATCCGACCACAAGTGTTAGGAGAGTTTCTGGTGCCTTAGGAATTTCAGCAAGCCATGTTCACCGTGTTCTTAGAAATGACCATAGACGTCCTTACCATTTGCAACCTGTACAAGGACTACAGTCAGGGGACGGAGAACGAAGAATCACATTTTGTCAGTGGATTCTTGATAGAACTGATAATAATAGGGAGTTTTTAAGTAATGTTTTATAGACCGATGAGTCATGCTTCACTAGACGTGGAGTGGTAAATTTTCATAATCAACATATTTGGTCGCATGAAAATCCGCATACAGTTCGGGAAAGAAATTTTCAGCATGAATTTAGTGTGAACGTGTGGATTGGTATCTACCGTAATCGACTATTTGGACCCTACCTTTTGCCTGCAAGGTTAAATGCTGCGACCTTCTTGGAATTTTTAAAGGTTGAACATGCAAATATCTGGGATGATGTCATGTTAGATTTAAGAAGATTGGCCTGGTTCCAGCTTGATGGTTGTCCAGCTCATTATTCGAGAATAGTTAGAAACTGGCTGGACGAAAATTATCCAGAAAGATGGATCGGCCGTGGAGGACCAGTCGCCTGGCCTCCACGATCCCCTGACCTAAATCCATTAGATTTCTTTGTGTGGGGATTTCTAAAAGAAAAAGTGTACCTGACTCCCGTAACCACAAGAGATATGCTAATAGACAGAATCAGGAATGCATGTGATGAAATAAGGCCTTATTTGAATAATGCTATACCACGTTCGATCATTCGTAGATGTGAATTGTGTATTGAACAATTGGGTTTACATTTCGAGCAACTACTTTAGATTTTGTATGTATGTCCTAACTATCCAATAGCATTTTAGTTGTAAATAATTAATTTAACTTGTTCAAAATAATATTGGAAAATTAAACAAATTACTATTCTGTTTTTTGTGTTTATTTGGAGTTAGGAATTATAGCTGTGTTTAAAAACACAATCTAAACGACCATCTTAATTACTTGTAATGCCCAAATCGAAAATGTAAAAAAATAATATTTTCCCATAAAAAGTGCGAAGAATCAGTTTTTTTATTCAAAAAGCAAAAAAAATGCACTAAGAAAAAATTTTCGGTCATTTTAATACACTACAGGTACAGTAGAGAGCGCCCTATAGCGGCTACTGTAAAACTATGCCCATGGTTCGTTTTGTCGTACCAAAAAACCTTGTATACAATTTACTGTATACCAAATATTGTACGAAATATTTAAAAAAAACTATTTTAGAAAGTAAATTTAAACATCCTGTATTTAGGAAGCCACGCATTTTTCGACCCACGTTTATATAGACTTTATGCATTAATTTTAAAAGTTCTATCGAATCTCAAAGTTATGCAACAATAAACTGAAACACCCTGTATATTTCTTTCTCAGCGAAAAACTCCGTTAGTTGGTTCCCTATAAAACATATCTTCTTCAAGGCCACTCAAGATACCTTCTTCTAGAACGTTACGTGTTCTGCGTGATTTGCTTTTCTGTTTCCGTTGAGGTCGTGGTGCAGGGGTCGTTTCGTCATTTTCCGGACTCTGGGATATTAGGCCCCAATGCGCCAATTCATGGACTAGCACCCTTTTTTTGGGTAACTTGAGTTTAAGTCATTTTGGTTTGGGTGCTACGTCTTCCACTTTTTTTATGGGATTTTGACCCTCAGCGTCAATAGAAACAGAAGAGGATCATCATCCTTTCTCCTCCAGTTGGTTGCATCTTGTTGCAGTTTTGCAAACTGGTGAAAGCCATCCCCTTGGAAAAAAAACTCTGATGTGAACAGGGTTTTTTTTACTACCATAATTTTTGGCAACAAGGCAAGCAGCCCCTGTCATTTAATAATAAAATAAATCCGTCCTAATCGAACCTCATCAGTCCAGTTTTTTATTCGTCGACTATGTGTTCCCTTCACTTTTGTTTTAAAAACAATTTCAGCAATAATCTCGCCGACTTAGTAAGTAAATATTTCTCTCCTAATTGCTATTTGTTGCTATTGTTAATAATTGTTTCCAGCTCCAGACGATGAAGACATAGATCTTCGAAAGCTTGAGAGTTTAAGTTATAAGAGTGTACTTTTGCAATACTTTGCGTTCTACTCAAAGAAATTAAAGGATAAAGGATATATATATATATATATATATATATCCAGATATTTGAATTATTCGAGTACGTCAATATTTTCATAGTTAATTATGAGCCTAATTGTATTGTCCCTAAATTATAATTTTGAAAAATGTTAAATACTGATTCTTTAAAACCATGATGATATAATTTCATTAACGATTTTTTTACCAATCTATAGTCTCAATGCCCTTTTGAAGTCTAAAAATACTGTTACAATACATTATTTCTCACCGATACTTCTACAGTCTTCTACCACCATTTGTCTTTCTGTTTCTGTAGAATATTTATTTCTAAATCCAGCTTGATATTTTGTAAAAATTTTGTTTACTCCAACGAATTCAATGATTTGCCTCTCGAAATATCGACATTAATCGCCCGCGTATGTGCTCATTGTTGAATTTTTGGCACAGGAGGAACTCTTTGATGATAATTCACCATGTACAAAATAATGATTCACCAATAATAATGATTTCTCAACAAATTATAATGAAACATTCATTTAGATTCTCATTAGGATTTTGATTAAATTTCAATTTTGAGATATCTTTTCTTAGACTCTTGATGTTTATTGTCCTAAATTGATTCATTGATGAATGTAATGAACATAAGTTGGAATCACCACCATCAACCGTCTTCTCTATTTGATTTATACTGCCTATAAAATAAGTGTTCATTTTTCCTGTCACAACCCCATCTCCGAAACGCATTTTAGATAATTCATTTCATCTATTTGGTTTGGTTTGAAAACACTATTCTTTAATGCTTTCCAAATCATTTTAGAATCATTTTTATTGCTATCGATCTTATTACCATAGTACTCCTTCTCCTCCTATTGACTAATTGTTTGAACCTATTTGACTGACTTGATCCAATTAGGAATTAACTTGATGACTTAATATAAGCCTTTATAAATCGATCCAAAGCTTTTCCCTCGTTTGCACAGTTGGTAAGCTTCTTCAAAATCCGAGCGAACAATAGTTCCTCGCCAGTGGCGTGGAACGTAAAGACATCTTAATCTCTGAGATGTTTTCTAGGTACTCTACGTCGAGGATCCAGGTGCTCCACAGCAAAAGCCTTCTTACGGCCAGTACGTAACAGACCCAACCTCCACATAGCCATGTACAGTCAGGTGACCAAAGTAATGATCCATCCGACAACGAAAAGGGCGTACGGAGTGAAGATGGTCAGAGAAGGCAGTCCACCGCAAATGGTCAGAGCGAGGAGGGAAGTCATACTGAGCGCCGGAGCCATTGGAAGTCCTCACATACTCATGCTTTCGGGAGTTGGTAAGGTGCTTTTCTTCAACGCGGTGGTCTACATAAAAATCAATCCAAGAGGGCTAGAACCTCTACCGAGTGACAAAGAACAATAAAATAATTTTGGGCGGTTCTAAAAATAGTTATTTATATATCTCGGGCGTCAAGTAGGGGGGTTATGGCCATAAGCGTGAAATTAGAACTTGAGATGCTAAGCGTCCTAGCGCAGACGTCCACGATCTGAAAAGTAGGATTTAACGCCATAAAAACCAGTTGTGTTGGATTTATTACTGACTCGTTCATTTGCAGGTCCAAAAGAGCATCTAGAATCATTTGGTATACCAGTTCTAAGCGATCTGAAAGTGGGACACAATCTGCAGGACCACATTGGACTTGGAGGATTAACATTCATTGTAGACGATCCTATTACGTTCACTAAAAAACGTTATCAAACTATGCAAGTTGCCATGGAGTACATACTCAAAGAAAGAGGTCCTATGACCTCACTTGGAGGTGTCGAAGGTAAGGAGCATTCATGTCGAAAAGCAGACAATATTCTGTGATATGAATAAATGGTTGAAACCTCTCAAAGTTAGAAAACGTAGATAAACAAACTTTAAGACATTTTGAGAACATTGACTGCACGAAATTTAATGAGGATAAGGAAGGCGAAAATGGTACAAAAACTACGTGTGTAGTACATGTAACATAATGAGCCATTTTGCATAATTTTGATATCGACAAAATATAAAAAGGTATATTCTGGGTATTCTTTTTTCTGAACGAGGAGTACCTTCAAAGTTTCAACATTATATTTCGTAAAACGTAAGAATGCTCGTCTTGATAAATTTTTCTATCCCGTCTCCAAATAAGCATCAAATCCTACTGGCGCATTCTTTACGCAAAGAGAAGTTCAAATGAATTTTTTTGACACACAAGTGAAAAACAGCGATATATTCCTTGAAAAAAATAATTTAAATAATAGAGTAATATAGCTTTCGTCCATGGACAGATGTTTCTTGCTTTTTGGCAGCTCATCAGCATGGTCTAGGCTTGGTCGATTCTGGTACTAAATGGCACTTCGTGCTGCCTTATTTCGAGAAATAACCTCGGCTACTAAAAATAGAAATTTCTATAGGTAGAAAATATATAGCATTTCTATGGGTTGCAAGATTCAGTATTCAACTTATTACAAAATTATTTAATCAAGTCAAAGAACTAAAATTGGAAATACATTATCAAAAGTTAAAAACATTTCAGTAGGTGTGCCACAGGGTAGCAAATTAGGTCCATTACTATTTATTTTACATATTAACGATATTCCTGATATTTTACAACACTGCAAAATTCAACTATTTGCTAATTTGATACATTAATATATACATATATATACAGGGTGTCCGCAAAGTTGGGGTTTTCCTTTACACGACGCGTAGGTCTTGAAAACATCAGCAATTTTTCTTATTACCATATACAGGGAACCGAGATAAAGGGCTCTGCAACATCAAAAATATCTGAATACCGTCCTGTAGCCGCGACATCACCGACTGGTACAAGGTCACTGGCTCAACCCGACGACAGAACTGGGTCGGGGTCAGTGTGTCAGGTCAGTATGCAACCTTCAACCGACGGTTACGGTCACGCGTGTAGGGGTAATCGCGTAGACGAGAATCCCTCAACAAGCACTAGAGACGTGGCTAGAGAAGTGCAAGTATCAAAAACTAAAGTGTGGCAAACGCTGCGTGAAGAGGGGCTGTATCCGATTCACGTCCAACGTGTACAAGCCCTTCAACCTGACGATTTTCCAGCAAGAGTGCGGTTTTGTGAGTGGTTGTTGCATCAACATGACAATAATCCGGACTTTTTGAAGTGCATATTGGTGACAGACGAATCTACGTTCACGCGTAATGGGGTGAATAACTTTCGCAACACTCATGTCAGTAGAAAATCCGCACGCTGTCCCTCGGGCACATTTTCAACAAACATTTTCGGTGAATGTTTGGGCTGGCATGGTGAACGGTATGCTCATTGGACCATTTATTCTCCCAAATCGATTGGACGGGATGCAATACCTAGATTTTTTACGCAACATTTTGCCTTCCCTGTTTGCCTGCGTCTGCTCGGTAGCGCATCAGCTGATTTCATTTTCTGTTGGAGCGGTATGATTTCGGGCAGAGACGTACTTAGCCCTTCTCGTCAACTGGCGAGTGAGTACTTTTTCCTTTATTTTTTTTTACTTGGTCGTTCTCGTTTCACTACACATTACCTTTGTTATTTCAAGGGTAGTTGTTTCTGAAAAGGAAAACCCCAACTTTGCGGACACCCTGTATAACGAGCAAGTCAGTGTTTCAAAAGTGATTGTACGAATTTAATAAATTAAATAATGATATCAAGATGTGTGTCAGTTTAAAAATGTTCAAAGGGAAATTGAAAAAATATCTCATGGAAAACCAGAATTCATAATAATAATAATAAAATATGTAGCCTTGAAGACATAATATATTTTGTGATTTTATTATGGATATTATGGATATTGTAGCATTGATGCTAAACAAATCTGAAACAAAAAAAAATAATAAGATTTAAGCATCCCACAAACCGGCGCGAAATATTCGCTTTGGCTGCGAAAATTTCGCGGCGATGAATTCGCGATCAGATTAAAACGCGGCGGTTTACGGACAGGCTCAGACTTGTGCGAAGCGATAGCGATTGTTCCAGCGTTCTTATCGCGGCGTATTTCAGTTCGCCTTTGACCGCGTTTTTGACGCCGTTCTTCAAAAATTCGCAATGGCAAAAACGGAATTATTGATAGAAATAGTGAAAAAGTATCCTTGTTTGTATGATTTGTCGAACGATGAATACAGGAATGTGAGAAAGAAGGACAAGATTTGGATGGAAATAGGAAAAGAATTAAATACAAATGGTATGTACCTAATATTTTTTATTAACTTGTCAAATAATTTACAGTCTACACAAATGTGAAAACGAACATTCTATATATTGGGCATAGGCATATCAGAATTAAAATAATTTACGAATTTGTCACGAGTAGAAAATGCTAGCCTTGCTGCCCGCCGAGGATCATTTGCTATATCAGTAAAAGCTCCAAGCACGGGTTCTGGGGGATCTAAGAATTGAAAATATTTGTCATCGCCACTTTTACTTCGTAAAAAATTGTGTAAAACACATGCCGTACGTACAATTAGAATAGTAGTATCTACTTTAGTTTCTAATGGCCTGTAAAATATTCGCCATTTTTGAGACAAAATACCAAACGCATTTTCCACGACCCTTCTAGCTCGACAAAGTCTTACATTGTATTTCTCTTCTGACGTCTGTTAAAGTCTGCTTATAAGGAAATGGTCTCATAAGGTATGGTTTTAAAGCAAATGCTTCATCACCAATTAAGACGTACGAGCAGATTTCATTTTGCCCAGGGAGAAATCTAGGTGCAGGGACACTCATTAAATTTTTGCAAAATATATAAAATCTACCAAACCAAAGACCGGCCAAGCAGTGGGCAACATAAAAAAATGGCAGTGGGCTGACTACATGGAATTTTTCCGTCCTTTTTTGGCATTTGCCAAAACGTCGTCTAATGTGAAAGATATTGACGTCATACATTATGAGACTGCCGAATTTAACTCAAATATATATCAGGAAAGGGCTGGGAATGTAGAAACCGAAAATTTGGAAGACCGCGGCCATGGAGAAGATGAAAATGCTGATGTAGATGCAGAAGATGCACAGAACGCCTCGGCAACACAGACAGCGCCACCTTCTTCATTGAACACTACAGCAGTGACTACTCCAGGGCACACCTTTCCGCAGACTGCAACTACACCAAAATATAAAACGAGCAGAAAACGCTATGAACCACCATCTTCGTCTGTACAACAGCTCATTAATTATTTTGAAGGTAAAAAACCTAAAAAAGAGAACGAGGCCATTGATTCACTTTTCTTGGCACATGCACAGACTGTGAAAACACTTGCCTTAAAGCGTCAAGCCCGAATAAAACTAAAAATAGCCGAATTAATAGCGCACGAAGAATTTGAACATATTGAAGAAATGTCTTCAGCGTCTACCCAGAATTCTGCAAGTATGTATGATAGTAGTATGTCGTCCTTCCCAAGCGGCACTGGGTTTACTCCAATAATATACCCAACAGAGGAGGCAAATTCTGCCTCGAATTATTTAGCAACATTTAATCCTAGTGGCAACATGTAGTCCAATTATTACAATAAAATATTTATTTCACGATCCCTGAAGTTTTCGTATTCGATAAGCCTACTAATTTTAATACATATAATTTTTTTATCTGAGTGTAATAGCGTTCTTCTGGCGAAATAGCTTCACGATAATTTGTGTCAGATTTTCGTATTTCATCTTTCACCAAGTTCAATATTTCATCGAAACACTCTGGAGTCATTCTAAAATATACGCAAAAGCGCTGTTCATCCAGCCGAAGTTGTGGCATCAAGGTATGGTATTCCCCAAATTTATTTCGTTCCAAGTTAATATCATGTACCCACTTCCTTCGTTTCCTAAACAAAATTGAAAATATTTGTTTTATGTACTTCGTTAAACTTAATACATACCCAACTATCAAACGGCGTTGAATAAACATAACTTACCGTGCATTTTGTTCTTCTTCTAAAGCAAGAAATAGAAGTGCCTCCTCTTCTTCTGAAGACGAGCTCATTGCAAAAGGCAAAAATAAAATGTACGCAATCTGTCGAAACCTTCACGTTCGCGGAGCGAATAAGACGCTTTGGTATGAATAAACAGGCGAAACAGATTGCGAATTTCGCTCTGAATTTCGTTGCGAATACTTCGCCGCGATTATTTCGCGCCGGTTTGTGGGATGCTTTAGATTATAGGACTACAATATTTTCAGCGTTACTCGTGGGACGAAAAATACCATTTGCCAGATTCATGCTATGATGTACCCAAATAAATTTACTTCGTTGTTTCTCAGGGCTGGCATTTGTGAACACAAAATACGCCCCCAAAAGCGGCCAATGGCCCGACATCCAGTTCCACTTTGCACCGAGCAGTGTCAACTCGGATGCGGAGCAGGTCAAGAAGATCACCGGATTGAGAGATAGCGTCTTCAATACAGTTTATAAACCGCTCAAGGATGCCGAGACGTGGACGATCTTGCCCTTGCTTCTGCGTCCGAGAAGTAAAGGGTGGATCAAGCTGCGTTCCAAAGATCCTAAAGTGTATCCGGATATTATACCTAATTATTTCACGCAGAAGCACGATATATTGACGTTGACAGAAGGCATAAGGATAGCGTTGAATGTCTCTGATACAAGGGCGTTCCAGAGGTTCGGGTCTAGGCCACATAAGATGCCATTTCCAGGTAAGTCACGCTTAATACAGTGTGTCCCAGGATTCGCGTCTCTACAGGGTTATCCAAAGTAAAGTGTCCACCATTGGTAACTTTGTGTATTAGTAAAAATACTAGTTGTTTAAATTAGCAAACTAGTAGCATTTTTAAACGCTGGTCAAAATGAGAAATAAAAAAAAACAATTGAGAAGTCGTTTTTAGATGTTTTTCAGTAAAATAACATTTTTTTTAAAATGGAAAACCCCTGTATATTATATTTTTTTCTGTTAAAGCATCAAATTTTAAACCAAAAAAAGTTCATAATGACTTTTCCGCTAAAGTCCAAAAAATAAAGTCAAAATAACGGATTAATATTTTAATTATTTGCAGTATTATAATATTAAGACGGCTATTAAAACAAACATTGCGCGATTGACATGACAAGCTTAAGATAAGCGACAAATTGTTAAACTGGACATACTCGCAACTAGAAGGCTTTGGAAAACAATGATAAAATCAAATAATGTCAAACATTAGTGTAAATACTTGTTTATAAGCTTTATTGTGTCATTAATTTAAAGAAAAATGTTCTCCCATGAAGAAAAGTGTGATATGTTAGAATGCTATTTAGTGTGCAGAAAATCCTCCTTGAGAGCAAGAGAATACTACAGTGAATTATATCCCGCTCGCATTCAACCGTATGAACGATATTTTCTGAGACTTTATCGAAAATTTAGGGGCAACGAAAATGTTTTTGCTAAAACAAGGGCAAAAAAAGAATTCATAATAAGCGAGGCCACGGAAATTGCAGTTATTGGATATTTTGAAGCTTATCGTGAGAATTCAATAGCAGATATTCTCAAGGACTCTAAGTTCAGTTATGGTACTGTTCAAAGGATTTTAAAAAATACAAATTTATTCCGTATAAGTACCGACCAGTTCAAACGCTTTTGGCAGGGGATCCAGAGAGAAGACTTGTTTTTTGCCATTGGTATCTTAGCTTCTGTCGCCAAAATGTAAATAACTTTCGTTACCTTTTATGGACAGATGAATCAAATTTTTCAAATTCTGGAATGTTTAATAGAAAAAACCACCATTATTGGTCAGAGAAAATCTTTGTTAGTACATCCAAGAGGCCCACAAGTCCGTTTCAGTTTCAACGTTTGGTGCGGTATAATTGGTTCAAAAATTGTTGGCCCGTTCTTTTATGAGGGAACCCTAACTGGTGAAAGATATGTGGAATTTATGTCAGAAATTCTGACTAATTTCTTAGACGAATTGGATCTTATAAGTACACATCATCTGCATTTTCAGCAAGATGGCGCACCTGCCCACAACTCCAGAGGTACTTATCATTTTCTAAGTACTACTTTTAATGATCAGTGGATAGGAACAAATGGCCCAATACAGTGGCCTCCCAGATCACCAGATCTAAACCCACTTGATTACTTCTTGTGGGGTTACTTAAAGAACCAAATTTACAAGCGAAGGTACGATAACCTTGACGCGTTAAAGACTGCAGTTAGGGAAAAGATAACCCAGATAGATGGTAGGACCATACTTAAGACAGTTCGAGCAGTTGAAAAACGTGCCCAAAAATGTATTGAAGAACAAGGTGGTGTTTTCGAGCATCTTCTTTAAAAACAATTGTTATTGTATTTTGTAAGATTATAAGTTGATGTTGAAAATAAAGTTTGTCGATACAATTCAATTGTTTCAGATTGGAGGCCATAACTTCAACAATTTGTAACCTAGGAGAAAAGTTATTGTAAGCTTTTTTGTTTAAAATTTGATGCTTTAACAGAAAAAAAATATAATATACAGGGGTTTCCATTTAAAAAAATGTTATTTTACTGAAAAAGATCAAAATAACGACTCTCAATTGTTTTTTTTTTATTTCTCATTTTTACCAGCGTTAAAAATGCTACTAGTTTGCTAATTCAAACAACTTTGTATTTTCACTAATAACAAAGTTACTAATGGTGGATACTTAATTTGGATAACCCTGTACAGTGCATTAGATAGCCGGCCTCAGATTTACCATCGTCAATTGGTTTTGGAAATATCGGCGCAAAACTGAAAACGTCGAATTTCACTTTAAACGACGGCAGCCTCATAAACTAAATTTAGAAAAATAGTAGCTAATTTAATAAACTATAGAAGCGGTTACAATTTGGAAGATACATCAGTAAGAACTGTAGAAAGAAAAATTAGTGTATCAAAATGAACAGTACAGAGTGTTAAATAAGAATAAGTTCCATCATAACAAACTTACAATAGTTCAACTAGACTTAAGGAATCTGATTTTCCAAGGCGAATGCGCTTCTGTAAGTGGTATACTAGAAAGTCTAATGAAAATCTAGATTTTGTAAATCATGTCTTGTGGTCCCATGAGAGTAGGTTTACGAATTGTGTTGGTTTTGTAATCTAACCATTACTCCTGTGCCAAAAGTTCACAATTCTCAGCTGTATATAAATATGCGACCGATTAATGGCTTGCCCGATGTCGAGAAGCTGTTCGAAGGGATAATATACGAACAAATCATGGAATTCATTGAAGATTTGATAGAAAATCAAGCTGGATTATCCTCCCGCGACCATAGAAATCCTGAGACAAAGAATTTTGAGCACAGTTAGAACCATTAACAGAAATACACTGGGTTGTACGAAAAACGTTCAAAAATTTCTGGATGCAAATGGACGTTATTTGAAAATTTGTAAATTAATACCCACATACAGAATTAGATTTTACATTACTTTACAATTTTGTAAAATGTTGTTTCAAGTGTAAAATAAATTTTTCTGACTTGTTTCTTTAACACACTCATAGCACTGATCAACAGCCAAAAAATATCCTAAATAAAATCAACAAAAGATTACTATTTTTAATCTGCTAAAGCCGGAATGAAACTTATTTTTTCAATATTAGTTCAAGTTTTAGAGATACGGTAATTATATGTGTTCCTGCTGTGACAGTGTTAATATACTGTAATTCACAAGAATGCACGTGCTACATTTTTATATTCGGCAAGGAAAGATGATGTAATCGGCATGATTGTGTTACGTTATACATACGTGTACATTATATTGTTTTATATTAGCCATTTTTTCCTCAGTTGGCTGACAGCGTTCATGCAAGATGTCTCGAAAGTGTGTAAACAATCCAGATCAGTTTTGTTACGTGTGTGGTGATGTGACTTTTGCGTCTCAGAGACGATCTATTACTCCACTAATAATAAAGGCATATCAGCTTTATTTCGGTTGTAAACTAGGTGATCAAGACAAACAGTGGGCACCCCACATCTGCTGTAATACATGTGCTTCGAGTCTGAGGAGCTGGTTAAATGGCAAAAAACGGTCTAAGCGCTTTGCTGTCCCAATGGTTTGGAGAGAGCCTACAAATCATATTAATGATTGTTACTTTTGCATGGTACCCTTGTGTGGGACAAGCCACAGGTATGTCCAAGAAAAAAAAAATCGGTTATTAACTACCCAAACATACCATCTGCGATGAAACCTGTGCCTCACAGTGACGAAAATCCTATTCCAAACCCCCAGAATCCTACACTTGCGAATCAGAAAACGAATCAGATCATGGCGATCGAGTGATTCGTCAGGAAGAAGATATGCCATCAACGTCAAGAGATCCTGATTTTATACCGAGCACGTCATGCCACACACAAATAACACAGTCAGAATTAAATGATCTTGTAAGAGATTTAGAACTTCCAAATGTAAGGCAGAGTTACTTGGATCAAGACTGCAGCAGTGAAACTTGTTAGAAGACGATGTTTCGCTATGTGTTTTTCGTAAACGCCACAAAAACTTAGAACCATTTTTCAATATGGAGAATAACTTGGTTTTCTGCAGTAACATTAACGGCTTACTGGCGGCTTTAAATATAAACTATAACCCAGAAGAATGGAGATTGTTTATAGACAGTTCAACATTGAGTTTAAAGGCAGTGTTATTGCATATTGGAAATATTTTACCATCTCTTCCTGTAGGGTATGCAGTTCACATGAAAGAATCATATGACAATATGAAGTACCTATTGACATGCATAAAATACGATGAGCACCAATGGCATATTTGTGGCGATTTGAAAGTTGTTGCACTTTTACTTGGGCTGCAGCTAGGCTACACAAAGTTATGCTGTTTTTTGTGTGAATGGGACAGTCCGGCAAAGGCACTTCATTACACCAGACAAAACTGGCCTGTTCGTCAATTCCTAGAGCCAGGTCAAAAAAATGTACAGCATATGCCATTAGTAGATTCGAAAAAAATTTTATTACCACCACTGCATATCAAGTTGGGCCTAATGAAAAACTTTGTCAAGGCATTAGATAGAGATGGGTCAGCTTTTCAATACCTGCGTCAGAAATTTCCAAGACTAAGTGAGGCAAAGGTTAAAGAAGGTATTTTTGTTGGGCCACAGATTCGAATATTTTGAAAGATACACAGTTTGAAAACACTTTAACAGGTATTGAAAAAACTGCTTGGAATGATTTCCGTCTGGTGGTCACTAATTTCTTGGGAAATAGAAAAGCTGACAACTATAAAACCCTTGTCAAAAATATGCTGTCATCGTATCAAAAGATGGGCTGTAATATGTCTCTTAAGATACATTTGCTACACTCACACCTGGACCTTTTTCCTGACAATTGCGGAGCCGTAAGTGATGAGCACGGCGAACGTTTTCATCAGGATATTTCAACAATGCAAAAAAGGTGCCAGGAAAAGTGGAATCCTTCCATGCTTGCAGACTACTGTTGGACTCTTGGTAGAGATGCTCCAGAAACGATCCATAAAAGAACAGCAAAAAGACAGCGCATATAGTGATTCGTATAAGTATATGAATCTTGTTACTTTTTTTAATATATCTTTAAAAATAAAAAGTTTTTTTTCTAAACCGCAACTAATTTTTTTATTTCATTGTCATTTTTGGATTCACCAACTTTATAAAATTAAAACCATTTTTAAACTGGGTTGTGTTCGGTTTATATGTCACTTAGTTTTATTTGACTTGTTGAGAAGTGGATATTAACGTTAATATTATTTTGAAAATTCAAAACGTTTATGTGTTTTTTTGCCTTACTCTTTAATGTTATTTTCTGACAAATAAATCATGGCCTCCTTAGAAAAAAAAACTAATACATAACATTACGTATGATGATATTTCGGTGCTACTCCAATCTTTTACGCACTTGTGAGACATCACTAGACTGAAAATTTTACACTATTTTCAAAAATCAAAGAACCCAATATGGCATCCATAAGAAAAGGCGGGTTTGCGTTTGAGACATGTCATACATGCTTTCATATTTTCTTAAAAAATGTCCGACTAATGTCACATTGTGACAGTTGTCAAATTAACCGTTCTGGATTTACTGGCAAAAAACAAATTCCGCCATTTTCGGTTTTTCGCTGATATTTTCAAAACCAATTCACCGATCGCAAATCTGAAGCCGGCTATCGAAAGCACTAAATTTCCTCTAAAACCTTCCCCATTTAACCCTAGATATAACAAGAGCCGAGATCCCTATATAGAGAAGCGAATCTGGGACACACTGTATATTCAACTAAATCATTATTTTTCGATTTGGATCACATACTTGCAACTACTGATATGACCAACATTCAGCAAAAATCTAGATGTATTTGCTTCCGAAAAAATTAGGAGGTGGGGTTGTACACGGGTGTGTATACAGGGTTTGTCCGGAAAGTAATAGGACTGAGTCGACTTAAAAAAAATTATTGAGCCAATCGTTACAATTCCTTTTCCTTCTGCGTCGATGCAGCGCTGCCAGCGCGATTTCCAAGCATTGAAGGCGCCACGGAAGGCATTCTCCGGAATAGCCTTGAGAGCCGCGGTGCATGCTGCTTGGATCCCCTCTGTCGTCTCAAAATGCTTGCCTTTCATGGGCCAATAAAAGTCCGATGCGGCCACATCTGGGCTGTAGGGCGGCTGCGGAAGCATTGGAATGCCGGCCTTGGTCAGGTAGCTGTTCACAAGAAAGGCGGTGTGAGCCGGGGCGTTACCGTGGTGCAACTCCCAGTCGGCTGCGATCTGTTATCGGACCCGACTGACCCTTCGTTTGAGTCTCCTGAGCACTTCCACGTAAAACTTGGCTTTGACGGTTTGTCCAGGAGGAACAAATTCATGGTGGACGATGCCTTTGATGTCAAAAAAGACGTTTTCACTTTGGATTTGCTCATTTTTCCCTTTTTTGGACGAGGAGACGCCGTCGTGTGCCACTCGGAAGATTGCCTCTTTGTCTCGGGAACATACTCAAAGATCCACGACTCGTCACCTGTGATTACTTTATTCAAAAATTGGGTGTCACTTTCACACATGTTCAAATTTTCTTGGCACACTTCCACTCGTCGGAATTTCTGGTCGTCAGTGAGCACTTTTGGGACCATCTTCGCGCACACCTTACACTGTGTCACAATATCATTAACCACAGATTTTGGTAAATATAACATCTGGGCAATTAAACGAAGTACAGTCAATGAGTCCTATTACTTTCCGGACAAACCCTGTATATCAATTTTTTGATGTTGAACACTTAGACAGCAATAATTGAGTTACACCTTCCACAGGTTGTAGGCAATACGCCTTCGACACAGACGAATACTGGGAGTGTTCTATCCGCCATTTCACGTTCACGATCTACCACCCAACTTCAACCTGCAAAATGGGTCCGCCCAGTGACGTGGATGCCGTGGTCGATCCACGACTACGTGTCTACGGCATCGGCAACCTAAGGGTGGTAGATGCGTCTATCATGCCAAACATAATCAGTGGAAACACCAACGCACCGACAATCATGATCGGAGAAAAGGCGTCGGACATGATCAAAGAGGACTGGGGGATCGACGTTAGGAGATAGTGGACCAATCAGGATTCGTTCATTCGCCGATACGGACTTTGTTATACATCCACGACTGCGGTATGATTAACCTCAGGGTGGTAGATGCGTGGAAACAACAAAGTACCGATAATCCTGATAGAGAAGACGTTGGATATGGTCAAGTAAGATTGGTAATTGACGTTAGAAGAGTGGGGCTTCGCCGTCTACCACCCAACTTCAATAAGCAAGATGTACGTGGACATGAATGCTTTCAGAATTTTGTAAAACCTATGTCTTCAATTAATCGCCACTGGGCAATCAACAAAGAATCACCACTTGCATTTTGCCCCATATTAGGAAACACTGTAAAATAGATAATATAAATAATAGTTTTGTTATGTTATATTTTGTAATTACTATGTATACAGTTAGGGAAATCTCGAAACTGGAGATACTACAGACCAAAATATGTGAATTGACCTAAGAGTTATTTCAGATTTTGGCATAAAACTCGGTATAGGGAGGTTTCCTAGAATGGGAAACAAGAATCCGTTATTTTTTATGGCCAAACTTCTAGAGGGCACCACTTGCCGCACTATTTCGGTAAATAACTTATCATAACTTTTTTGGGCTACCCTGTATACAACAACTGACCGAAACATCTTATTTTCTCGTAGTTCCTCAATAAAAAAGGTTTACTTGTTAGAAGAGTCTTAAGCTAATATACAGGGTGACTTTGAAGTTGAGTCATTAATTTTCAGATAATGATTGTAGAAGGAAGATAAACCAAAATATGTGTGTAAAAATAAAAAAAATGTTACCTTGTATATAAAGTATCCTCCCGACAAGTATTTCAGTGCGGACCTGTATTTGATCGTGCGGTCTTGGAGCACCGGCATGACCTCCCCGGTGTGGTCTTAATTCACGAGCCCTTTGTACTACATTAACAAAGGCACGAGGGGTTGCTTGCACTCGATTGGGAAACCGAGCCGCATAAATCCGTGATGCCGCGGCAGCATTTTGTAAAGACTCCCCCACCGTAAATAATAATCATGTTCAAGTTCAGCATTTTCGTAAACATGTGCCATTTTGTATTTCGTTTGACCCACGCAACAAACACCACTATTCACTCACGCGTTACCGACTGACTCATTAACTGAATACAACTGAATAAAATTGTAGTAAAAACATCGTGATAAGCGTTTCAAATTCTTTCGCTTTTTTGTTTCCGATGCGATGAACCGATAAGGCGGATTATATCCGTTGTTGCCAAACACGAGCACATAATATTATTATTGAGACAGGGCGGTACTCAAACTTCTAAAGGGCTATAACTTTGTTACTTTAATTTTACCAGAAAAATGTTAAAGGAAAAAAACATTTCTTTTGATCAGATCTACTCACTGTTAAAATAAATGACTCAAATATATATTTTTTTTCTTTTAAAGCATTAAATCTTGCCAATCCGGACATTAAATGCATATCAGAGTATTCGTCAAACTCCATGATGTTTAACAACTTATTGTCAACTTAAAATTATTGATGAAGCTTAAAGCAATATTATGACAAACATTAGAAACCATAGCAACGCTACTCAGATATCCAAAGCAACTCGATTATTATGTTATAAAAATGTCATGGTACAAATAATGCATTGGAACTTTTAAAAACAAATATCTCGAAAACTATTAGCTTCAGGCACTTCTAACAAGTAAACCTTTTTTGTTGTGGAAATACGAGAAAATAAGATTTTTCGGTCAGTTGTTGTATACAGGGTGGCACAAAAAAGTTATGATGAGTTATTTACCGAAGTAAGTGGCGCCCTCTAGAAGTTTGGCCATAAAAAATAGAAAATAAAATTGTAACTTTGACATCCTGTATCTCGCAAACTATCAACTTTTGGACTAAGGTATGTTTAGGTCAATCCACATATTTTGGGCTGTAGTTTCTCCAGTTTCGAGATTTACCAACCTTTCGCAGACACCCTGTATAATGTAACAGGTATATTTGATACGTTTTCCAAAGCATTTAAACAAAGAGAATTCGGCAGGGTTTATATGTAACTCGACCCATATCAGAATCTAGGTATGAAATCAAAAGCCGAAACTTGCTGCCATAAATGGAAACTATTTAACTAAGTTGGTTTTTGAAACCCATATATCATACATATACAGGGTGTCCCGAAAAAAGTGTGCAATATTCTACCAGCGGTTTCTAGAGCTTAAAATAGGCAGAAAAGTTTATATAAACATAGGTCCTAAATTTTCAAATTCTAAAATTAAATTTCAAAAATAGAATCACAGAGTCCGTTCCTGTTACATACGTTTCCAAACAAAATTGTCTAAAATTGTTAATATTTTTAAATACAGCATAAAAAACTAGGCTAGAATACCAAATTTTATGACTTTATCTCAACACGTTTCGGAAACCATCTTCAGAAGAGCCCCTTTAAAAGACCGTAGCGCCCTTAGGGGACGTTTATCGACCTATGTTTATATAAACTGGTCTTCCTATTTTAAGCGCTAGAAACCGCTGGTAGAATATTGCACACTTTTTTCGGGACACCCTGTATACATGTAATACAGATTAAGTGATCATGTATCGAATGTAAATAATAACCTAAGTGAATAGTGCTAAAAGCCTAATATTCACTGCTAATAATAACACAATAGGAAAGTCATTTTTTAAGTTCGAACCGTTTTTTAATGGAGTCAAAAAACTTGATTATTTTTTTATTATAAGTCTGGTCTGAATGGCAGATGATCCCGTGATTCTCAAACTTGTCCAGTCGCGCCTGTGTCCTTGCCGCAACGCGAGGCCGAGCGTTGTCGTGAAGCAAAACGACGCCGCCAGAGAGCTGGCTCAGCCGGTGGTTTTAAATGGTAGAATAACGGGCCTCATTCTACAAGCTGCTCAGCAGAAGGAACTTTTTTTGTGTTTGGAAACACAAGTTTTGTTGATTGAAATCTTGACAAACAAAGCAATCTACCGACACCGACAGAACCGTGAGACGGTGTAGTGAACAATTGGCCAAGAGTGTCGGAGGTTGAACAGACAGCTCGTGACTCGATGCGCAATCGGTCCTTACTTTAAAAATGGCGGTCGTATTATTGCTTATTAAAAAAACTGAAGTGTCTGCTGGAGTCAAACCTTTTATTTCCTTATTCGGGTATGTGGATTACATACTGCTGCGAAATTATTCTAATTGTCAATTGAAAGTGACACAATTTAATCGATATAGGTGCTGAATATAGATTAATTAGTAAAACATACACTATGCAAATGAAAGAAAATTCGTTGGTTTTTGTTCTCAATTTTTAACGCTATTATATCAATCCTGCAAAGATCGGCAGACCCATGGAAAATAAATGTTAAAATACGATGATTTTTAAAATTGAATTAAGTATAGATACAAAAATAACTGACTGCATACCGAATAAACGTGCTTATATAATTACGTTTATAGTAACTTTTGTATATATACTACTCTAGATTGTCAATTCGGTTCTAGTCATTCTGTAAATATACCCAAGTTTGTTGATGTGCTATTCTGAATATTTTTGTATTTGTAATATATTGTTTTTATAAACGTGTGTTTGTTGTTACTGGCCAATAATACACAATACCTGCTTGTATACAACTTGGATGATGACTGTAGTGTTCGTCCCTGTTGAATAAAACACACTCACTTTTAATAACTCTATATTTTCACCATCGTTTTATACACCAGTATCTATTGCAGATCTCGTAACCATTATAACTTCCTCCAGCCAGTAACAGAACATCCAGAACCCTCGATGACAGGGCAGCTTCAGCGCCGCCTGACACTTTGGCTAACATAATAAATAAAGGAGACCACGCACTACAATATCAGTTCGGCTCATACAGTACAATGACTACCCAGATTAATATAACAAGTTTAGTTTTTAAATGGAAGCGCATGTGTATTGTATATTTAAATGGAGTTTGAGAAAAAAATGGAAGGAAAGGAGAGAAGGAAGAACGAGAGCAAAGAGGAAAAAGATAATCTTTGAGGAAAGGGAGCGTTTAGGCACTGTTAAAATCACTTCATAAATTTTGATATGGCCTACCAATATTTGATTTTTCTAAGGATTAAAAAAATGCGAACTTGCACGACTGTGCGCCTGTTGCCAAGTCAGCTATAATATATTTTTTCAACGTTCCATTAATTACGAGCCCCTTCCCACTTCAGTTGGCCCAACTATTGAAATCTTAGTTTTTTTCTTATCAAACATAAATATGTAGCAGGGTAATTATAGGTTCAAAATATTAACAGTGAATATTTTGATAATATATAGTAGAAAACACCAACTTTATCACTCCCTAATCAAATTTGCAGCATAAAAATAACACATGTTGCAATTACAGCATATCAACCTATTTTCATTTCAATGGAAAATAAGTCTATAACTCATAGGTGGCAGTGAAAAATAAAAGCCATGACAATTGTTTTTATTAATCACAGCTGTCAGAATACGTCTAAAATAGTTTTGGGTAGTTAAGGTTTTCAAAACGAGTAGAGGAAAGGTCATTAGTGAGAAAATTCGGTTACTGATAATTAAATTTTTTAATTCTGGGAAAACAAACTCAGAAATTGCAACTTTGTTAGACTTATCGCGGTACAGTGTGAGAAATATTGTTAGAAGATATAACGTAACTGGTTCAGTTAATATTAAGCCACGATATGTGAAAAAAGTAATATCACAAATGCCGACCGAAGAGCATTAAGAAGAATAATCGCGAAAAACAGGCGTGCCAATTATTTACAATTAAGTGCTCTGTGGAGTGACGCTGTTGGAAGGAGAATTTCGAGGTCCACAACTCATAGTGAGGCCCACAAACTGGGATTTAGCACTTACAAAGTAAGTTTTCTTATAAAATAAAGTGAAGTAAAAACCCTAAAGTTGCACTACTTGTTTATAGGCCAAAGAAAAGCCACTATTAACTCCACTGCAAAAGAAAAGTCGGCTTAGATGGGCTAAAGAACATAGACAATGGACAGCTCAACAATGGTGTGCAATACAATGGAGTGATGAGGCCCGATTCGAAGTTTGTGTTGGTGACAGTCGCAGTAGTTCTTCGCAAAAAAAAATGAAGCATTCCATGTTGAATGTCTGAAGAGAAAAGTGAAATTTCCAGCATCCATTATGGTCTGGGGCAGTATGTCATCAAAAGGAGTAGGAAAACTTCATTTTGTTGATGGAAATGTGGATACAAACAAATATTTGGCAATTTTAGAAGAATCGCTTTTACCAGTGATGGAAGAATGTTTGACATTTGGCCAAGATTTTGTGTTTCAGCAAGATGATGCAGCGTGCCATACCTCAAAAAAGGCTATAAAATGGATGGAAGAAAATAATGTACCACTTTTGAAATGGGTTTCTAGCAGTCCAGATCTGTCACCTATTGAAACTTCGTGGCACGAGATGAAAAAGGTTCTACGACAACATCCTGCTCGTTCAATCACCGAAGCTTCAAGAAATATAATTGTTTTACACCATATTTTTGCCAAAACTTGGTTAACACTATGCCCCAAAGAATTTCAGCCGTAATAAAAAATAAAGGTGATGTTACCCAATGGTAATCTTTCAATTGTTGCTTTGTTAACTTCGCGCATTTATTCGCACATTGTTTATTAGTTCAGATGTTCTATTAGTTATAGGTCTAAGTGATTTCAAATATGTATTTTTTACTCTAAAATGTTTTTGAGAAAATAAATTGTTTTAGAAGTAAATAGTTTCGTCCTGTTTAGTTTATAAAGGCATATTTTGGTACAAATCGTAAAGTGGGCCAACTGAAGTGGGAAGGGGCTCGTACTCATGTATTTGTATCAATCATAGATGACGTTGGTGAAAAGAAATTTTCTGTATAACATTTAGAAATATTTTCAATTATATCGATAAGCATAAAGTAATAGTACGACTATTCCATGTACGAGAAAAATTGTAGGTATACGAATAACACCAATTACTATTCGCTCCATTTTTGAACAATTTTCTATTCGTTAAAAGTAATAAAGTAGCAATCAGCAACGAAGAGTGTGGTTAGTATGACTTATTAAAAAAATTTCTTTACGTGACAGACAGGACTGTAATTTGTAAACGATCCTGATCATTTTCAGACAGAAATTCGTATGAGCCTGTTTTACTAACTTGATCCATTTACTTTTTGGTTATACATGTTCGTAGCTAATTTTTTTCTCAGAGGGGCTAACTCGTGCTCAACATAACGCACGCTTTGAGAACTAATGACAACGTTGCGTAGGAACTGCATAAACAACCTACCCGACAAGCTTTTATTCCTGGACCAATAATTTACAGATAATAATAAAATAAGTTTTTTCTGTGACGGGAAAAGAGTTTGACATTTTATCTCTGTTGACAGGTAACAGAAAGTCACTTCTAATGAAATTACTTTTTTCCTCGGGAAAAAATTAGTACTTTTTTTATTTTGTAAACGATTCAGCTGGTAATAATTTTTGTGACGCCACTTTGGCTACTTCTACTAATTCCGGTGGAGTCAAAGAAATCTCGGAATTTTTTACTTTATACTATTGAAAATAACTTCTAAACAACCACTAAGTTCACAATTTCTAAATCAAATCACAAAATTAAATTGACAGCTATTTGATTAATCTAAAAGTTTCTTTGGCAACGCAGGACTAGGACTAATAGTCGCTATAAATACAACATAGCCTACTAATTTCTAAATTCAAATTTCATATCAATAATTTTCTGACTTGAACATTGTATTAACATGATTTTTCAATATTAAATCCTCGTTTTACCCCTCACAGAAGAAAACTATGTATTATACAGAAAAATACTAGATTTTAAAATCTAGTACTTTTTTTCCTTATACAGGGTGACAGGTAAATAGGTGTAAAACATTTTAGGAGGTGATAGGACAGCTACTTTGATATCAAAATTAGTATATAATACCAACCTATATTCAAAGGTTAAAAAGTTATGGAAGGTTTCATTTTTTTTAAAAAACAACCCAGATTACAGAGTAAAGTAGTTGAGATAAAAAAAAGTTGGTGATTAAACATTCTTTTTTTGGTGGTTTCAGGTTATTATTTAAATAAATAATTCTCATAAATTAAAAAACATATGAAAACACTACTGAAAACGTATTTATTTTCATTTAAATGTTAAATGAAAATTTATATTTTCAACTTTCACATTAAGAAGTCTTTTTTTTCAAAAAAATCATAATAAAGAAAATGTACAAATAACTGCAAAAACTTCGTTTCATTAGGTTTCTAAAATGGTCTAATAACATATCAGTAAGTAAACCATTTTACTTTGCTAGAAAGGACCGCTAAGCGCATTTCATTGTACTGAGCAGGTAAACCGAGCCTTTCATGGTTCGACCCTTTTTGTTATTTTTTGTGCCCTGCCTGTGTTATGAATTGACACAGCTGACGGATCAAGGAAAGGCAACTAACGCTTAGGTTAGTTAGTAGAATATCAACCTTTAACGCGGTAGGACGTACTTTTACTTTTTTGATCAGTTTTAATAATGGCGAATTACCGTAACGAAGAATACGCTGATATTTTGTTTTGTTGTGGTTTAAGTGATGGAAATTCCGTTGAAGCCAGGCGAGAATACGAAAACCGTTTTCCGAATCGGCAAATACCGAGTCATCGAGTATTTGCTTCTGTGTACCAACGCGTCAAGGAAAGTGGACAAGTGGACCTCGGTTGTTTGACGACGAAGATCGAGCGGCAATACTGGAATCCTACGGCAGAGACCCGACGACGTCTACACGAGTTATAGCAAAGCAGTTTGGTTTAACTCAGTGGAAAGTTTGGTTCGTTTTGCATTCGGCGAGACTTTACCCTTTCCATTACACACCGGGTCAAGTATTAGAAGAAGGAGATCCCGCAAGAAGAATTGATTTTTGTCGATGCATGCTTCATCGGGATCAAGAAGAAAACGACTATTTAACTGAAATATTGTGGACCGACGAGTCTAAGTTTGACAGAGAGGGGATAACAAATTATCACAACTTACATTATTGGGCCCCACGAGAGGCAAATCCCCACATGGCAAAGCCAAGAGCACATCAAAGAAGATTTTCAGCAAACGTGTGGATGGGAATCATTCATACGTATCTAATTGGACCAGTTTTTTTTTTACCTGAATGGCGAATCCTATGAAAACTTTTTGAGATCCGAACTCTGGGAGTATTTCGAAGACCTGCCTCTGAATATCAGGATGCAGATGGTCTACCAACACGATGGCTGTCCCGCGCATTTCCGTCTGGGTGTTAGACAGTGGCTGGACGAGAAATATCCTTGTCGCTGGATTGGCCGAGGTGGACCGACACCGTGGCCAGCGAGGAGCCCAGATTTAACACCGTGTGACTATTATTTATGGGGGCACTTGAAGTCACTGGTGTACGCTGAGCCCATAGACACTCTTGCACAGTTGAAAGAAAGAATAATTGCTGCTGCTGACACTATCAGAGGACAACTAACTGGCCGCATCACGCGTACCAACATGAGAAAAAGACTACGGGCTTGCATAAGAAACGGCGGGCGTCACTTCGAACAACAATTGCAATGAATTTTACCTTCATTTCATTATTGTATTTTACTTACCAATTGTAGTAACTTTTAGTCAGTTTTTATTGTTCTGTAGTACAATTACAACTGTGTAAATAATCTAATCGTGTAACTTAACCGTAGTTTAAAATAATAACTATCCCATAGCTTACAGTTACATTATTTTCACAAAAACACTTTCTTATCAATCAGAGAGTTGTGAAAATAGGAGACAAGCCAATGGTAAATTTACTCCCTATTGTTGTATTACAATACATTATGTTTAGTTTCACACAGTTTTTGTGCACTTATCATACCAATTTAGATTCCTTATGAAACAAGAATATTATTTAAATTGTTTGTACGTTTTTTTGTATACTGATTTTTTTGTAAAACACCTTACTTATTGTAAAACGTTATTTGTTTTTCTTAGCTAAACATTTTTTAATGAAAATAAATAAGTTGTTTGGTATTGTTTTCGAATCTTTTTTAATTTATAATAGTTGATTATTGAAATAATAACCCAAAACCACAAAAAACAAATGTTTAATCGCCAACTTTTTTCTTTCTCGACTTTTTTACTATGAAATATGGATTGTTTTTAAAAAAATCTTAAATCTCCAATAACTTTTCAACCTTTGAATATAGGGTATGGTATTATATACTAATTTCGATAGCAAAGGGGCTGTACTATCACCTCCTAAAATGTTTTACAATTATTTACATGTCACCCAATAAATGACTATTATTCTCGCACTGTAAAAACCTAACTAAAACTAGCATACGTATACGTAAATAAACAGCAAATACCCACCGAAACCTTTGGTACCTTCAACCACACCCTATATTTTCGGCACAGTCTGGCTTATAATTTCGGTCATCAGCTTTCGTGACTCATACGTGAGATTCGGGTCTTAGGAAATCCAAACATTAAATTGTTGTAATCGATTTCTACGGAGTTTTCGTGTCGTGTATACTACTTAACATGCAAGTGTCAGTGTGTCAAATGTCCGTGTGAATGTTGATTTCTCCATTTACATGTTTAGTATGCGATTTGTGCACATCACATCCTACACTGTCATCGTGGGTGATTATCTGAATTATGTAATTTTGGAAAAATTGCTTTTCATGCTAGTTTATTGGATTTCATATGGGTGCGCCAATTTAACGTGATCGCCTTTATTTAGAAAGTACTAGTGTTTTCCAGTATACTTACGACAAATACATGACAGTTTAAAAAAATTAAAAGAAAATACGATTTCATAGCTAACTGAAGTAAAAAGTAAGAAAATAATTTTTAATTACAATTACAGTAGTAGGTGGTCGAACAATCAATCATAATTAATGACGTCAAAATAAAATTACAATAAAATTCAAGTTATACTAAGTGACATATAAATCCGAACACCCAGTTTAAATAGTTTTATTTTAATAAAATTTTGTATAAGTACTTAATGAAGCATAATAAGTGAATGATAAGAATTTCAAAATGATTGCACTGCTTTAAAGCCCTTTGACCTTTAATAATGTGTGGATGCACCCTGATGTGCTACGCATTCTCCAACGCGCCTAGGCATGCTTCTGATCAGGTGGTCAATGTCCTCCTGTGGTATCTCATTCCAGGCAACCACCAACTCCTCTCGAAGTGCTTCTAGAGCCTGAGGAGGACGTTGCAAATTGAGCAATCTCCTACCCATCATATCCCACACGTGCTCAATTGGGGATAAGTCGGGAGATCTTGGTGGTCATAGTAACAAAGTGACATCATTATGTTGAAAGAAGTCTATTGTGACTCTTGCAACATGTGGTCGAGCATTATCTTGTTGGAAAGTTGGATCTACCAGGGTGTCAAGATAGGGTAAAAGATGGGATTCTAGAACTTCGTGGATATAACGCTGCGCGTTCATGTTATCTCTGATGAAGATTAAAGGTAACCTGGAACCATAAGCTATAGCACCCCAAACCATAACTCCAACAGTGTGATGAACATGTCTTTCAACAAAAAACTGTGGATTCCTCCTTTCACCACGTCGCCTTCTAACCCTGGCACGACCATCGTGCATGCCTAAACAAAATCGAGACTCGTCACTAAAGACAATACTGTCCCATTAGAATCTTAAACAATCAAAGTGACTGCATTTACCTTTCATCGAAAATCAATATAAATTAGTTTTAGATTTCTTATGTTTTGTTTTTGTCAATTTAGATTGGTGATTCCACCACTAAGGACCATTACTGTTTTTGATATTTATTAATGACCTCTGTGACTCAGTTGAATGTTAACGCCTATGCTTTGCTGACGATCTAAAAATTTATTCGCAGATAAATACTCCTGATGATTGTATCAAGCTACAACACCAATTAAATTTTGTGCTGTCTTGGTGTGTAGAAAACAAGTTGGAGCTTGATGTGAGGAAGTGTAAAATAGTCAGCTATACCATGAAAATTAATGTTTGCGAATATCCGTACTCTATTGATGGGTCTGTGCTAGAAAGATGCTCTGATGTACGTGATTTAGGTATAATCTATGATCAAAAGTTAACTTTTAGTCAGCATATAAATAAAAAAGCATCAGAAGCATTGGCGGCTTATGGTTTCATAGTAAGGAATTGCAGGAATTTTCATAACATAAAGTCTATTAAGCTATTATATTATGCTTATGTTAGATCCAAAGTCGAATATTGTAGTATTATTTGGAGCCCTTCCTATGAATGCTATAGCACAGCTATTGAAAGAGATCAAGGTTCGTACTCCAACGTTTGCATCTCGCAATCATAAAATATTCGGGCTTCCTAGAGCTAGGCCAAACATTCTTTTCAAGTCACCGTTATATGTAATGTGCTCTAACTTAAACAGAATTGGATGTTACTGTGATATATTTACGACAAATGTTAATTACCTGCTAAAGGCGGCTAAGGCTTATTCGTACCAATAGCTCATGTTACAAATTTATACCTGTGTTGCATTTGTTGTTTTCCTTTCGCTTTTATTTGCTTTTGTATTATGTTTATAAATTGTCCTATAAATGGGAAACTGTTGGACAATAAAGCTATTATTATTATTATTGTTTCCTTAACTTGGATTTCCGATTTTCCCGGAATATTTTCTGATACAGCTTGCTCAACTCGCAGTTCACCTTGAGTAATTTTTGGAAAATACAAAAAATGCTCTAATTCCCCGAAATGCCTCTTGTTTATTTTCCATAATTTCTAAAAATTCCTGTTGGGTGTAGAATCAATTGCGCTACCGAATGACCGCTAGACTCTGACTGTTACGCCAGAAATACGCATTATGTGACTCGAATGAGCATCTTAAGAGTACATACAAGACATACGTGCCATAAAACGCGTTAATATTGTTGTAAGTAAACGATCGCAATATTAGAATCATCAGATCGTCCACTTTCACTTTCTTGGGAACAGACTGATGCCGCTGCGGTGGTGATCCATAGTCTATTACAATTTGTAATGGATTACCTTTTTTAGAGTTATTATACGTTCTCGCTATCGGTTGCTGCCGGATTTTTAAATCCAGTTACAACTACACTTCCGGACAATCCATTCGAAAGGAATCGGAAAATATCCGATGCGACGGATAATCAACCGATATTAACAGAAAAATTTGAAGATAAAGTGGTTGGTATGTAAAACTCTAAGGGTGGGTTTCACCAAGGTTGTCAAATCAACAGTCCGTTATTCTCCACCTACAGGGTAACAGTCCGCCAAATACAGCGAATGAGAAATTCATTAACCCGTAAATTAATGATGTAAAGGAAGATGAGGAATTGGATGGAATGTATTTTATATTCTATTTTCTTGCAAAATACTGACAAATCCACACTATTCATCAGGTATGTAATGATAACAGTATATTGAACTTAAATTCGAGATTGCCATGCATTAACAAACGTCCAAATCTGCTAGAAAACCGACCTATTATTTGCCGCATTGGCTTTTGGGGATAACTGATTGGTAAATGTAAATTTATAACACAAATCAAAATACATGAAAGTTGACCTGTTTTCTCTGTACAAAAGCATCATGTTGGAATCAAGAAGTTGTCTGTCTTGTTTATAATACAGTCTAATTTTCACGATTTTATTCAATATTTTAATAGAAATCACTGATATTCTGAGACCTTTGACAGCTTCTGTCAAATTGCATTTCGATAAGGTATTTTCCCATTGGTCCATAATATTAATGTTGGTGAAATTGGCCCTTAGGCTGATACGTATCCAATGCATGACGGAGAATTCCAAAACAATGAAAATATTTAGGTAGTTCCAAGAACTAAAGACGAAACTAAGTATGACTTCGATCCCATAGTTTTCATAGATTTTAATTGCGAAATTTAGTCTATGATGAAGTATACATTTTTTTAAACTATACTAAGTGACATATAAATCCGAACACCCAGTTTAAATGGTTTTATTTTAATAAAATTTTGTATAAGTACTTAATGAAGCATAATAAGTAAATGATGAAAATTTCAAAATGATTGCACTGCTTTAAAGCCCTTTGACCTTTAATAATGTGTGGATGCTCCCTGATGTGCTACGCATTCTCCAACACGCCTAGGCATGCTTCTGATCAGGTGGTCAATGTCCTCCTGTGGTATCTCATACCAGGCAACCACCAACTCCTCTCGAAGTGCTTCTAGAGTCTGAGGAGGACGTTGCAAATTGAGTAATCTCCTACCCATCATATCCCACACGTGCTCAATTGGGGATAAGTCGGGAGATCTTGGTGGCCATGGTAACAATGTGACATCATTATGTTGAAAGAAGTCTATTGTGACTCTTGCAACATGTTGTCGGGCATTATCTTGCAGGAAAGTTGGTTCTTCCAGGGTGTCAAGATAGGGTAAAAGACTCCAACAGTGTGATGAACATGTCTTTCAACAAAAAACTGTGGATTCCTCCTTTCACCCCGTCGCCTTCTAACCCTAGCACGACCATCGTGCATGCCTAAACAAAATCGAGACTAAAGGGAGGACCCAGTGTGGCCGGTATGAAAACTAGCCAAAACTTCTCATTCGTCGGTAAACACTTCGCATGCCAATAGGTCTTCCGTGTTCTGCAAACCATTCATTTGCAATGGACCTGGTAGTGGAGAAACGGTCCCTTAAGGCCAATAATCTTAGGCGGCGATCTTCACGGTCTGTTGTTCTACGGCGGCGCCCAGTGCTCCTTGCTCTTTGCGTACGGCCTTCTCAAAGCCATGCCTGACAACACCTAACCACAGTGTCTACACTTCTTTGCACTCTAACTGCAATTGCCCGAAAATAAAGTCCAGCTTCCCGAAGTCCCACTATACGGCCCCTATCAAACTCACTAAGTTGACGAAATCGTACAGGTCTCCGTACTCTAGGCATCGTAACCGATCGTAAGGGATGTCAAGAACCAAAATCCGCCAACGTTGATTCTTTACTGCGGCTGAAATATTCATTTTTAGAGCGTTAGTGAATTAAAAAAAAGCAGTATAAAAACCGGAATGTCCAACTGATCAGGCTGAAATTTTGTTCACTTGTTATTTACAGTAAGATATACATTCACCAACTTTTATTAAAATAAAACCATTTAAACTGAGTGTTCGGATTTATATGTCACTTAGTATATGTTAAGTAGAAAAATGTTGTAAAATTTTAGATATATGGCAATTTCAAGGAATCTATCGCCAGGAAACTTGAAGAGCTACCAGAAAACTGAGGAAAATCAACCGAAATCGACGTTTATTTATAATTTACTTTACAAAAAAGTAGCCATTACTTTGTAATAGCCCAACTATCTTAAACAATAAGGAAAATTGGGTCTACTTTCTGATAATATTAATTCTGCACATAAACCAGTCTTTTTTTTTTTTTTTTTTTTTATATCGAAACAGCCGCGCAGGCAGAAGCCTAAATGCCGGAACACCGCGGCTGCTATGATGATCCCAAAGAAATTTTGTTAATACGATTTTTGAACTGCCTAAGGTTAGTAGAACTGGGAAAAGCTTCCTCCCGTAGTTTGTTCCACAATCTAGACACCCTCGGGACAAAGGAGCGGTCGTATCGGCCAGTTCTAGATGTACGAAGTTTGACACGGTTAGGATGGGACGCCGAAGTCAGGCGGGTCTGTCTGGCAGGCACATCGCGCGGCGGCATCATGGAAGAGAGCTCTGAGGAGCAAAGCCCGTTGGTGTAGCGATAGAAAAGAGCTAGATCGCCGACGGCCCGCCGGTGCGAAAGAGTCCCGAGACTGTCTGTTAGAGAAGAGTCATCGATCAGTCGGACCGCCCTCCTCTGGACAGCATCCAGCATGGACAATGTAGTCGGGGCGGCAGCACCCCAAATGTGTGAGCAATACTCGAGGCTAGGCCTTATCTGGGCCTTGTATAGAGTGAGAAGGTCATGCGGAGAAAAGTACTTCTTAGCCCTAAACAAATAGCCTAGCTTTTTCCCAGCAGCTGCAGCTATTGAAGAGATGTGTTCGTGCCAGATCAGGTCCTCGGTGATCTGGACTCCGACCAGCCGAAATGAATGGCTCTTTGGTAGGACTCGACCGTCCATCGAAACTGTATGAGCGCTAGGACGCTTTTTGTTCGTCAAAGTACAGTACTGTGTTTTGGAAGCATTGAACTGTACAAGATTGTTGCGTCCCCAAGCAGTGATAGCATCCAGGTCTCTTGTCAGAGAAGAAGTCGTCGCTAGTCTTCTTTTTTCCAGCTCAGCGGCAGAGATCGGCTTGTCACTCTGAATTCCTGCATGTAGAGTGCTGTCATCAGCGAAGCTGTGGATTGGGTTGATCGTGCAGGAAAGGAGGTCGTTGATATGTAAGAGAAACAGTGTTGGAGCCAAGACCGATCCCTGGGGAACACCCGGGTTGACGTTGTGGGATGAAGAGGAGAATCCGTCAATTACGACGGATATCTTGCGGCCAGAGATAAAGTCAGCCACCCATCTGCAAAGCTTTTCTGGGAGGCCGTAGGATGGAAGTTTGCTCAAGAGGGCAGCGTGCCACAGCTGATCGAACGCTTTCGTGATGTCAAGAGCAACGACATGAGCCTCACCATGAGACTGGATTAGTTTACTCCACAGTTGCGTGACGTAAGCTAGGAGGTCCCCTGTGGATCGTTGGTGCCGGAAACCGTACTGCCTGTCGCTAATCAAGCTGTGACGTTCGAGGTAGTCCAGAAGCTCGCGATTTATGCACCTCTCCATCACTTTACTTATAACAGAAAGCAGAGCTATAGGCCTGTAGTTGTAAGGGTCGGTTTTAGATCCTTTTTTTGGGATGGGCTGTACATGAGCAAGTCTGAAACAGAAGCTTCATTCATTATATTATCTTTTATATTTAAGTAATAATTCTAAAACACATCATACAAAGTTTCTCTTTGTAATTAACTTACAAAGTTATTGATAACAATGTTTTAAACGACACTTGATTCTGGTATGTATAACAGAAATCAATAAGTTTAACAGTCTCGTTGTATTTTGTTTGCATTTTTTTAATTTCCATAACATAAACAGAAACTGTAATCATTAAATTACTCTTGAGCATTACTATCAGTTATTGTAGTTGATTTCCAAGCGTTTCCCTATAATAATTCTTCATACTGAAGTGAATTAAATGAGGTTGTGTGCAAACTGTTTTCGTTTTAAAATAATGAATGGATAACCGGTAAAAACCATCATCAAAATTTCTGAAAATCACGCCCATTCATTATCATCGGTAAGGTCGATTAAACACTAACATGCATATCCACGTTTTTTTTGAGCGATTTAAATCTCTTATGCGCCGCTGAAATAGAAAATTTAAAACATGTTAAAGCGAAACCAAAGCAAAACACAAACAAAAACCGATCGATTTCTTTAAATATCGTGTTTTCATTTTCTCTCGGCAATTGTTTCCTAGGAGTCAAAACAGAAACTCGGCAAAAGTGTAACAATGAACTTGCAATTCGCCGAGGAGAATGCGATTTGTAGCATAGCCTAGGTTAAGGTGGGTACAGGATTGTATTCAGGTTCATTAACTGAAACAGCTGGAGACTTTAAATAGCTAACTGCAACATTGTTCATTATCCTTGTGTGGACGAAATAACAAAATACATGCTATAAAAAAATCAAAATACATGCTTGCGCTATATAAAAAATTTAGGAAGGTACGATCGCGTTTCTCACTCAATAGCTTCCGTTAGAGTGGATTTCAACAGGAACACTACGTCAAATACAGCGAATGAGCTTCAAGTTCCATTCAACAAATTTTAGCAACCAATAGCTATGAAATGTTGAAAACAAAATACTTTCAAAGTATGAGATGACAGCTTGTCATTGAAACATCACCAGCTTATTGAATATTAAGAAATTACATAAAATTTAGTCAAAATTTAAGCAATTGATATCCAAGACGTGTTATAATAGAAATAATAAGAAAATATAACAATGTTTGTAATTTACGTAAATTCCTTTTTAAAGTTGACTGGAAGTAATTTGGAAAAGGTCGAATTTATATACTACATAGCCTGGAATATCATAACAATCATCGTTTCTTAGAAAAATATGACGAACGGAGGATCTCTTCTCTAAAACATTATCAAAATAATTTGAATATTTATATCTCAAAACTTTGTACAATAGAATACCATAAGAAAGCAATGAATGGTACTTATATTTTAGAATATCTTCTCCCACATAGTAACCAGTTACGTGCCTTTGTCTATCTACAGGGTGGCTCATATGTATATCTCTTCTCTAAAACATGTAAATAATTTGAATATACTAAGTGACATATAAATCCGAACACCCAGTTTAAATGGTTTTATTTTAATAAAAGTTGGTGAATGTATTTATCTTACTGTAAATAACAAGTGAAAAAATTTTCAGCCTTATCAGTTGGACATTCCGGTTTTTATACTGCTTTTTTTTAATTCACTAACGCTCTAAAAATGAATATTTCAGCCGCAGTAAAGAATCAACGTTGGCGGATTTTGGTTCTTGACATCCTTTACGATCGGTTACGATGTCTAGAGTACGGAGACCTGTACGATTTCGTCAACTTAGTGAGTTTGATTGGGGCCGTATAGTGGGACTTCGGGAAGCTGGACTTTATTTTCGGGCAATTGCAGTTAGAGTGCAAAGAAGTGTAGACACTGTGGTTAGGTGTTGTCAGGCATGGCTTCGAGAAGGCCGTACGCAAAGAGCAAGGGGCACTGGACGCCGCCGTAGAACAACAGACCGTGAAGATCGCCGCCTAAGATTATTGGCCTTAAGGGACCGTTTCTCCACTACCAGGTCCATTGCAAATGAATGGTTTGCAGAACACGGAAGACCTATTGGCATGCGAAGTGTCTACCGACGAATGAGAAGTTTTGGCTAGTTTTCATACCGGCCACACTGGGTCCTCCCTTTAACTCGAGAACACCGACGTAATCGCCTTGAGTGGTGCAGACAACGGTCACTCTGGGATCAGGAGTGGAACAGTATTGTCTTTAGTGACGAGTCTCGATTTTGTTTAGGCATGCACGATGGTCGTGCCAGGGTTAGAAGGCGACGTGGTGAAAGGAGGAATCCACAGTTTTTTGTTGAAAGACATGTTCATCACACTGTTGGAGTTATGGTTTGGGGTGCTATAGCTTGTGGTTCCAGGTCACCTTTAATCTTCATCAGAGGTAACATGAACGCGCAGCGTTATATCCACGAAGTTCTAGAACCCCATCTTTTACCCTATCTTGACACCCTGGCAGATCCAACTTTCCAACAAGATAATGCCCGACCACATGTTGCAAGAGTCACAATAGACTTCTTTCAACATAATGATGTTACCATGGCCACCAAGATCTCCCGACTTATCCCCAATTGAGCACGTGTGGCAAATGATGGGTAGGAGATTGCTCAATTTGCAACGTCCTCCTCAGACTCTAGAAGCACTTCGAGAGGAGTTGGTGGTTGCCTGGAATGAGATACCACAGGAGGACATTGACCACCTGATCAGAAGCATGCCTAGGCGCGTTGGAGAATGCGTAGCACATCAGGGTGCACCCACACATTATTAAAGGTCAAAGGGCTTTAAAGCAGTGAAATCATTTTGAAATTTTTATCATTTACTTATTATGCTTCATTAAGTAGTTATACAAAATTTTATTAAAATAAAACCATTTAAACTGGGTGTTCGGATTTATATGTCACTTAGTATATTTATATCTCAAAACTTTGTACAATAGAATACCATAAGAAAGCAATGAATGGTACTTATATTTTAGAACATCTTCTCCCACATAGTAACCAGTGACGTGCTCTTGTCTATCTACAGGGTGGCCCATATGTAACTGAATGGTTTGTGTCTTGAATATTTGTGAAATAAAACAAAATACGTCCATTTTTTCATCCTAATCTTTTATTGAAACTTATACCTAGAAGAATTTGTTAATTTTCATGATATAAAAGTACATTGGCAATTTATGTTTTGAAAATAATATCAAATTGTCGAACTCTCGCCTGCAAGTTGCTTTTGAGATTGCCGGCATTAAATACACTGTAGCCATATCGCATAATTGTATTGTCGGCGACTTTCAAGGTCACTAGGCTGTAGTTCTTGTGTTAAATAATTTTGTATGGCTGCAAATGCAAGTCTTTTTTTAAAATAGTACATAATAGCGTGCGACGAATACACTGTCCTTGAAAACGATATCTGGTAGACGTCTCAGGGCGCTCCAAGAACTCTCTCGCTATTTTCCGGAGTCCGAACAGTTCGAACACGGGCTGACCTTGGCAAGTCCTTAACTTCACCTGGTTGTTCAAATTTCATCACCAACTGACGAATGGTGTGGACACTGGGCACATTATTTCGACCGGAAAAAACCGTTTTAATAATACGGACGTGTTGTGGGATCGTGTGATGGATTGAACACATGTGTTTTAAACAACTACTACGGCGCCACCTACTGAAATTCGAGTATCAAAAATGACGCGCAATTCAAATTAGTGAGTTACAATGAATATAACGATTCGGTAAAATTTTTCGTTCCATTTTCTCTGTAAGAAAGTCATAATAAACTGTGAATCCATAATCCAAATGTGTAAGAATCGATGAGTTTATAAGTATCAGTTTAATATCACTTATCAGTATGTTGTGTTTATATCTCCGAAGCGTTCAATGTTTATAATAACATAATTTTAGTTTATTAATAACATGACATTCAAAACTTAAATTTGTATGTAATAATATTCCCAAACTTTTTGTTTCCACTACAATTTGAATAATAACGGGTGATTTTTTAAGAGGTATAGGATTTGATTTTCAAAAAAAAAATACAAAAAATTTGAAAAAACGATTAAATCTTTATTTGAGTCGATAAAACGGTCGATATTATTTAATGTTTAAAGATTATTTCATGTAAATGTTGGCCGCGGCTCCGCTTTAGATGGCCCATGCGCAAGGTCCAATTTTGGCACACTCTCTCCAACATATCGGCCGGTATCTCACGAATAAATGCTTCAATATTGGCTTCCAGTGCGTCAATCGTTGCTGGTCTATCCCTGTAGACATTAGCCTTAACATGGCCCCCCAAGAAATAGTCCACCGGCGTTAAATCACACGATCTAGGCGGTCAATTGACGGGCCACAAACGTGACCGAACTCGCCTCTCAATAGGGCCATTGTTTCGTGTGCGGTGTGGCATGTGGCACCGTCTTGTTGAAACCATATATACAGCCGCAATATTTTCTTCAGTCATCAGTCTACGTCTGGATGTTGGTGGTTTAATGTCGAATAATGTAAACTGGGTTCGAAATTTAGTCACAAGCTTGCGAATAGCTCCCTCAGTAGGCCGACCAAATTGACCATAAATTGAAACCAGTGCTCGATGCACTCTCTTAACCGAGCATGAATTTCGATAGTAAAATTCAATAATTTGCAAGCGTTGTTCGTTCGTACGTCGATTCATGGTTAAATTATAGACCAAACTGAACAAGTTTGACAATGACACAAGACACGATTCACGCGTCATCTGTCAAAAACAGTGTTGCCAAAAAGATACTAGCAAAAAATCACCCATTAGTACCATCTGATGGTATATTTGGATTCATTGCTTTTTTGAATTTTGGAACAACGAGCCTCGAAGCAATACAACAAGATTTGGGTGGTGGGGTCTCAAACAAAAACCTTTTGAATATTTTGTTATCATTTCTAAGTTTGCGTTATGCTCCGATATGAAGGTATTTGCATTATCTGGTTTATATGCCTTATACTTCGAAGTTGAGTCATTTATTTTAACAGTGAGTAGATCTGATCAAAAGAAATGTTTTTTTCCTTTACCATTTTTCTGGTAAAATTAAAGTAACAAAGTTATAGCCCTTTGGAAGTTTGAGTACCGCCCTGTCTCAATAATAATATTATGTGCTCGTGTTTGGCGACAACGGATATAATCCGCCTTATCGGTTCATCGCATCGGAAACAAAAAAGCGAAAGAATTTGGAACGATGTTTTTACAATTATTTCATTCAGTTGTATACAGTCAGTGTCAGTCGGTAGTGGATAGTGGTGTCTGTTGCGTGGCTCAAACGAAATAAATAATGGCACATGTTTATGCGGATCGGTTTCCCAATCGAGTGCAACCAACCCCTCGTGCCTTTGTTAATGTAGTACAACGGGTTCGTGAATCGTTTGACTTAAGATCTCACATATGGACGGCATGCCGGTGCTCCAAGACCTCACGATGAAATACAGGTTCGCACTGAAATTCTTGTCGGGAGGCTACTTTATAAAACAAGGTAAAATTTTTTTTTAATTTTTTTTTATTTTTACACACATATTTTGGTTTATCTTCCTTCTACAATCATTTTCTGAAAATAATGACTCAACTTCAAAGTCACCCCAGTATATTCGTACATCATCCGCAAACAAGTGTACAAGGTTACATAAGATCTGTTAGATCTGATGTATAAAAGGTAAATAGCACAGTCCCTAAGACCCTTCCTTGCGTACACCAGAAATTACATTTCGTTGAGAGGACATTTTATCACGCACTGAGATCTACCAGTCAAATAGCTCGTGAACCATTGCAAAGCACTACCGGCAAAACCAGATATTATAAGTTCGATGATTTTTTTCTTCTCGATGTAGGGTATATCCCGTCCATTGCAGGAACGAGTGCATCCTTACACCGGCCCTGGGCGCTCACAATAGCTAAGTAGAGAAAGTATTAGGTAATACCTAGTAGTTCGTACCTGGCAATAAATCGACGCCTAAAAATAAATTAATAGGCAGGCACAGCACACTTCGTTGCTGCTGCGATGAAATATTAAAATGAAAGTAGAACTCCTCCACCTGCAATCCGGACTGCTGCCAAACCGTACATTATGTAACCGATCGCGTACTTTCCTTAACAGGAAACAATCTGCAACACCACTTTACATATATGTTTCGGTGTTAATTGACAGCGTTGGTCAAGTTTACTGGGTAGAAAATTAAGTAGTGGTTTTCAGTGATTTTCATTAGTGATGGTCTAGATATTCTGCATTATTTTTTACTTGCAAGGGCTCTAATAAACGTCGCTTGGCCATAAAACTCATTGTACGCGGAAGTAATTTTTCTGAAAACAATGCACCTCTGACTTCCCTTTAATTGGACAGACAAGAAAGTGTTACTTTGATCACTAAAAGCAGGACAAATTTCGAGATATGATTTGCGGTTTCTTATATCCCTCCAGATATTCTACATGGAGACTTAATGCACTTCTTCCAAAGTCAGAATAATATCAAGTCGCCTTTGGAAACAAACGTTTGTTTACTTACTTTACTGTCGGTTGACATTTATTTATTTTGAGGTTTTCGCTATAAGAACACGTATTACACCCGCGCCCTGACGGCACTTACTCGTATACCGCAGTTACCGAAGTTTAGTAAGAGTTTTCATTGTACTATGCCCAAGTCTGAAGCACAAAATTGACCTCATTCATTCTTAGAACACAATAGAAACAACTGCGACAGAAAAAAATCGCTACGGAAAACCAAACGACTCGAGCGAGTTCAAACTTGTACTTAAGGCGAATCACATGTTCTCCTGTCTCCCCTTTACGCCCGGCGCCTCCAGTGTTGCCGGATCGAACGCTGCGTTGCCAGTTTCTGCACTCAATTTACAGACATGGTCCTGAACAACATGTGCATTTTCAAATTTTGATTCAGAGTATCATCTTCCACAGGTTTGCCTTATTAAGCCGAAATCTGAAACTGACCGAAATCTGATTTATTGCGGCCTTAAAAAAAACATTTTCTCTTCCTTGAGCAAACTTCAGATTAGCACACAGTGCAAACTGTCCATTCAACAAACACACATATTTCCTAAGCATATTCACAGTATACGTATTACACCCGCGGCCTGACGGCACGTATGCCGCAGTTACATAACCTAACTTCCTAGCTGGGGCCAGCGCGGCGCGACATGCACTTCCGACACAAGCGGAGCCCCCCTTCTTCGCGGGGCCCCGGATTACGGCGGAAGACAACACTCGACGCTGTCCGGACCCGTTGGTAGTCGGTCCGACGTTTTTGCTGCTGCGACTCCACTGTTCCGCTCTCTCCAAAACCAAAGCTCCGGCCGCTGACTAGACACAGGTATAGACAGTTTTTTCAAATTTATTATAGTGAATCAACATTTCTTAATAACATTACATCAGTGATTAGTGTGCTAATTTGTTTCGTTTGTGCGGGTCAGTATTGTAAGTGCTACTGTCAACGCAAATTAGGAAGCGGCGTCAATTGCGCTTGTCCGCAAATTGGATAAACATTGCACGTCAGTTAAGCTCGTTTTAGGTTCTTTGGCAAAGTTAAAATACTGTTATTTCCAAAACTTTCGGGCTTTCGCCAACTACCGCGGAAATATTGTAGTCGCTGAAAAATTCTAATATGAGATATTATTTTTTGATGTTACATGACGAGTACATCATGAAATACGATGTTACTAATTTCCGTCGCTTTTGCTGTATGTCTGCCTGTTACTATCATAGATTCCTACTATGCCAAGGGCCAAAAAGGCTTTGAAAATCGGTCGCCGCCTGTTCATTTTTCATAATCATTTGAGGTTGGGGGCTGCAAGGGGTGAAGAAGGGTATATATTTTTTTGCATTATTCTGTTTAAACTAAACCTGTCTTATAACCTGTACACCTGTCATTTTGGATTTGCCGCATCGCGGACATTGTTAGCCAGTTGTGCTGATTAACATATTTATGTCCTTTTAAAAAAGATGACGATAAATGGTCAGTCATTAACAACGTTGCTAGAGTTAACCTACTTGATGCCATTTTTTTAAAGTATTGGAGGGTCATAGGTATAGGTCCAATTTATGTGCGATCGGTAAAATATGAGGCAAGTTCTTAATTCTTGATTCCCATAATGGAAAGCTTTTAAACGCGGAATTTGCTATTTTTAATTGTGGCCACTTCAACAAAAACTATGTCTAGATATACTTGAGAATTACTATCACCAACTAAACGGCATTGAAAAATGATGTTTCGGCCACTGAATAGAGCTCAAAAACCTACAAAGCTTTTCCGCCCACGCTATAAAAATCATCTTAATAAGTCATCTACTCGTAAGTGATATTTTCAAAATAACAGACAGATAAGTAATTTCTTGATGTCTGAGGTCCCCGCCAATAGGCTTGTTCTCCAAACTTTCAAAGCAGGTAATAATAACAACCTTGCTTCACGCGCGACAGATTAAGGATTACCGAAAAATCACAAATTAGAAACGTTTCCCAATTATAATACTTTATTGGTGTGTGGGAGGTGAAAACAAAACGTAAAACGGTCTAAAATTCCAAAACACACAGAGATATGAATATTTCTCAAATTCTCGATCCTTTTCTTTGTGAGTGCGTAATTTTCATCAACTTGTAGGTTTTATTCTCTGATGAGGTCATACCAGTTTGGGCAGAAGGAGTTTTTAGGAAGTATGCATACGTAATTGTAAAAGTACTGATTCAAACACTAGGCCAACAATCATTGTAATTACGACGAATTTTGAAAACAAGATTGCTTTTTTCCCACATTACATTTATGAAAATCACGAAAAATCATGCCATTTGTCTGTGTATCGCTGGTCTCTTTGCTGAATATTGACCCCCTCTATAAGTCGGAGAGTACTATTCAAGTTTGGATTGAAACTTGCAACAAGGTTACTAGTGTTACAAAAACAAAAAAATAATAAAATAAAAAAATTGGGTCAGCGGCAAAACTTCAATGTAGACATTTCTGTTCACGGTCTAGCCGGGTGCGACAAATTCCTGGTGAACAATGCTCCAAGAATCACAAACTGTTTTCACATTGCACCTTGATTTTTTCGACGTTTTCGACGGTCCCCCTACTCCGCTACCACTGTACCGATCTTCAAAACTTATGAATCTTTTTTGACCTTGGCATCGTATGAACCTTGTGTCACAATTCCAACACAATCCGAGCGGTATTTTTCAAGTGACATGGTTTTTCGTGTTGCACATCAATAAAACATTCCCTACGTCCTACGGAGTAATAAGTATGATTTTTGTACCGTAGATACTGGTAGTATATTGATAATCTGTACGCCAACTGAAATAAATTTTGCTTATAACTGTCATCTATTTTTTTACAGATAGCATTGCAGCTGAATGGTGTTTAGCATGTGAAGTGACATTATAGTGGCGAGAGGGGCGGATCTGTGTATTTAATTTTTGTTTTGTGGTGGTATAAGTGATACAATCATGTGGACCTGAGAAGACAAAAAAGTAAGTACGATATTAATTTAACCTGTCTGGGGAACGGAAAGTATGTAAATTATGCAAATTAATAAAATATTTAATAGTTTCTGCCAGTTATATACACAGGTGGTACGATAAGGTGTAACATATTTGAGACCAAAGAATTATTTTTAAAAATAAAAAGGAGTCAGTTTTAGTAGTAAGGTTGGAAAGCATCTGAATAGACTCTAAAGTGATGAGCAGGTGCTTTGGATGCAAATATACTAAGTGACATATAAATCCGAACACCCAGTTTAAATGGTTTTATTTTAATAAAATTTTGTATAAGTACTTAATGAAGCATAATAAGTAAATGATAAAAATTTCAAAATGATTGCACTGCTTTAAAGCCCTTTGACCTTTAATATTGTGTGGATGCACCCTGATGTGCTACGCATTCTCCAACGCGCCTAGGCATGCTTCTGATCAGGTGGTCAATGTCCTCCTGTGGTATCTCATTCCAGGCAACCACCAACTCCTCTCGAAGTGCTTCTAGAGTCTGAGGAGGACGTTGCAAATTGAGCAATCTCCTACCCATCATATCCCACACGTGCTCAATTGGGGATAAGTCGGGAGATCTTGGTGACCATGGTAACAATGCGACATCATTATGTTGAAAGAAGTCTATTGTGACTCTTGCAACATGTGGTCGGGCATTATCTTGTTGGAAAGTTGGATCTGCCAGGGTGTCAAAATAGGGTAAAAGATGGGGTTCTAGAACTTCGTGGATATAACGCTGCGCGTTCATGTTACCTCTGATGAAGATTAAAGGTGACCTGGAACCATAAGCTATAGCACCCCAAACCATAACTCCAACAGTGTGATGAACATGTCTTTCAACAAAAAACTGTGGATTCCTCCTTTCACCACGTCGCCTTCTAACCCTGGCACGACCATCGTGCATGCCTAAACAAAATCGAGACTCGTCACTAAAGACAATACTGTTCCATTCCTGATCCCAGAGTGACCGTTGTCTGCACCACTCAAGGCGATTACGTCGGTGTTCTCGAGTTAAAGGGAGGACCCAGTGTGGCCGGTATGAAAACAAGCCAAAACTTCTCATTCGTCGGTAAACACTTCGCATGCCAATAGGTCTTCCGTGTTCTGCAAACCATTCATTTGCAATGGACCTGGTAGTGGAGAAACGGTCCCTTAAGGCCAATAATCTTAGGCGGCGATCTTCACGGTCTGTTGTTCTACGGCGCGGCGTCCAGTGCCCCTTGCTCTTTACGTACAGCCTTCTCGAAGCCATGCCTGACAACACCTAACCACAGTGTCTACACTTCTTTGCACTCTAACTGCAATTGCCCGAAAAGAAAGTCCAGCTTCCCGAAGTCCCACTATACGGCCCCTATCAAACTCACTAAGTTGACGAAATCGTACAGGTCTCCGTACTCTAGGCATCGTAACCGATCGTAAAGGATGTCAAGAACCAAAATCCGCCAACGTTGATTCTTTACTGCGGCTGAAATATTCATTTTTAGAGCGTTAGTGAATTAAAAAAAAGCAGTATAAAAACCGGAATGCCCAACTGATAAGGCTGAAAATTTTTTCACTTGTTATTTACAGTAAGATAAATACATTCACCAACTTTTATTAAAATAAAACCATTTAAACTGGGTGTTCGGATTTATATGTCACTTAGTATAGTTATTACTTAAAGGCATTTTATTCGATTTACAAAACCATGAAGAACAAATCCTTGAAGAAACTACAAATTAACATATATTCTAAATAGTTGTTCCAGATGTAGTACACAGTATTTTGTATTGTTGGGAAATGTGCCTTCCAAACGAAATATCCAATTAGAAATAATTGCTACATCACTTTAAAAACCCATTTACAATTATCTAAAAAGCAAATAGTCTAGTACTTTTAGAATTAACTCCAACATAATAAGTTATTCAATAAATTTTTGCAAGTTACTTATCGGAAACAACTGTATAAAAAATAACATAACATGAACAACACAATAATCATGGCACTCATATCCGTCGGTTTATGTGTGTGTCTGCCTATCCACTAATTTTTCGAAATTTGTTTAGGGTAAAAAATTTGGGATGGGGATATCTGAATTATGTCTACCCTATGTCATTCTATACCGGAAGGTTTCCGAAGGGAGTTTACAACACTAGGAAACCACTGCCTCTCGGCGGATACACGCTTTAACAAACATTTCTTTACTATACGAGCTTAATAATTTTACTGATTGTGGTCTATTTGATAAATAATGTTCCATTAAAGTATACATCTTTCCACGAAAACCTATTCTTTCTAAGATTTTCAAAAGTATATTGTGGTTAACTGTGTCAAACGCTTTTTGTAAGTCCACAAATACGCATATCGATGGTACTTTTCCATCTATATTTTGGGTTATTTCATCTACTATACTTAATACCCCATCTGTTGTAGATTTGCCCGCTATAAAACCATATTGATTTGAATTTAGAATTTTGAATTTATTAAGAAAATTAATTATTTTATTAAGGAGTAATTTCTCAAAAACTTTAGCTAAACTTGATATAAGTGAAATAGGTCGATAGTTAGTGACGTCCGTATTATCATTAGATTTATAGATAGGTATGATGATTGCTGTCTTGAAAGCTGATGGAAATACTCCAGATTGGAAGGATTTGTTAATGATATAAGCAAGTGGTTCTGTTATTTGTTTGGCCAGTATCTTTAGATATTCAGCTCTAATTTCGTCAACACTAGGGCTTTTTTTATTTTTTAGAGTCATAATGGCATTGAAAACATCCTGATAGTCTACTTCAGTTAATACAAATGAATTATTCAGTCTTGTTTCATGCAGATGAATATCAGCATTTTGTTTGATATTATTTGCTAAGTTTCCTCCTATATTCGTGAAAAATTCTATGAACTCATCACATATTTGCTGAATATTGTCTGTTTTCTGTCCTGTTTTTGTTTTTATTTCATTAATATTGTTTTTTGAATAGGATGACTTATTGAATATATCATTGACAGTGGACCATAGGTGTCTAGAGTCATGTGAATTATTATTCAATTGTTTTATATAGTAATTTTTTTGCTTTTCTCAAAAGTTCTATAAATTTGTTTTTATACTGATTATAATGATCTATATTCTTTCGTGGGTAAGTATTTCATGATTTTATACAGTCTTCCTTTTTCGTTTGCAGATTTTATTAGTCCTTTGGTCATCCAATCATTTCTGCTTTTTTCCTTGTGACTTATTTTAACCTTATTAGTACTAACTTCAATTACTTTTTGAATTTTGTGTATTAATAAATTTGTAGCTTCGTCTAAAGAATTTGTTAAAAAAATTTCGTGCCACGATTCCGTTTGTGCGTTAAATATTAATTTTGAGTTGTCAGTGAAATATTTGTATTCAAGGTTTCTTTCATTTTTTGCCCTTGAGCAGTTCTGGTTTTTATTTTGTGAAGATATCAATAATACAGTGGAATAATGATCTGTAATATCGGTTTCATAGATAATAGGCATATATATACAAAGCACATTTACGTAGTAGACAGAATAGTACGAAGCTAGTGGATTACTGATTTATATAAAGATGGTTGAATATAAACTAAACTTCAGATCTTTTTTTAGATTTTTAGATTTATATTATTGTTGGTTTCGAAGATAATGTTCCTAACGCAGTAACTTTGCCGCGCGTGATGCTAGGCGAAATCTGGCAACACCGTCATGTTTGTCGGCTCCACCACCACCGATCCCAACAAGGAGCGCCTATCTAGTTGCTGTGGAATATGTGACTGGCTTTTGATATCTGACAAGTCTCTGTTATTCAAACCTTTTCGCTGTGACATCTTCATTATTTACTTTTTACAATCTTGTTAATAATGGTGAATTATTCAAATGCAGAAATGGCGGAAATGCATTACGTATATGGCCTTTCCGACGTTAATGGTGAGTAAGCCAGACGGATTTATCACCAGAGATATCCCGATCGTGCTTTACCAGATAGTCGAACCTTTTCTAATTTTCATCGTCGTTTTGTTGAAACTGGTTCTGTCCGAAAATGAACATCTGAAGGAGAACCTCTAAGTGTGATAACACCTGAAATTGACGAAGCAGTGCTGCACGAAGCCGAAGAACATCCTGAAACGAGTGCGAGGAAGATCGCTAGAGACTTAAATATTTGCCATCAAATTGTTTGGAGTATTTTAATGGATTTTTTGTTATATCGTTACCATATTGTAAGAGTACATGCATTACTTCCCATTGATTTTACAAGACGTGTGACATTTTGTTAGTGGTATCTTCAAAAAATTACACAAAATCCGCAATTTGAATCAATGACTCTGTTCAAGGACGAAGCTAGTTTTTCTCGAAATGCAATTCAGAATTTCCACAATAATCATTTGTGGGCAGAAGAAAATCCCTATGCCGTAACAGAAACCCATTTCTAACACAAATTTTTGGTACGTATGGGCAGGAATTATTGGCAAACTCTTTATTGGCCCATTATTCTTGTCGGGACGACTTGACGGACAGACATTGTTTGTAAGTGTGTCTTCTGTTTATTGAATGTTTACATTCTGCTGGTTGGGCTGATGTAATGCACTAAACATTGGATCTGACAAAATCACTTATCCCATGCAAGTTTACTTGATGTGTAGAGAATGCTGGAATAATTCATGCTCCCCATTCCCCATTGTACGAGGAATGTAAATTAAGTGATGAATCTGGCAACGTAGCGTTCGATCTGGCAACACTGGAGGCGACGGGTTTGGAGGGGAGACAGGGGAACATGTGATCCGCCCTCAGTACACGTTTGAACTCGCTCGAGTCATTTGGCTGTTCGCAGCGATTTTTTTGTGAAACGGTGTTTTCTATTGTGTTCTAAAAATGAGTGATATCGATTTCAAGCAACATTGTGTTCTCGAATGTGACAATATAAAATTGTAATTACATTTAAATGGAAAATTAAAAAAAAATCAGCCTCGTCACATAATTCACAAGCCTCGTAGTACCTCGTAATAGTCGTGTACTGCAATTCTCAATGTGGGCCAACCGGCACCGAAAATGAAGAACGCCAGGTCAGATATGCTGCCATTACGTAAAGGACGAGTTGCTTAATACAAGATATTGATGTTAATTTTTTCTTGTAACCTGCTTTTGGTACGCGATGCTGTTTATGTTTACGAAGGTATATTATGTAACTTTTATGTAATTGGATTGTAACGTGCCTATATATTAGTGAAAGGGGTTCACAGCTTGTAGTTATAGAGACCTAATGGGCTATTGTTTTTCGCTAACGGGCGGCTTGTTGATATGCTAAACGCTAATTGGGCTGCCGTCGATGTGAAATTATCGGATTATGCACGGTTTGTTTGGCGAGTAAGACTTGTTCCGTGTTTTATAATTTTGTTTTTTGTTTTAGATCATATCTACATCATGAAGACACGCTGATCTTCACCTTCTTATATAAACTGATTTTTTCTTAGCAATGAAAAATCCGGGCTTAATTATATGTTGTCGCGTTAAGCACCATTATGTATCAACAAATTTAATACTGTTTTTTATTAACCAAAGTTCCGGTAACAACGTGCGCTATACAGGGAAAACCAAATTTGTATGACGGCTTGAGCTCAATGTGTATGCGAGATAAGTGTGCATCAACACATGTTAGAAAGAGATAAACGCCGGCTAAAGGGCGAAGGTCAACACCGCATTGCCGCATTGCCTAGCAACGGTGAAGCAGAAGGTCGTGCCATGTCACACTAAACAATTTTGAGTTACTGTCAAATCCAAGAAGGTCTGTTCAAAGATTTAATTTATTATTTTGTTCTTATTCTGATTAGGAATATTCATTTCAATTTTGATCCGACATAAATCAAATCCAAGCGAATAACCAAAATTTCTGTGTGATGTGCCGCGGTTATAATATGGTTCAAGATTACACACGGGTTGATGACGTCAGTTACACGAATCGCTTGAACGCGTTGGTTTTAACCGCGGTTTTGTTGCAAGTTGTTTATTTTAGAAAAGCGCGTATATAATTTCTGATTATTTTTATTATCACTTAATAATCGGTGCTTTTTCGTCTACAACAACTGTATATGGAAAGTTTAAATAAGAAACCTTTCATAATATTCATGGGAGAAATGTTTTTTTCAGTTTTTTTTTTAATGATGGAACCATGGCTTTATAGCTATGATAACTTTCAATTCTCTAAATTTTTCCGCATGTCAAAGAAAACATTATTGATTCAGCAGAAATGGTGAAAAAGAAATTAGCAAAACCGTATACAGGTGGATATCATCTAGTGAGTTTATATGGCCATATTTTAATATTCTTGTGGTATAGTATATGGCTACACAGGATACTTTGTTAAGCATAGGAACTACATTTAAAGTGTCCCCAACAACCGTAATGAGTACAACTAATAAGGTGCTCCACTTTATGGTAAAACTGAAGTCAGCCTGTATCATTTTTCTCAAAAATGAAGCTGAAGTACAATAACAATATCCAATACCCGGCAAAATTCTAACTTGTCACATTTCAAATAATAACCAGAAATATAAAACTACTCTTGAGTTGGGTAAATACAACAATTTTGCGGTGATAACTATGACATACCTGTATAACAGCTGATTCGTGACGTCACGGATCTTATAACCAAACTGATAACTACACTCGCTTGAACGGATTGGTAAATACCAACCCAAAATGGTAAATACCACTTCCATTTGGTTATCCGCTTGAATTTGATTATAGTGTTTCAATTTATTTTAGAATTATCGTTGCTTTCCACTCAATACAAATTATCACCACCTCTTCCAAGGATTACGACCACTTCCCAATACACGCTAGATGGCCATCTACTGACCAAAATCGCTCATCTATGGTCATGGAGGTGGAAACCTTGCCTTGGAATGTATGAGATGCGGTGTTGCCAAGTGAACCAATGATGCAATGTTGCAGAATTTGCGGGGATTCTAAAATGGAATCCAACGATCGGGGAAATTGTTATCTAAATAAGTCCTAACTTGTCTGTAGTAGTGTGGTGGAGCACCATCTTGCTGGAATACAATATCAGTATCGAATTCGTTAGGATTCGCTTCGACGATTAGAGGGTCAATAGTATATTCTAGCATATTCAAATACAGTTCCCCGGTTAAAGTTTGTTCGATGAATAGAGTCTCCACAATATGATTTCACAATATCCCAGTCCAAACCATAATTTTTTGTGGATATTGAGTATGAGTTTCCCGGAAGACGTGACGATTGGTGTCACTCCAATACTGATAATTTTGTCTATCGGGCCGTTCAAGTATTACGTGGTCACTATGGGGAGGGCGGGGGGTTCTTTGCTTTGCTTATTTTGGATGACATGGGGGGTAGCGGAGTCTAGATGATTATTACGTCATCGGTAGTTATTTACTTTTTTACACGAATGGCAACCATCACATTGTCTTTGCTTGAAAACGAAACGCATTTTCGGGGATTCACGCAAATAATGCATACGTTTAGTGAACAGCGCGCGGAAATTCCCCTACTCGCTTTAGAACCGAGTAGGGGAATTACCGCGCGGTGTTCACTTGTCTAAATTTCCTCTATCAGGCTGGTCTAATATTGCCTCATGACCATTTTGGGTCTCATTTGGATGAACGTAGCGTTACAATTGATGAACATTTAGAAAGATCTAATTTCGAATTTGTCGGATATGTATTAGCTGAAGTATGGAGTTAAATGGAAATTGATGGCTATAATTTTAATGCAAACTATGTTGGGGCAGGTGATCAAGATCTTCCTGATTTTCCAGACATTAAATGGTATTCAGAACATGTGCGTGAGAGCCAATACTTGCTTCAAATTGTAAAATGTAGAAATACAGAATGCTGTCGTCCAAGAAGTGGCCTATTTAGATTACTAGACAATAGGTTTCTTCCACCACCTGTAAAAGTAAAACAAACAGTTGATGACTTGGTTTTGGATGAAGGAGGGCAATTTCTTAATCTTCCTGTCAATTCAGGCTAATTGAGGCTATCAAGTCGAACATGCAAAACGTGTGGACTTTATCATGCTTCCGTCAAGTCCATCGTGAAAGTTTCGCGTCGCACCATAAATAAAAATCGCTTCGTTTTTGTCTTCCAATGGACGAAAATTGATCATTTTGAAAATAGTTCAAACACTATCTAGCACTAAAACCGAAAACTAAATAAGAATGTTTTAACTGTATAATAATGTTTGTTTTCGTACTGATATTCTTGCCACTGTTAACAAAAAATAACAAAACAAGTTTCTATCGCTGTTGCTGTGGATACGGCAGGGAATTACAATTATTTGTAGAGATATGCATGTTAGTTGGGTGTGTGTTCAAGTAATTATTAGATGTACCACCATTTTGTAGCAGGTACAGGTATTGACTTTATATTCTAGGGTTATAAAGTACCTGTCAGGAGCTTCAAAATGATGTGCCACAAGACCCCAGTTTTCATATAGTTTTTTTCCAAGATGGCGCCCAGCGGCCATCTTGACATTTTCAACTGTCAATTTTACTCTAAAAGATGGTATCCACGCGTCTAATCTTTTTAATTGATCCATTCAAAAAATCAAAGAGGAGCGGGTACACTAAAGAAAAGCACTGTATATTTTATAACGTCTTCAGGTTTTCGGACCACTTCGTATACAAAGAACTGATAAATATACATATTTATCTCGAATACAAATATCATGCATGCAAATCCTCATTATACTCGTACAAGGAAGGAGTCCTTGCGTGTTGGTTTTGCAGAAATTCCAGAAGAAAGTGGTTATATAATATCTGAACATATGAGTCAGCGTCAATAGCCCAATTTTACGCGACGGATTGCAAACAACTATTGCCGAACAGTACAGTTTGTCACGATGGCTCTCTATCAATATCCAAGAAAGTTTTGTAATATTTTGAAATGGGATTTCCTAACCGGATTAGTTTATAAGATTGTTAATGGATTGTTTAAAAATTGAGCAATTCATTGTTTATGGTCGATTTCCCTCAAGAATATTCATTCAACACCTGCAAATAGTACTGCATGTTTAAGTAACGCCATCTTAAGTCAAGTAGATGGACACAACAACATTTTACTTGTTTGTGATCTTACGTAGAATTTAAAAGATATCTCGAAGATTTTAAGGGAGCGACCTGTCATTCATGCTGATACCTAAAATATGTAAAATATATCAGCCATGTTTAGGTCTATTATTAGAAACAGCAAGAAGCTATAAACTAAGATATTCCAGCGGTTTCGTATTTAGAAAAAAACAAAGGTGTATAGACGCTCCAGTTTTCTCCAAGTCACGATGAAAATGCGCAGTCAAGAAGTGTTTTGTCTTACCAAAACGACTAAGCAGTCAAAATGGCGTCGTGAATAATAAAAGTACCTATATTCCATTTAACCGTGTAATGTGTATACCTTCTAACGGATCATGTTTGCGCCTGAGCTGGTACATAAAAGGTCGCTCCTATATTTATTTTTTGAACGAGCAAAGTTAGCAAGCCGAAAATCTGGACGATGAATACTATATTTCAACGTGAAAATTTCAGTATGGTGGCTGAATGTCATCCTGAAACATTTTTAAATGGATTGGGTAGAGGTGTCGACCCCTGCAAGGAAGACTATTGTACCTCAAAAATATGTTGCACATTGCAGTAATTTTTGTGTAAAGAATGGTATTACAATTCAAACCTAACGAAAAAAAATTTCTTTTTTAATAAATTTTGTTGGCTTACTATAGTTTTCGTTGGATCAGTTAAAGAAAAAAGTACAACTTGCTCTAGACTCAGTTCTCCACTATCATCGATGTCAACTTCTGTTTTGTCAGCACTGTTAATATCACGTCTTATTAAATTTTCAAAATACCCATACCCATTCCCGTTTAATTGATGCTACAGCTGAATTTTATCAACAGAATTTATTCGATGCTAATTTAACATTATCTGTGTTCAAACCTGTAAGTGTTCAGGAGATCCTAGATATTTCTGTCTCAAAAAAATCGACTGCAAGGCGACGTGGTGAAAGGAGGAATCCACAGTTTTTTGTTGAAAGACATGTTCATCACACTGTTGGAGTTATGGTTTGGGGTGCTATAGCTTATGGTTCCAGGTCACCTTTAATCTTCATCAGAGGTAACATGAACGCGCAGCGTTATATCCACGAAGTTCTAGAACCCCGTCTTTTACCCTATCTTGACACCCTGGCAGATCCAACTTTCCAACAAGATAATGCCCGACCACATGTTGCAAGAGTCTCAATAGACTTCTTTCAACATAATGATGTCACATTGTTACCATGGCCACCAAGATCTCCCGACTTATCCCCAATTGAGCACGTGTGGGATATGATGGGTAGGAGATTGCTCAATTTGCAACGTCCTCCTCAGACTCTAGAAGCACTTCGAGAGGAGTTGGTGATTGCCTGGAATGAGATACCACAGGAGGACATGACCACCTGATCAGAAGCATGCCTAGGCGCGTTGGAGAATGCGTAGCACATCAGGGTGCATCCACACATTATTAAAGGTCAAAGGGCTTTAAAGCAGTGCAATCATTTTGAAATTTTTATCATTTACTTATTATGCTTCATTAAGTACTTATACAAAATTTTATTAAAATAAAACCATTTAAACTGGGTGTTCGGATTTATATGTCACTTAGTATATGTTTGGAAACTGGGAGCTTAATGACTGGAAAGAAGCAATAATTCTTCCTCTAGCCAAAGTAAAAAATCCCATAACTCTTGATCATATACGACCCGTCAGCATACTGTGTTTCTTTTCAAAGATATTAGAAAAAGCTGTTGATCTCCAACTAGCTGAATATTTACTTACTGTCCATCAGTCTGGATTTCGTGCTGGATACAGTACAACTTCTTTACTCTCCATTTGACAGACAATATCTTAAATAATATGCATAAATATATTAATACAGTTTTAGTTATGGTCGACTTCTCTAAGGCGTTCGACACGGTTAACCATAAAATTTTGTTGAGTAAGTTAAAGTATATTGGACTTTCTGACATTCCGCTTAAATTTTTTGAAAATTACTTAACTAATCGTAAACAAAAGGTGAAGACAGTAAGAGGTCTCTCATCTTCTGCTACTGCTACTTCTGCTGTACACAAGCTTGCTTCCATTAGATGCTAGAAAATTAAATAGCTTATTAGACCTATGTAAATCAAAAGCAAACAGTCTTCCTAGCATAGGTTGGACATTATCAAACTTTCAACTAGCTTCTTACGCATTTTAAAGTTCAAAATGAATCTATTAGCATATAGCAGTCTTAATTTGATGTAGGTGGACTTCGATCGATGACACACGTGTTTGTCAAATCTTAAACTAGAGTCGAAGATGACACCAAGATTTTTTGCTTGTTCCACAATAGGAATGAGCTCGGTGTTGATGCTCAATGCAATTCTGTTACTGACTCTATTATGCACATGTTTAGGATAAAAAGTATGCAAGTACTCTTATCCGAATTAATCTTCAACATGTGTCTTTTACAAAAATCAGTGATGTTGGCCAGATCACAATTTATCTTATATGACACTTCATCCAGATGAGACAAGTCAAAATGATAAGAAAGCTGAGTATCATCCGCGTAAGTTTGTATAGCACAAAGCTCAATACATGAACGTAAATCAAAAGTATATATCAAATACAGTAAAGGACCTAAGACAGAACCCTGAGGGACACCTGAAGAAACGGCAACAGAAGATGAAATACCTCTAACTGACTTTTGTTTACGATTATTAAAGTAATTTTCAAAAAAATTAAGCGGAATGTCAGAAAGTCCAATATACTTACTCAACAAAATGTTATGGTTAAACGTGTCGAACGCTTCAAAGTCGACCATAACTAAAACTATATTAATATGTTTATCCTTATTATTTAAGATATTGTCTGTCAAATGGAGAAGTGAAGAAGTTGTACTGTGTCCTGCACGAAATCCAGACTGATGGACAGGAAGTAAATTGTTCATCTCTAAATATTCAATTAGTTGGAAATTAACAGCTTTTTCTAATTTCTTTGAAGAGAAACACAGTAGTATACTGACGGGTCGTAAATGATCAAGAGTTATGGGATTTTTTAATTTGGCTATATGGTCCGAGAAAACAGGACAGGATTTTTTTCTACGAATTCAACGATGAATCACATGCCACATTTGTTTTCTAACTTATGCAGAAAAATGTGTTTTTTTATTTTTTTCAAGTGGGCAATGCAAACAAATGCTTGATGTAAGATTATGTGATGCATACATAATGATATGATGGGGTAAAATTGTATAAAATGGTAATCTAGTGATATTCAGACAGACGATTACATATCTCACATTATTTTTATTTCATTCACAATAAGTGTTCAAATACCTTCAATTTCTCTTTTCGGCAGCTCTAACGGTAACGAAGCTTGAGGTTGTACACACTATTTGGACACCGTGTATAAGAAGGCGAACATAATACTCAATCAGAGAACGATATTACGTGCATAACAGCTCGCGTACTCGTAATCCGATATCGGCCTATAAAATCAAACCTATGTTAAATAACGAGAGCGACATCAAAAATCGTATGTCCGTACGAATTTCCCACCTGGCGGTGACGGCGATGGAGGGCGCCATTGCGCATGACTGTCAGGCCAGTAATGAGCCTCGCCAATAGGCGCTCCTTGTTGGGATCGCCGAGAAATACGACGGTGTTGCCAGATTTCGCCTAGCATCATGCGCGGCAAAGTTACAGTTGGAAACCGTAATTTCGAAACAACCCTCGTGTATATACAGGGTTATCCAAATTAAGTGTCCACCATTAGTAACTTTGTTATTAGTGAAAATACAAAGTTGTTTGAATTAGCAAACTAGTAGCATTTTTAACGCTGGTAAAAATGAGAAATAAAAAAAAACAATTGAGAGTCGTTATTTTGATTTTTTTCAGTAAAATAACATTTTTTTAAATGGAAACCCCTGTATATTATATTTTTTTTCTGTTAAAGCATCAAATTTTAAACAAAAAAGCTTACAATAACTTTTCTCCTAGGTTACAAATTGTTGAAGTTATGGCCTCCAATCTGAAACAATTAAATTGTATCGACAAACTTTATTTTCAACATCAACTTATAATCTTACAAAATACAATAACAATTTTTTTTAAAGAGGATGCTCGAAAACACCACCTTGTTCTTCAATACATTTTTGGGCACGTTTTTCAACTGCTCGAACTGTCTTAAGTATGGTCCTACCATCTATCTGGGTTATCTTTTCCCTAACTGCAGTCTTTAACGCGTCAAGGTTATCGTACCTTCGCTTGTAAATTTGGTTCTTTAAGTAACCCCACAAGAAGTAATCAAGTGGGTTTAGATCTGGTGATCTGGGAGGCCACTGTATTGGGCCATTTGTTCCTATCCACTGATCATTAAAAGTAGTACTTAGAAGATGATAAGTACCTCTGGAGTTGTGGGCAGGTGCGCCATCTTGCTGAAAATGCAGATGATGTCTACTTATAAGATCCAATTCGTCTAAGAAATTAGTCAGAATTTCTGACATAAATTCCACATATCTTTCACCAGTTAGGGTTCCCTCATAAAAGAACGGGCCAACAATTTTTGAACCAATTATACCGCACCAAACGTTGAAACTGAAACGGACTTGTGGGCCTCTTGGATGTACTAACAAAAGATTTTCTCTTGACCAATAATGGTGGTTTTTTCTATTAAACATTCCAGAATTTGAAAAATTTGATTCATCTGTCCATAAAAGGTAACGAAAGTTATTTACATTTTGGCGACAGAAGCTAAGATACCAATGGCAAAAAACAAGTCTTCTCTCTGGATCCCCTGCCAAAAGCGTTTGAACTGGTCGGTACTTATACGGAATAAATTTGTATTTTTTTAAAATCCTTTGAACAGTACCATAACTGAAATTAGAGTCCTTGAGAATATCTGCTATTGAATTCTCACGATAAGCTTCAAAATATCCAATAACTGCAATTTCCGTGGCCTCGCTTATTATGAATTCTTTTTTTGCCCTTGTTTTAGCAAAAACATTTTCGTTGCCCCTAAATTTTCGATAAAGTCTCAGAAAATATCGTTCATACGGTTGAATGCGAGCGGGATATAATTCACTGTAGTATTCTCTTGCTCTCAAGGAGGATTTTCTGCACACTAAATAGCATTCTAACATATCACACTTTTCTTCATGGGAGAACATTTTTCTTTAAATTAATGACACAATAAAGCTTATAAACAAGTATTTACACTAATGTTTGACATTATTTGATTTTATCATTGTTTTCCAAAGCCTAGTTGCGAGTATGTCCAGTTTAACAATTTGTCGCTTATCTTAATGCTGTCAAATCGCGAACGCATGTTGTTTTCATAGCAGTCTTAATATTATAATACTGCAAATAATTAAAAATATTTATCGTTATTTTGACTTTATTTTTGACTTTAGCGGAAAAGTCATTATGAACTTTTTTGTTTAAAATTTGATGCTTCAACAGAAAAAAATATAATATACAGGGGTTTCCATTTAAAAAAATGTTATTTTACTGAAAAAAATCAAAATAACGACTCTCAATTGTTTTTTTTTATTTCTCATTTTTACCAGCGTTAAAAATGCTACTAGTTTGCTAATTCAAACAACTTTGTATTTTCACTAATAACAAAGTTACTAATGGTGGACACTTAATTTGGATAACCCTGTATATATATATAAAGTTGGACCAGCGAAAGATTGCAAGCCGAAAGAATGCGGACAAAAAATTGCGAAGTTGTCAGATGTTCTACATAAAATGCGGTCCATACATATTATGGTTCGAACAGCCTAAGGTTATGCCCGCTACGTCATCACTTTATACCCTCTCCCTTGCGTGGATTGTACCCTATAAGAATATAGAAAATTGTTGTGACAGTCTCTGGTAAGATTTATGGACATCTGTTACCGCCCTCTTAATGTGGTCCAGTACTAATCGTGGCGAATATTTATATCGTAGAAAGCTTAAAAATGTATGTGGTCTTCAATGTCCAGAAATTATGTTGCTGTTGACGCTGTTAAGGGACATCCCACTCTCAGAAAGCCATAGGCGGAACGTTTTTTAGTGCAAGTTTCAGTCAGTTGAGATTGTTGACACAACTGGGATCTGATGAGACGTTTCTTCGACTTATTTATTTTTTTATTTATTAACCATATCATATTTTATATTTGATTGTGTTGAAAATTATTAATCTTATGGGGTTTGTGGATATTTGATGGAGATCCATAAATCAAAATTTAAAATAGTGAACAGGTACCTACATATAATAGACACAATATTGAAGGGTAAAACCCCAAAGTTGGCAAACAACTGAAAGAAATTAAATTAATCCTAAGACTGCGATCCGCTTATATCTATACCAATCATGAGATTTCCTAGAGTGCATCATTAGTACCTAGATAAATAGGCTAATACCAATATCAAGCGTAGGTAAACAAAATTAGTAGAAACAAATCTAATAATAACAAGTGTAAAATTGAACTACCTGGAATAATTCCCGGTTGCTAAATCCCTTCGTTCGTAAGTAGCGTTAAGAGGATAAGTGTTAATCAATCACATTTATTTTACCTGCAACAGATATATAAACCTGTCCGTTAGTCATAAGTTCAGTTTGTAAACTAATTTGAACAAGGCACCGTGTGTAAAAATTGTCAAATAGATTGCAATATAGTGGAAATTTTTACTATTGATCAAATTTAAATTATTAATAGTTTTGAACCAGTGATCTAAACAATGTCTGTGAAAGAGATTGGCGTGAAAGGAAAGGCGATTGGGAGTCAAGGAAAGGAAATTATCAACAATGTCAATAATTTCATGGTACAGGAAAGTGTAGAGGGATTAAAGTTTCCACTTCAACAATACCGGTATGTATGAATGTAAAAGATTTTTATAATTATTGTCAATTAAAACTGATTAACCCATTTAGGAAACGTGTGTTAGCTGCCACGGGTATAAGTAAATGTACTTATCAAAAAATAGCTAAAGAGAGCAGAGATGGAATATATTCAAGCAACTTTTCATTTTCATCCCCATCTAAAAAGCGGCAACGAAAATCACCTGTTGTGGATAAAGTGACTGCAGGCCAAATTGAAGAAATCAAAGCAATCATATACGATTTTTATATTTTGGAGAAAAGAAGACCTTCGCTGAAATGTAAGTTTTAAAATTGTAACCGTAGCATCTAGTCATATTTCATTTTAAGATTTTTTTAGGTATTTACCAAAAAATGCAAGATCGACAACTTAATTTTGAGGGTAAAATAACGACTTTGAACAAACTTTTGAAACAAATGGGCTTTAGGTCAGTATTCATACACACTATAAGGTTTTCGATTTACAACGCTATAAATATAATTTATATCTACAGATGGAAAAGAACTACTGATAATAAAAGAGCTCTCATGGAAAAATATGAAATTCGCTTGAAGCGAATCGAATATCTGAAGCAAATTATGAAATATAGAGCTGAGAACAGGAACATAATTTATACGGATGAAACATATATACATTCTAGTCATACCCCAAAAAAAGGATGGTCAGATGACAATTATGACAAGGAACTAAAAACGCCTTTATCAAAAGGACAACGAATGATTATTGTGCATGCTGGTGGAGAATTCGGCTTTATTCCTAACGCCTTGTTGATATTCAAATCAGGTATTATTTGTGTTACAATGATGTAAAATATTTCCAATATATTTTTACATTTACTGGATTATATGTATGTATTTTATTTTCAGGCTCAAAATCTGGGGACTACCACAACGACATGAATCATTTGAACTTCATGAAATGGGTAGAAAGCCAATTGATCCCAAATTTGCCTGAAAATTCTGTGCTTGTAGTTGACAACGCTTCTTATCACAATGTCCTGGAAGAAAAAAATGTAACGTCTTCTAGCCTGAAATCAGAGATGATTGACTGGCTAGAAAAACATCAAATTCCTAGTGAAAAGTCATTGACTAAGGCCGAACTATATAAAAAAATACAGGAAAATAAAAGAAGATTTCCAGTCAAATACAAGCTAGATGCCTTAATGGAACAGCACGGGCATAAAGTTTTACGACTGCCTCCATATCATCCGGAGCTAAACCCAATCGAGAAGATTTGGGCTCTCGTAAAAAACTGGGTTGCTCCACGAAATGTGACATTTAGGTTGTCTGATGTGGAGCATCTGACCCGTAGCAGGTTTGAAGAAATTGGAGCAGATGAGTGGAAGAAAATTTGTAACCACGTGAAAAAATATGAGCAAGCACAAATGGAAAAAGAACATCTTCTCGACGATCAAATGGATACGTATCAATTCAATGTGAACACAGAGTCATCATCAGAAGATAGTGACGAAAGCGACTCAGATGAAGATTTGAAGCTAAACACACTATCATCTGATAGCGATTAGATTTTTTAATGATAATATATAATTTGAATTATAACCGTCTTTAGTTTGCTCCCTCTTCTAATTCAAATTTGCTTCCGAACAACTTAATGCGCATACTAAATGAATATAATAATACAAAAATCAATTAATGATCAATGTCTACACAACCTATTCACTTTATTTTATACTTCAAATAAAATAGAACGCCACTGCGCTCTGTCGACGACCGCGTGATGAGCGGACCCGCCCACGATGACGTAGCGGTCATATACTAAGAGCGTTCGAACCATAACATATTTAAGATATAGAATTGTTCCGCTGAATTTGGCAATGTAGCTGGAAAACCCAGGCCGCAGGTAAACATCCGGTCGCTGATTGGTCCAAAACTCTTATCTTATCTGAAACTAGAATAACGTGCCGATGGCACGGTCATTTATAAACCTACTCCCATAGGCGTAGGCAGTTGGCAAATACTTTGAAAATATAATTTACTGTTTAGTGGTGATAATGGAATTCAAGCATGGGAAAGTTATTCACAGCCAGGCAAGGGAAATAATAGCAAACGTGATACGTGCTTGCGATGCAGAAGCGGCTAACAATACTTTCGTTTATCCACTGGTAGCTAGAAATGCAAGGGCGGCATATTATACGGGTGTTAGTGAACGAACTATAAGTAAAATTAGAAAAGAAGATAAAGACAGGCAAAATGCAACCTCCACACAGCCTTTAGCTTCTCCCGGAAAAAAGAGATCACGCCCTTCTGTGATCCAAAAAATTGATGGAGTCGATTTTTCCATTATTCGGAGAATGATAGAAAAATTTTACTGTGATTTTAAAGTGGTACCTACTTGTAGTAAACTTCTAATCAAACTGAAGGAAGAAATGGAATTTCCATTTGGTAAAGAATCGTTGAGGCTGCTTTTAAAAGCAAAAGGATTTTACTGGCGTAAATGCCACAACAAAAGGAAATTACTAATGGAAAGACCCAGTATTTTACATTGGCGATACAAGTATCTTAGGTCTATTAAAAAGTTCCGGGAAGAAGGAAGGCATATTATTTATTTGGACGAAACTTGGGTTGATAATGACCTCACTTTCAAGAAATGCTGGCAAAGCGAAGAAATTATGGGTGTCCTGAGCAATATAAGTTCTACAGGTAATAAAGTTTCTTTCACCTCGATTTTGCTTATTATACATTTTTCTCAATTTTGGAATATTCTTAATAAGTGCTCATTTAATTTGTCTAATTGAATACATAATCCCTTGCAAGTATTTTTTTCTCAAAAATATGTTTTTTATACATAGTGATTCAAAAAGGTGTTGGCAAACTTAAAATAACACTAAAATGAGGCTATTTATTCATTTCCAGGACGACTTATAATTGTTCATGCGGGTTCGCAAGATGGTTTTGTTCCTGGAGCCTGTCTCATTTTCAAGGCTGGCTGTGCCACTGGTGATTATCACGGTCAAATGAACCAAGAAAATTTCACGAAGTGGCTTACTGAAAAACTATTTCCTAACATTCCTCCTAATAGTATTATAATAATGGATAATGCACCTTACCATTCAGCTTTGGAAGACAAGCCTCCAACTAGATCTTCTCTAAAAAGAGACATCATCACGTGGTTGAGCAAAAAAGGTATAGAGCATGATCCTAATGCTAAAAAAATGGAGCTTTATGAAATAGCTTGTCTACATAGGCCACCATCTGATGAGAAAAATTATAAGATAGATAATTTAATAAGAAGTTTCGGACACACCCCACTTCGAACGCCACCCTATATGTGTCAGTTTAATCCCATAGAGATGATTTGGGCACAAGTAAAATTTTTCATTAGAAGCCATAATACAAGCGGCGAATTTACTATAAAAAAACTAGATGAAATTTCTAATAAGGCCATCGCTTCAGTAAGTGCCAGTGACTGGCAAAAGGTTATTGGACATGTTATAAAAATTGAAGATGAATATTGGGAAAAAGACAGTCTCATTCAAGAAATACAGGAAGAAATAATAATCAACATAGGAGGTGAAAGTGATAGCAATGACAGTTCCTCAGACAGTGATCATGACTCTAATCAGGATTGAAACTATACTAGATTGGCTACCTTTTAGAATTTTTAGATATTCATTTATTATACTATTGGTTTGTGGCTTTTAGTATCTCAGTAGAAAGTCTAATTCTATGTGTTGTTTATGGGTTATTTCATCAAGAAATTACTTTTTGTTTTCCTATATTTTTCTATTCAGTCAGATATTTTTGACTTGTTGTATTCTATTTTAGAAGAATGCATAATTTGTTTTGCTGTTCAATCATAATGCGTACATAGGAATATTACTTGTTGCCTAAAAAATATATTTATTTTGTTCTCAATATTCAGTGTTTGTGTATATTTATTTCTTATAATGTATGTTTGGTATCACGTCATTATGAATCGCAAAAAAATATTAATACTACCAGTTGTAATAAAATATAAATTCAATTAATAATTCAAGTCTCTCCGATCTCCGCCTATGACTCCATATAAAATCGTCTAATGGTAAGGTTTTTTCATCGCATTTCCCCCTTTCGTCCCTAGCAATCTTTGGCTGGTCGATCAATATATATATATATATATATATATATAGGTGAAAAATTAAAGCTTCCGCCTTTTGTTGAGTACTTCGACAAAAATTTTAAGCAAGGAGGACTCTTTATACTTTTTTTATTCTCTCTAGCTTTCAATGGACTTTGCCATCATCATCAGGAGCTGCAATTACATTGATAACAGTAGCAACAATAGTAATTGCAGCTCCTGATGATGGCAAAGTCCATTGAAAGCTAGAGAGAATAAAAAAAAGTATAAAGAGTCATCCTTGCTTAAAATTTTTGTCGAAGTACCCAACAAAAGGCAGAAGCTTTAATTTTTCACCTAACTGGTCTAGACGACAATGATCACGTCTCAAGTTATATTTATACAGGGTGACTTTGAAGTTGAGTCATTAATTTTCAGATAATGATTGTAGAAGGAAGATAAATCAAAATATGTGTGTAAAAATTTTTTTACCTTGTTTTATAAAGTATCCTTCCGAAAAGTATTTCAGTGCGAACCTGTATTTGATCGTGAGGTCCCCTGTGAGGTCTTAAGTCACCTGATTCACGAGCCCGTTGTACTACATTAACAAAGGCACGAGGGGTTGGTTGCACTCGATTGGGAAACCGATCCGCATAAACATTTGCCATTTTTTATTTCGTTTGAGCCACGCAACAGCCACTATTCACACGCGTTAGCGACTGACACTGACTGTATGTATAACTGAACTGAATAAAATAATTGTAAAAACATCGTTCCAAATTCTTTCGCTTTTTTGTTTCCTATGCGATGAACCGATAAGGCGGATTATATCCGTTGTTGCCAAACACGAGCACATGATATTATTATTGAGACAGGGCGGTACTCAAACTTCCAAAGGACTATAACTTTGTTACTTTAATTTTACCAGAAAAATGGTAAAGGAAAAAAACATTTCTTTTGATCAGATCTACTCACTGTTAAAATAAATGACTCAACTTCGAAGTCACCCTGTATATATATATATAACTGAATAAATGACTAAACTGGTTGAACCGCAAAAAAAAATAAAACAAAGTAGCATTGTCATGTTTGGAAAACGAAGATTTTTAGAAAACCGTACGGCGGACGTGTTGGTATTGCTAAAATCCATCGTTGAACTTCTAAGGTCAGTTCTATTGTTATATTATGTTATATATAATGAAAAAATATGCTTACGAATCGAATCGGTGAATGACCTAACCTAACATTACGCTACATTGCAACATAATACGTGCAATAACAATCGGTTTTCACGATCACGGCAACTACGAATCGACAGATAACGATTATAAATATCATGTCCGTTCGAAGATATGATTTTTTTTCATTTCCGCGAGGAAAGAAATCCGCATCTTATTAGAATTGCAAAAAAGTACAAATGCCGGCACCATTAGCATCACAATGGCGGGTTTGGGAAATCGGAAGTGTCGCTCCGTGTCTATACGTGAACAATGTGAAAATAAAATAAATATTATAATGAATTCATTTAAAACGAGGTTTCGTTTTTTATCTATTGATCGGCGAAGAAGCTAAAAAATGCAAGCTTTGCTCCTCTCGCGCGCGATGTACCTGCCAGACAGATACGCCTGACTGGATTTCCATCCTAGCCGTGTCAAATTTAGTACGGTGACAACAACTATACAGGGTGGCGCATCGAAAACGAAACAGACGCATTTACTGGCAGCTCGATTTCTTTTTTTTAAAAAACGCTCAGACCCGTCGATTTTGTTATCGAGGGGGACACAAGTTTGGCAAAAAATCACGTTAGCACGTGCAGCCCCCTAAGCGGGGGTGACACCATCCCCAAAATCTTAATGGAAAGGGGGGTCGAATGATACCTTATTTTAAAGGTATTTCAATTCCCTTTATAATGATATAAAATTAATGTACTTCAGTTCAGTAGTTTTAGGGTAGATTTCGCTAGGATTGTCAAATCAACAGTCCGTTATTCTCCACCTATAGGGTAACAGTCCGTGCGAATGAGCTTCAAGTTCCAATCAACATATGATTTAGCAAATTTTAAAAAAGTGTTCGATTTTTTAATAAAACTCATGTTTTTATTTAATATTGTCGATTGTATATTCATGTTTATATTATTTTCTTCAATTGATAGGCGATTTTACTGATTCAACATCACCTACCGTGTGTTTTTTCCTATAAAGGTCTTGCAGATAGCCATTAAACACCTACTTGATGACAGACTCTACCAAAAATCTCATAGATGTTGCTCGTTTCCAAACATTAATTCATTTAATTGTCGTTTATCAGTACCAATACTCAAATATATGTCGTAAAGCTACCGGCAAACTTAAAACCTGCAAAAAAAACAGAATTTACAATAACTTTCTTGTTTTACTGAGTACACATTCTAGGTTATATTTATATTAGACTTTATTTGAATAACAGCTGATTATTACATTTCAAAACTCCCCAACGAGTGACACATGTCAACCTAGGTCCCAGTGGAGTAAGCTCCGCCAACTGTTGAAATATACTGTACTATGCTTAATAAGACTATACGCGGAATTTTTCCCAAAATCGTTGCACAACACTTGAAAAAACGCAAATGGAAATTAAAAATTATTTCCATGACGCCCCAAAATAGCTCCGTCGGTATCTCGGGTTATACAACTTGACAGTAGGGATGTTCGGTACGATCCTATATTTAGAAGTATCGATACATTTGCTTCCCATACCCGATATTTAGGATCGATATTTTTATATACGACACTTGGGTGTATCGATACATTTCACGAGTATAGTCATCGTTCGATCCGGACTGTGTCAGAAAGAGTGACTAACTTCAGATTACTTTTCTTCTTTGTTTCCTTCCGCGGGATATCGATATTTTTATTCCAATATTTTAGAGTACCGATACTTCCTAAAACGATAAGAATCGATACATATCGATACTTTTCGTGGATCTAAACATCCCTAATCTTGACCGCTTGTCGTTCTTGTCAAATGGGCTGCAGGGTGCGGGGTTGCCTTTACTATCTTACATTTATTTAAATAAAAGCCTCAAATAAAATATTGACGAATATGAACGGATATACATAGAATTTAGAATATAAATTCATATTGCAAATTTCAGATTGTCTATGTATGGACTTAAACCGGATTTTTCGGTATTTTTACAGAAAAGTCAATATTTACCGATAACATCATTCTCCATTGTGTTGTCATAAATAATACTTTTTCTAACTTTACCAATATCATATCTGGTGTTCCACAAGGATCTGTTTTGGGACCCTTGTTATTTCTAATATATATAGCAGACTTGCCTTCTGTAGTAGCTAACTCTACAATACAGTCATTCGCAGACGATGCCCAGTTGCTCTATTTTCGATCCACATGATCACCAAGCAGCCGTCGAGTTACAAGAGGATATTGATGTATACTAAGTGACATATAAATCCGAACACCCAGTTTAAATGGTTTTATTTTAATAAAATTTTGTATAAGTACTTAATGAAGCATAATAAGTAAATGATAAAAATTTCAAAATGATTGCACTACTTTAAAGCCCTTTGACCTTTAATAATGTGTGGATGCACCCTGATGTGCTACGCATTCTCCAACTCGCTAGGCATGCTTCTGATCAGGTGGTCAATGTCCTCCTGTGGTATCTCATTCCAGGCAACCACCAACTCCTCTTAAAGTGCTTCTAGAGTCTGAGGAGGACGTTGCAAATTGAGCAATCTCCTACCCATCATATCCCACACGTGCTCAATTGGGGATAAGAAAGAAGTCTATTGTGACTCTTGCAACATGTGGTCGGGCACTATCTTGGATCTGCCAGGGTGTCAAGATAGGGTAAAAGATAGGGTTCTAGAACTTCGTGGATATAACGCTGCGCGTTCATGTTACCTCTGATGAATATTAAAGGTGACCTGGAACCATAAGCTATAGCACCCCAAACCATAACTCCAACAGTGTGATGAACATGTCTTTCAACAAAAAACTGTGGATTTCTCCTTTCACCACGTCGCCTTCTAACCCTGGCACGACCATCGTGCATGCCTAAACAAAATCGAGACTCGTCACTAAAGACAATACTGTTCCTTTCCTGATCCCAGAGTGACCGTCGTCTGCACCACCCAAGGCGATTGCGTCGGTGTTCTCGAGTTAAAGGGAGGACCCAGTGTGGCCGGTATGAAAACAAGCCAAAACTTCTCATTCGTCGGTAAACACTTCGCATGCCAATAGGTCTTCCGTGTTCTGCAAACCATTCATTTACAATGGACCTGGTAGTGGAGAAACGGTCTCTTAAGGCCAATAATCTTAGGCGGCGATCTTCACGGTCTGTAATATAGAATCATGCCCTCAAAAAAACATGTTGCGTGCGTGCCCAATACAATAACAGACGTTTGTCATGAATCAAAGGTCCTTGATCTACCACAGATCTTGTGACAGTATTTTCCTTATAGCGAATTCAACGACACTATTTACCGATTCCTATTTTATTTTGCCGGTTTAAAAGCAATTGATATCCCAGACGTGTTATAATAATAGAAATAACAAGAAAATATAACAATGTTTGGAGATATATTTTTATAAATAGGTATTTTTGATTCTGACTTTTAATATCTAGACGAATAAAAGGTGGATGCGGATACTTTTACAAATATCGATGTTTTAGGACCCAGAAATTCAGAATGTGTCGTTTGTTTACATTTGGTGTGGATTTCTAGATCATAAATTGGCAGAAATTGTTTTTGATGTAACAAAATATGATGAACCAGTTGGAATACGTTTTATATCCTTTTTGTTGTACAACAACCCTACATCCTAGAAATGTAATAGCTAGATAATCGACCTATTATTTTTCTCATTTTCATTTAAATAACTGACCGACTTTTGTGAAATGATAAAAATTTGAAATTCTATGAAAGTTATCCTAATTCTAAAGCACAAAGACATAATATTACATCTATAATGTACCCTTATTTATAAGTCAACCGCTTTTTCTATTGATCCAACTGATCGTCAGATATTAATGTAGGTGAAATTGGCCCTATTCTATTTATTAATCAAACGTTCTTTTTGACCTGTTTTGAACCCAATGCTTGAACATCCAACAAATTGCATTAGGAACCCAACCTTATTATCATACCAACAATGTATATGTGCACAGCTACTAACATTCCATCCTAGGGCGTTAAAATACCCGGCAAAACATGACGTTATGTAACCCTCGATGGCGGCGTTGCACTTTCGCAATCCTTTCTTTGACCAGAGAGTAAGTGCATTCAGACGTGTTTTACTTTCTATTTGACTTGTACGGCCGAGGCCGGCCGCCTCTTAGATGGAAATGGGTAATAAAGTTATCGGTACATATATTTCCGACTTCTCAGGTTTGCCATTTAACGCTAATGAATGACATACTGCCGGCATTTTTCCGTAAGCGAAGAACAACTGTCATTTGTTAACGAATGGAATGCAAGACTAAGGTATACTTTATCTGAAGTCACTTGAAATAGCATAAAAACCTTTGGTCGGCGCGTCCTTTGTAATTTCATGACGTATCATAGGCGTGCGGTCATTTATTTAGAACGATAATAATAATGTTTTTATATCACAACAAATGGATTTTACTATCTTCTTATTTTTTTGATTTGCGATAAAAAATACTTATATTGCGAGTTTAATTTATGTTGACTGAAAGTTAAGAAATGGAAAAATTACAGAATTCCAACGTTTGACATAGGCAAATATTTACATAGCAGGTAGGTATATAAAAAGGTATATAAAGACTTACATTATAGGTATTTATATATCATCCTCGCCTTCGGAGCTGTCGCTAGAGTCATCTTGTAGAGGAATTACAACGGGATTTACAGGAGGTAATACACAATATTCATTTTCTTTTTCAATAATATGCCTAGAACACTGCTTCCATAGGACTATGGCAGCAATATGAGATACTGCATCTCTTATTGTGGCCAATAGCGATTCACTTAATTGAGGGGTCTGATTATGTTTTCTTACTTTTTTTTTTAAAGCAGCCCAGACCAACTCAATCGTGTTAAAAATGCAGTAATAGGGAGGTAGACGTAATACTTCATGGCCATTTTGCTGAAGCAGATTGTCAACAACATACTCTTTTTCAAATTTTTGTCTTTTAATAAGATCCAATAATATGGCTTTGGTTGATTTTTGTGGTATTTCCATTCCCTTATCCATCATAAAATCAATAATGTCTTGTTTTTTTGTGCCTGTATTCGGAATTTTGTTTTTCTGTCGGGAATGGTATGGCGCATTGTCTATAATAATCACTGAATTTGGGGAAATGTTTGGTATTAACTGCTGCTCTATCCACTTTTCAAATAAGTCGGAGGTCATGTCCTCATGATAGTCGACACATGATTCTTTGATATTTTTGGCAGATAACAGCAAGGCATTAGGTATAAATCCATTTTCACTGCCAGCATGGAGAATAATGATTCGTTTTCCACGGTTGCATGGTGCATTTAAAATGCACTTGTTGCTGTCGTCAACCCAGCCGTACTGCACAACATCATGGGTATCATACTACGTTTCATCCAGGTAAATCAGATTTCTTTTCTGCTCTCTATAGATTTTAACTTTGTGCAAAAATTCTTGGCGCAATTCAACGATTCTAGACGACTCCATAATCACCATTCTTTTATCTAATTTTTTGTATTGAAAACCACACAGTTTTACAATACAGTGCAGTGAGTCTAAGCATTTGTAATTATAAAAATCTTCAGGATAATCTTTTAATTTATCCCGTATCATTTCCAACGTGGGCACCAAATTTTCTTTATAAAATCCGTATATTATACGACGAATATCTTCCTGAAAACCCACGTCTATTCTTTTTAATTTTTGCCCTATGCGCTTTCTGTGGAAGGAATGGTTGACTACATCTCCCCTTTTTATAACCCGATAAATGGTAGACCGACTGATTTTTGTCAGGATACAAATTCTGTTTAAAATTTGATTTTGCGAGGAATCTGGATTTTCGTTTTTCAGACAATCATACATATTTAGGATTACTCTTTGGGTCTGTTCCTCTAAATCTTTATGAAACAATTCTGCCTGCACAGGTTCATCAACCATCTCGTGGCTTGGAGCATTTTCCCAAGGTCTCCAAAGAGCCATATTTAGGACACACAAGAACAATCAACACAACAATTAAATCAACAAGTAAACTGAGTATTCAAAAGTCAAAAACACACAAACTAATAAAATCTATGAAAAAACACGGACAGACTAAAGAAAACACGTTTATTCACCGCTACACCGCACTGGCTAAACTGTTTCAATTTTCAGTAGCCACCTGCACTTGTTCGGAGCTCTGAAATACACGCTTTCTCATTGGCTATGTCCACGCATAGGCGTGCTTTACTCCACGTGGACCGATGAAACTGCCTTTGATCTTATACGGGGGATATTTGCTGCGAAATTTGGCGATTTTTGCAGCAACAGAGCGTGTTAAATATAGATATATAAAACGCACCCGGTATTTCACAGTGTTTCAAGTGACTTCAGATAAAGTATACTTGTCGGGCTGTTTGTGGGTGAGGGTGAAAATTAGTACAGTTGCAATGGAAAGAAAGTTTAATATAACAAAGAAAAAATAAGCGAATAATTCAAGTCGTAGGAAAAACCAACAATAAACAGGCGCAGACTTTGTAAGCATCTTTTCAGCGTTCGGGCGTGGTACTAAACGAAGGCCGATAGGAAGGGTGAGTTCTATCCCACTTCTGATGTTATAGACCGAAAAATACGCGAATAATTCAACTTATGGGAAATACCAACAGATCAAACGATTCTGAAGACGTTCAAGACGAAAGACAATCTAAGTGCAGATTCTGCATGTAGTAGAAAGTAACGAACGTGATCAAAACATACATATTTGGATTCTAGCAAAATTCTTTTATAGAGTAACAAAGCGTAAACAGAACAGTCACAGCGCGTATGCAGGAAATTTTGCAGAAGTGCCCATTAAACGTTAAACATTTAAAAGTAGTGCATTTATTACGTTTCCTGAATGTAGTTAAATTATACTGTATATGTCTCTAAGTTAATAGATACTTTCTTATTATGGTTTAGGAATTTCTATGATCCTGAAAAGCGTGTCTATTTAATGATGACGTGTCGAATAATTTAACTGAAATTGTACATATGGGGCCGTTCAAGTATTACGTGAGCACTCTGGGGGGGCGGAGGGTCTTTGCGTTGCTTATTTTGGATGACATGGTGAGTAGGAGAGTCTAGATGATTACGTCATGGGTAGTTACTTACTTTTTTACACGAATGGCAACCATCACATTGTCTTTGCTTGAAAACTAAACGCATTTTCGGGGATTCACGCTAATAATGCATACGTTTAGTGAACAGCGCGCTGTAATTCCCCTACTCGATTTAGAACCGAGTATGGGAATTACAGCGCGGCGTTCACTTGTCTAAATTTCCTCTATCAGTGTATTGTTTCGTTTGGATACTATAGCGACTAGACGTATTGTAAGCATAGTAAAGCAAGCTAACATTTGTGTTACCGTTGATTCCATCAGCCAAAGTTTAATGTTTAAATAAGATGTCGTTTCACATAGACAAATCCAAGTTATACACAAAAATTGTTTGAAAGTTCAAAAAATCTCATACAAGTACGAAAGTATAAAATGTACAAAAGTTAGTTAACGAAGTGTGGCGAAATTACAAATTACAAGCAAAATCCGACAAGGAACTATATATTGTTGTATCTAAGAGAATCGAAGAAGAATTGCAAGCGGCGACTAATAATAACTCCAATCTACTAAATTTCTTGTCTAAGCTGAGTGACGAAATCATTTTAGGTACCTATGAGTACTAGAAATATTAGAAATCGCCAAAAATTTTCTCTTTACTGATTAGAAAATATTATGGCCTATCTCAGTATATAGTATAGAGGCAATATTCATTATATTATAGATTTATTTCCTATGATTGATTCCGTCAATTGGTCACAAAGTACAGGATGTTACTTTTATACATATATACAGAAAACTAACACCCTGTATTTTGTGACCGGAACGAATTGCTCGTTTAAACATATTAGATTTAAAGTCATAGGGTTTTGTATTTACCATACATATTGCCATACTTTGTATTTATGTAGTTTAATAAGAGAATCTTTAGCAGAAGCCATAGAAAGTTTTTATTTTTAGGCAACCTGTAAACCTGCAGAAAAAACACAAATTACACAGTCAGCTTCAAATATTAAAAAAAAGGAACAAGATAAAATAAAATCCGGTAATGAATCATAACAGCAATGCGAAATTAATGAAAATACAGATAAACAGAGAGCAAAACCTTCTCAGGAAGCTATGAAAAATAAGATTGCACTACTCGAAAAAAATCTGAATGCTTTGTATTCTGCCAGAGATACTATGCCAAGCCGTGCTGAAGTTAATAAACAGATTATTAAGTTGCGCGAGGAAATAAAAACAGCAAAACAGTCTTTAAACAGGAAGGTTCAAAACGCAGTTGCCCAGAAGAAACACAGGGATGGTATGAAAAATCCAGAAATAAAAAAAGACTATCTCTGAAGGATTCAGTGGGCCGTCCTAATCTTGAAAGCATTCACTATTGAAAACAATCGCGGATATAGCTTTATTTGGGAGTGCAGCAGATGATAGAAGACGAACGGAATCAATTCGCAGCGTAAAAACTCTTGATCAACAAGAATTACGTAAAATAGGATTTGACATTAGTCGCAGTGGGACATATCTTCGTTTGATTCCCAGAAAATCTAATTCTGCAGAGGGACGAAGACATGTATCGACAGTCCCTGTTAAGCTCATTCGGGCTCAAACTGATCACCACAAGAGCCACTTAGAAAGCAAGTTCGCTGAAACATCAATCCATTATTTAGAGAACATAGCATCCATACTTGGACCAGATCAAATACATGTATTTTTCATATCTCAAGATGATAAAGCTCGAGTCCCTATTGGCGTAACTGCGGCAAATAAACAAGCACCTCTTCTAATGCACATGGAACATAGAATCAAATTGCCTGATCACGATTGGGTAATCGCTGAGCGTCATAAATTAATACCATCTATTTATGCTGGTATCAAAATCACTTCCAATATGCTAGGACAACCGCAAGCCGTTGGATATTCTGGACCAACATACACCGCTATTCGAAGTGGAAAGCATAGTTCATCTACTGCTAATACTCATGCTCAGGATTTCGAGACGCTTCTCGAACTTGAAGAGTTTCGACCATTAGCTAAAACTGACCATGGACTAGTAAAACCAGTGGTAATCATGACGGTTGATGGAGGGCCAGATGAAAATCCACGTTTTCAGTCATAGGGTTTGCTATACAACACTTTAAGCGACATGATCTCGATGCATTGTTTTTAGCTACCAATGCTTCTGGAAGAAGTGCGTATAACAGAGTAGAGCGCAGAATGGCTCCTCTTAGTCGGGAACTGGCTGGTTTAATATTACCTCATGACCATTTTGGGTCTCATTTGGATGAACGTGGCGTTACAATTGATGAACATTTAGAAAGATCTAATTTAATAATAATAATAATAAAATTGCTTTTATTGCTCATGTAAGTACAGAAAAAGAAAAAGTACATAAATTTAATGCAGTGAGCAAACGGCAAGGTTCGCTTGATTGACAACCATTAGTTGACAATGCGCGCTCTTCCACCTAACCAAAAAAAAAAAAAAATAAATAAAGTAGTATATCAGTAATAATAATAACAGCAAGAGAAAATTTGAACGTTAACACAGATACATATAGACATATTATGTTTATAACTATATATTATATTATACATCCATAGATGACATATAACTGTTGCAGGCACCTTGGTAAAACCTATAATATAAAACGAGTTGATGCTTGAATGAGATTGCTAGAAGTTGTAGCTAATATCTTATGAAGGGAAAATGTCAAAGATCAAACGAAAAAGACTCCTTGACTTTGTCTGGTTTCTGGGCAACCAGGACTGACAGATTCGAATAACGTACATCAGACAGTGAGTAATGGGCAAAGGTCCTACGGACCGCCCAGACAGATAAATGACGAACAGTACGAAAAAGACATACAGAAGAATAATAGGCAAATCAGCGTGCAGTGTTAAATTTAAGTCATCTCAAGTCTCAACATAGTCTTCACTTCTCGCTTAAATCTCAAAATTGATAGGGCTTTAATTCTATCAGGCAGCGAGTTGTAAACCTTAACAATGTCATATGAAAAAGAGCACTTATAATTTGAAGTTTTAAATTTAGGTAGTGAGAGATGATGTTTAAACCTCGTGTTACGACTATGCACTTCTGTATGGGTCTTGATCTTCTTGTAAAGATAGGATGGTGATTCAGTATTGAGTATCTTGTGGTATAGTACGGATCGATGAAGGAACCTTCTTTTCTCTATATTGAGCCAACCTAAGTTCTTTAAATGAAGAGATATCGGCTGCCGCCTTCTAATACCACTAACAAACCTGACACAAGAATTTTGAATACGCTGAAGGCGCGCCTTATCTCGATGTAGCAATGACGGGCCGTACGCGCAGTCTGCATAGCTGAGGTGAGAAAGAACTAAAGACTCGCACAATATTATTTTTGTTGTCTTGGTTATTATGCTTCTGCTATTGTACAGCAGTTTCAATGATGAAAATGCCCTTTTGGTTATAAGAGAGACATGCTGGGAAAAGCGTAGATCTGTATCCATAATAACCCCTAAATTTTTAGCGGAGTTTGTAAAAGTTATTTTGTCTTGTCCGAAATAAATGTCTAAATTATTGGAGTATAGTTCACGATTCTTGTTTTTACCAAATAGTAGAGCCTTAGATTTAGTGGCGTTGACGGAGAGACAATATTTTTTTGTTAGCTGATAAAGAACCTGAAGGTCCTCATTTATGTTACTTAAAGTTCGGTTTATATCTGATTCATTAAAAGCAATATATAATTGAGTGTCATCGGCGTAATAGTGATATGAGACGTGTTTAAAACTTTTGTGCAGCTGAGAGGTATACAGAGTGTACAAGAGTGGACCTACAACAGATCCTTGAGGTACACCTCGACAAACTTTAGACAATTCGGATGTTTCACCAAAGCATTTGACAACTTGTGCCCGATCTTTGAGATAACTTCTTAATAAATGAACCGCACTTTTAGAAAAACCCAAGTAGTAAAGAACAGCAATCAGTAGATCATGGTTTAGCTTATCAAAAGCCTTCGAAAAATCTAATAAGATTAAGATGCATAGGTTGCCATCATCAATGTATTTGCGGATATCATCTGTTACTTTGAGCAAGGCTGTTGTGCAGCTGTGACCTGATCTGAACCCTGATTGGTTTTCTGGAAGAATGTCATTTTTAGCAACAAAGTCCCTCATTCTAGCATCCAAAATCATTTCGAAGACCTTTGATGGAGTACATAGGATGCTGATGGGTCGAAGGTCGCCCACATCTTCAGGGTTGCTCTTTTTTGGTGTGGGAATAAATTGTGCAAGCTTCCAAATTTTGGGTATTACATTGAATTTTAGACAGTAATTAAAAATATGCGTGAGATATGGTAAAATTGTAGGGCAGCTGTACAGCAGCATTTCGAATTTACAGGAAATGTATTAGCTGAAGTATGGAGTTCAATCGAAATTGATGACTCTAATGTTAATGCAAAATATGTTGGGGCAGGTGAACAAGATCTTCCTGATTTTCCAGACATTAAATGGTATTCAGAACGTGTGCGTGAAAGCCAATACTTGCTTCAAATTGTAAAATGTAGAAATTCAGAATGCTGTCGTCCAAGAAGTGGCCTATTTAGATTACTAGACAATAAATAGGTTTCTTCCACCACCTGTAAAAGTAAAACAAACAGTTGAAGACTTGGTTTTGGATGAAGGAGGGCAATTTCTTAATCTTCCAGTCAATTTAGCTCTACGCTTAAGTGCTTCACTGAAAGATTTCCTGCAAATGCCCTACGATTATTTTTATCCGACGGTAAAATTGAGCTATCAAGTCGAACATGCAAAACGTGTGGTCTTTATCATGCTTCCGTCAAGTCACTAAATCGACACATCGAAAATATCCATAAAAAAGTAAACACGCACCCTGATAGGAAAGTTAGACCTGTAAGAGTCGCTGCTCGTAGTGCTAATGAACTGATGTGCATTATTCACAATTCAGAGCACCATGATGTTGAATGGCTCGATGAGAACGACGTAGACATTCCAAAATCCGATGACAGCGAGCAAACTCACAACACTGAGCAGCAATCGAAGCAATCCAATGTCATCGAAAACTTAGAATCATGGATTCGGGTTTCATGGACTGAAGACTGTTAATTTGAATTTAATATATGTACCAAAAATTTAAAATACGTTTGTTATGTTAGTAAGATATAATATTTTTACTTTTCTCCTCATGACCTCCTCATTCTAAACAAGGACCAGATAACACGTACCTTCGAGTACTGCTCACATGTTATGCTGTGAGACTGATCGATGACTCTTCTCCAACCGACAGTCCCGGGGCGCTTTCGTACCGGCAGGCGGGTAATATAACCCCGACTTACGACGTTTTCCTTACGACCATTTCAATGGAAACAGCCAATTTTCTGCTTGAGGACACAAGCAAAGCGTCTAGATGTTATCAAGTTCACCAGCAGCCGCAAGGTGTATGTCTAACCGAGAAGGAAGTGCACACAAACACACATACACATAACGAAAGTGAAATACATTATGTAATATTATGGTTTCTCTCCGACCGATGGCAGCGTGACCCCAATTGCCAGGTAATCAGCTATGAAGACGTCCGAAATGTAAAGTACACGGCGCCCACAGATAATCATCAATGCTGTCACTTATTATGTATACTAAGTGACATATAAATCCGAACACCTAGTACTTAATGAAGCATAATAAGTAAATGATAAAAATTTCAAAATCATTGCACTGCTTTAAAGCCCTTTGACCTTTAATAATGTGTGGATGCACCCTGATGTGCTACGCATTCTCCAACGCGCCTAGGCATGCTTCTGATCAGGTGGTCAATGTCCTCCTGTGGTATCTCATTCCAGGCAACCACCAACTCCTCTCGAAGTGCTTCTAGAGTCTGAGGAGGACGTTGCAAATTGAGCAATCTCCTACCCATCATATCCCACACGTGCTCGATTGGGGATAAGTCGGGAGATCTTGGTGGCCATGGTAACAATGTGACATCATTATGTTGAAAGAAGTCTATTGTGACTCTTGCAACATGTGGTCGGGCATTATCTTGTCGGAAAGTTGGATCTGCCAGGGTGTCAAGATAGGGTAAAAGATGGGGTTCTAGAACTTCGTGGATATAACGCTGCGCGTTCATGTTACCTCTGATGAAGATTAAAGGTGACCTGGAACCATAAGCTATAGCACCCCAAACCATAACTCCAACAGTGTGATGAACATGTCTTTCAACAAAAAACTGTGGATTCCTCCTTTCACCACGTCGCCTTCTAACCCTGGCACAACCATCGTGCATGCCTAAACAAAATCGAGACTCGTCACTAAAGACAATACTGTTCCATTCCTGATCCCAGAGTGACCGTTGTCTACACCACTCAAGGCGATTACGTCGGTGTTCTCGAGTTAAAGGGAGGACCCAGTGTGGCCGGTATGAAAACAAGCCAAAACTTCTCATTCGTCGGTAAACACTTCGCATGCCAATAGGTCTTCCGTGTTCTGCAAACCATTCATTTGCAATGGACCTGGTAGTGAAGAAACGGTCCCTTAAGGCCAATAATCTTCACGGTCTGTTGTTCTACGGCGGCGTCCAGTGCCCCTTGCTCTTTGCGTACGGCCTTCTCGAAACCATGCCTGACAACACCTAACTACAGTGTCTACACTTCTTTGCACTCTAACTGCAATTGCCCGAAAAGAAGGTCCAGCTTCCCGAAGTCCCACTATACGGCCCCTATCAAACTCACAAGTTAACGAAATCGTACAGGTCTCCGTACTCTAGGCATCGTAACCGATCGTAAAGGATGTCAAGAACCAAAATCCGCCAACGTTGATTCTTTACTGCGGCTGAAATATTCATTTTTAGAGCGTTAGTGAATTAAAAAAAAGCAGTATAAAAACCGGAATGTCCAACTGATAAAGCTGAAAATTTTTTCACTTGTTATTTACAGTAAGATAAATACATTCACCAACTTTTATTAAAATAAAGCCATAAACTGGGTGTTCGGATTTATATTTCACTTAGTATATAAATAGAGAAGAAATAGAAACCAATCTGCTTGTGCTTACCTACATTCTTTGGACTGCTGTGCGAACTATACTTCTACTTCAACTATATTTCTTACCTGAAAAAAGAGAAATTGTCAATATCACTAAATTATCAAACATATGGTATTAACAAAATGTATGGTAATTAACTACTCACAACATAAACAAAAACGAACTAGCCCGTTATGAATACCATTTTAACGCTAAATACGCTCTTTGATTTCAATGCCCATAATGAGCTTTGGTTGGATCTCTCTCTGACCTCGCATCCTGTCCTTTAAAGCAGTGTCCAGGGGTGATTGGAGATAAACCGTTCTTCAGTTACTCTAGGCACTGATTACACACTGTTTTAGATATGTTTACATCTGACACATTGGAAAAATTCTTTATATCAAAAAAAAAATCGCCTACTGATTTGACCTAAAAAATGTACGTATCTTTTTCAGGTTGTGTGATCATGGAGTTGGGATCGTACAATCACCGACAGTAAGCAAGTCATGAACCTCATAACTCCTGGGAACAGAGAGAAGAAAGCAAGAACGGTGTTCAGAAGAAAAATGAAAAACCGCCCGCCCGATTAGCGAAAAACTGTTTTTCGGCTCGGGCATTTTTCTAGTCAAAATAAGGTAAAATCTGAAAATGAAATGGGCAACCACAAAACCTTCAAAAACCTATGGTTAACTGCGCTTATATTGAAACAAAAAGATCAAATAATGTCCATGAGAGTGTCCGCTGATCAACGATTTTTATTTTCAGTGTTTATGTCCGAAATGTTTATCGGATTTTTTTAATGAAGAAATTTATTTTAACAGTACGAGTCTTTTAAGTTTTGCATATAGAAACATCTTCAGTACTGAATCTTAACCTCACTATTTAGTAAACTTAAAGTCAAAGTTTCACAACAATACGTGAAGAGTTCTCACTACAGTGAATTTTTAAGCGTCACCAAGTCATTAGAAAAATGGAACTCGAGCGAGAACATTTTCGCGCCATAATTTATTACAACTTTCAGAGACAATTATCGCAACAAGAATACCTTGCTGAGTTACTGTCTTTTTTCGGCAACGAAGCGCCACATCAGTCGATAGTTTCTCGTTGGTATGGAGAATTGAAACGTGGACGGGTGAGTCTTAGCGACGATCCCAGGGTGGATGCACCAAAAACGGCAGTCACCCACGAAAACGTCGATGCTGTGCGCAAACTCATCATTGAAGATAGGCATGTGACATATCGCGAGATTGAGGCGTCCTTGAAGATCTTAAAGACCTCAATTCAAAAAATTTTACATGAAGAATTAGGAGTAAGAAAATTAGTTTCTCGGATACCCCACCTGTTGACTGAAGAGCAGAAAGCAGCCAGGGTTAATTGGTGTCAAAAAACGCTTGACCGTCTCAATTCCGAAAACTCAAAAAATGTGTACAGCATTGTTAGTGGTGTCAAAAGCGGGTCATATGGCAACAATTCCTCTTAATGAGCAAAGAACTGTTACTGCGGATTGTGTACCACCATTTGTTTGCCAAAAGTCATCACCGATGTTCGAAAAAGCAACCCCGAAAGAAAAATCATCTTCCACCAAAACTATGCAAGCTCGCACACAGCCCAAAAAACAAGACAGTATTTAACGGAAGAAAACGTGGAATTATTGCACCATCCTCCATATAGTCCCGATCTAAGTCCTAACGATTTCTTTACTTTCCCGAAAATTAAAAACAGACTGCGTGGTCAAAGGTTCCAGTCACCAGAAGAAGCAGTTGACGCATTCAAAAACGCCGTTTTGGATCTGCCAGCAAACGCGTGCTTCGAAAAATAGTCATTTAAAACTACCTACGGTGTTGTTTTATTTCCATATGCAAAACTTAAAAGACATCTCTCGTAACTACTTATCACAAATTACAAGTCAATAGTTAACTAAACTATACTATGTAATTGTGTGGAGTGGCCTTAATTGTTGTTTACCTTGGGCTTACCAGTAAATGCACTTGGTGCTTAATAATAATTATAAATAATTCACACGTCATCTTAAAGCGGAAGCGTCAAAATAAATTAATGACAACTGACAGTAAAGCAAGCGAACAAACTTTTGTTTCCAAAGGCAACTTGATATTATTTTGTGTCAGTTAAAATTAAAGATAATGAATTTTGTGTCAAAACTTTTAGGACGCACGTTACAATAAAAAATAATTTTAACTATATTATGTGGTTTGAAATATTGAGAATTGTAGAAAAGTGATACTAACGGGTGATTTTTTAAGAGGTATAGGATTTGATTTTCAAAAAAAACACAAAAAATTTGAAAAAACGATTAAATCTTTATTTGAGTCGATAGAACGGTCGATATAATTTAATGTTTAAAGATTATTTCATGTAAATGTTGGCCGCGGCTCCGCTTTAGATGGCCCATGCGCAAGGTCCAATTTTGGCACACTCTCTCAAACATATCGGCCGGTATCTCACGAATAAATGCTTCAATATTGGCTTCCAGTGCCTCAATCGTTACTGGTTTAGCCCTGTAGATATTAGCCTTAACATGGCTCCACAAGAAATAGTCCAACGGCATCACGATCTAGGCGGCCAAACGTGAGATAAACTGTTCACCGAACTCGCCTCTCAATAGGGCCATTGCTTCGTGTGCGGTGTGGCATGTGGCACCGTCTTGTTGAAACCACATGTCAGCCAAGTCCAGCTCTTCCATTTTGGACAAAAAAAAGTTTGTTATCATCGCACGGTAGCGCTCGCCATTCACAGTTACGTTCCGGCCATTGTCGTCTTTGAAGAAGTACGGCCCGATGATGCCACCGGCCCATAATCCACACCAAACAGTGATTTTGTCGGGATGCATTGGTGGCTCTTGCAATGCTTCTGGCAGATCTTCACTCCAGATGCGGCAATTTTGCTTGTTAACGTACCCATTCAACCAGAAATGAGCTTCGTTGCTTTTTTTTTTTTTTTTTTTTTTTATATATCGAAACAGCCGCGCAGGCAGAAGCCTAAATGCCGGAACACCGTGGCTGCTATGATGATCCCAAAGAAATTTTGTTAATACGATTTTTGAACTGCCTAAAGTTAGTAGAACTGGGAAAAGCTTCCTCCCGTAGATTGTTCCACAATCTAGACACCCTCGGGACAAAAGAGCGGTCATATCGGCCAGTTCTGGATGTACGAAGCTTGACACGGTTAGGATGGGACGCTGAAGTCAGGCGGGTCTGTCTGGCAGGCACATCGCGCGGCGGCAATATGGACGACAGCTCCGAGGAGCAAAGCCCGTTGGTGTAGCGATAGAAAAGAGCTAGATCGCCGACGACCCGCCGGTGCGAAAGAGTCCCGAGACTGTCTGTTAGAGAAGAGTCATCGATAAGTCGGACCGCCCTCCTCTGGACAGCATCGAGCATGGACAATGTAGTCGGGGCGGCAGCACCCCAAATGTGTGAGCAATACTCGAGGCTAGGCCTTATCTGGGCCTTGTATAGAGTGAGAAGGTCATGCGGAGAAAAGTACTTCTTAGCCCTAAACAAATAGCCTAGCTTTTTCCCAGCAGCTGCAGCTATTGAAGAGATGTGTTCGTGCCAGATCAGGTCCTCGGTGTTCTGGACTCCGACCAGCCGAAATGAATGGCTCTTTGGTAGAACTCGACCGTCCATCGAAACTGTATGAACGCTAGGACGCTTTTTGTTCGTCAAAGTACAGTACTGTGTTTTGGAAGCATTGAACTGTACAAGATTGTTGCGTCCCCAAGCAGTGATAGCCTCCAGGTCTCTTGTCAGAGAAGAAGTCGTCGCTAGTCTTCTTTTTTCCAGCTCAGCGGCAGAGATCGGCTTGTCACTCTGAATTCCTGCATGTAGAGTGCTGTCATCAGCGAAGCTGTGGATTGGGTTGATCGTGCAGGAAAGGAGGTCGTTGATATGTAAGAGAAACAGTGTTGGAGCCAAGACCGATCCCTGGGGAACACCCGCGTTGACGTTGTGGGATGAAGAGGAGAATCCGTCAATTACGACGGATATCTTGCGGCCAGAGATAAAGTCAGCCACCCATCTGCAAAGCTTTTCTGGGAGGCCGTAGGATGGAAGTTTGCTTAAGAGGGCAGCGTGCCACAGCTGATCGAACGCTTTCGTGATGTCAAGAGCAACGACATGAGCCTCACCATGAGACTGGATGAGTTTACTCCACAGTTGCGTGACGTAAGCTAGGAGGTCCCCTGTGGATCGTTGGTGCCGGAAACCGTACTGCCTGTCGCTAATCAAGCTGTGACGTTCGAGGTAGTCCAGAAGCTCGCGATTTATGCACCTCTCCATCACTTTACTTATAACGGAAAGCAGAGCTATAGGCCTGTAGTTGTAAGGGTCGGTCATAGATCCTTTTTTGGGATGGGCTGTACATGAGCAAATTTCCAGTTTTCTGGGAAGGTGCCGGATTCATAAGATATCTGGAAGAGACGCGAAAGAACTGGAGCAAGCTCCGCTGCACATCTCTTCAGTACAATGGCAGGAATCAAGTCCGGACCAGAAGCTTTGTTGATGTCGAGCGACAAGAGCACTCGTCTTACGGTCTTATGCCTGAATGTTACCTCCCGCATAGTGTGGGGAACCCTTTGAATTGACGGCACTTGGGCGTTGGTGGGGACGTCCATGGTGGAGTTGGCAGCAAAGATCTTGGCTAGCACTTCCGCCTTGGCCTTTGAGTCGAATACAATAGTTCCATCCTGACACGTAAGTGGTGGAAGGCTACTGTGTGAGAAGTTCTTTTCAATCTGCTTGGCCAGCGTCCAGAAAGACCGACTGCCATTGCGCTGCGACATTACCCTGTGCCTAACTTTTATATCATGCTGGTTTTTGGCATTGCGAACCGCTTCGTTATATTTGTTTCTGGACTCGACGTCGGCTTGTCTGTTCTCTACAGTGGGGTTTTGTAAGTAGGTTCTGTGGGCCTTGATCTTCTGCTGGCGAGCAGTGTCACACGATTTGTTGAACCAGCCGTTGGACCCTGGTTTAGGAACTTTCACTGTGTGAGGGATGTATTCCTCCATTCCGACGTGGATAATTTCGGTTATTGAAGAACAGACAGTCGACGCATCCGCGTCAGTGAAACAGACATCTCTCCAAGGAAAGCTAGAGAAGAAGTCTCTGAGCCCCTCCCAGTCGGCATGTCCGTAATGCCAAGTTTTGCGGCCTGTGCGAGTTTCTGCTACCACAGCGGCTTCTGGCCGAAACCTAACCTCCACAACACCGTGATCTGAGTTACCCAGGGGGGACAGGACAGCAGTGCTATAAGGGGCAGGATGCGTGGTCAGAAAGAGATCCAGCAGGCTACTGGCGTGTGATGAGACGCGGGGGAAAAAAGTAGGGCTCGTCACCAGCTGGGTCAGCCCTTGAGTAAGAGCGAACGCTTCGACTGCACGACCTGCTGCATCGGTCTTATTTGAGCGCAACCAAAGCTCATTATGGGCATTGAAATCACCGAGAAGAACTACCTCTGAAGCGGGGTGATTGATGTTCAGGAAGTCGATCTGGACGGCGAGGTATTCGAGTAGGTCATCCCAGTTATGATTCGAGGGAGAGCGATAAAGGCAGCAAATAATTTTGGGTGATGTTTTGGAGTTGAGGCGAAGCCACAGAATGTCCTTCCGGTCTGATTCCAAGGAAAGATCCCTGGAGCAGGAAAGACTGCTGCGGACAAAAGCCACAACTCCCCCGTTCTTTCTCAGATTGGAGTGCACCTCGTAGTTTGGGAAGTTGAGATGGTTAATCGGTGCAGTCTCTGAGATTTTTGTCTCCGCCAAGAAAAGCACGGCGGGACGATTGGATTGCAGGTAGTGAAGAACAGCATCAATGTTACTGTTGATCCCGCAGATGTTCGAAAAACAAATTTTATCTTCGATGTTGTTCCCTCGAGCCCACCCTCCACCCGGACATTCCGAGAGTGGAGTGAGTTTACGACCGGAGTTTTTAGTGCTCGAGGGATCCATCATCATTAATTTCTTTGTTTTGGTAGAACCGACTGCATAGCTTAGGTGTGGAAACATGCGGACATTTATAAGACACCCTGGGAAAAGCTAGCGGGTGGTGCTGCCTCGGTCGACTGGTCCTTGTCTACCACCTTCTTTTTACGTTTTAGTGATGTTAAATAGACCTAAAGTGGCCCGCTGGCGGACTTGTACCGCCACCCGGCAATCGGTACTGAGGTATTCCTTAACGCGTGCACAATCACTTGGACGGGAAGAAGTTGTATACTGGATACAACAACTTCCGGAACAAGCATTTGCCACGGCCCTCGCTCAGTAGGGCATGAACACAATGTTTCGATAAAAATGCGGATCTTCCTCCAACTTTGCCAGCGCCCATTCACCAAATTGGAAACGTTGTGAGAGGTCGTGTGGCTTCAATTCTTGCACCAGCTGTATCTTATAAGGTTTTACACCCAAATCCAGTCGCAAAATTTTCCATGTAGTGGAATCGACATTTCACGGTCATCACTAACACTGGCGGATACAGCCGCAATATTTTCGTCAGTCCTCACTCTACGTCTGCGTGTTGGTGGTTTAATGTCCAATAATGTAAACTGGGTTCGAAATTTAGTCACAAGCTTCCGAATAGCTCCCTCAGTAGGCCGACCAAATTGCCCATAAATTGGAAGCAGTGCTCGGTGCACTCTCTTAACCGAGCATGAATTTTGATAGTAAAATTCAATAATTTGCAAGCGTTGCTCGTTCGTAAGTCGATTCATGGTTGAATTATAGACCAAACTGAACAAGTTTGACAATGACACAAGACACGATTCACGCGTCATCTGTCAAAAACAGTGTTGCCAAAAAGATACTAGCAAAAAAATCACCCATTATAAAGCTGCGACAATTTAAAAGGTTAATAGCAGACTATCTTTTCAGCAAGCTGTGATATTACCGTAACGCAAGATGGTAGTGGAGACTCTTCTTGTATCGACGGCTGTAAAGACTGTCAGTATAGTTGGATCAACTTTATGGATCATTCCTCTGATCTTAGCTGGACTGACCTACGTCAACTACAACCGATACGATCCGGAATCGCACATTATCGAGCCCCGGAGTTTACGGAAAGACTATGACTTCATCGTCGTTGGTGGGGGATCTGCAGGTGCCGTGGTGGCATCGAGATTGTCGGAAATCCATGATTGGAATGTAAGTATTTTCACGTCCAATAGCCAGAAAGTATGAAAATTTAAAAAAACTTTACTTTTTGGATAAGAAAAATCGTAACACTCATTTCCATTGGTTTGTCTGTCATTTCGTCTGACCGCCTGCTGAACTTCATTTGTGGCGTATGAGACTCCCATTTATTTGCTGAAAATTATTCAGGGAGGTTTCAAATATTGCATATTTGGCATTAGTAACAGACTCAGTAGTCACAAATATGGTGGATTGGCAAGCAAAAAATCATTAGAAAAAAGTCTTTACATATCTAGTGAAGTTCCAATGTCAGTCGAATCCTTTGAATAAATAGACTTAAGCTTGATCCATTCTTTCTACTTCCTACGCTAACTGGAGAGGAAGTAGTGTAATGACAAAAGATTCAGAAAATGGAATAAATTATGTCTCATTTCCTCGATCTGTGTCCTGTGTATAATAATAATAATAGTATTTAATACCCTCATTTAACAGTATACAGGGTGTCCCAGAAGTCGACGTCAAGCCGAAACCGGGTGATAGGCAAAGTCATAACAGCTATCAGAAAAATATTTAAAAAAATTTTATATGTGTTTTGAAAATTATAGGTCTTTGAAAAAAATATAGAAATTTCACACCCTATGGCAGTCTGTCAACTCCTGTTACTACAAATATTAACTTTTTTGGATTTTATTTTTACAATGTAATGATGAATAATGCATCTTCAAACTGGTGTCTCAACCTTACTGCCAACTTTTCTCGTTCAGGAAAAATTGCCACTTATTTCCCAACCAAGTATTCCAAAGTAAAACTTTGCTCAACTTTAACTGGCTGTACTGGAAAAAAATGTACTACGAAAGTTTGGCAAGTAACCTTAAAAGTTGGCGCATTTAATAACGATTCCAAAATGGTATAACACTTAGAAAATTACTCGTTAACTTATGCACAATTTTTATTTGAAAAAAAAAAATGATGAACATTTTTCAAAATTTCCTAATTAAACAGCAATTATAAAAACGCAGAAGCACCCTTAAGGATAACTGTTTGCACAACAGTGGGCGTCAAAATGCTGCTGATGATGATTTACCTTTACAGCAAATGCTCAAACTGTTTTCCTTCAGCCGCAATACACGCTCGACATCTTGTTAAAAAAGATCGGGTTATTAAACGATCGAATCCACGGTTATTAACAAAGTCAGCTGCTTCCAATAGTCTTTGCCGCAGCTCAGCTACATTTTGAATCGGCTTCAAATACACTTTTTCTTTTACAGTTCCCCAGTAAAAAAAATCTAACGGATTCAAATCTGGTGACCGGGCTGGCCACGGTATTGTACCAGACCGCCCTATCCATCTGCCTGGAAAGTTTTGATCGAGATACTCTCTCACTGAGAGTGCATAGTGCGCTGGGCAGCCATCATGCTGAAACCACATGTCGCTGTAAATACTCAGTGGCACGTCCTCCAATAAATTTTCTAAATGATTTTGCAAAAAACCTAAATAAACCTCAGCAGTCAAAGTCTCTGGGAACTCAAACGGACCGATTAATTTACCATTTAAAATTCCTGTCCAATGGTTTATCTTGAAGCGATATTGAGATTTATCTTCTCTCATCAAGTGTGGGTTTGCACTCGTGTAAGTTATGCAGGTTCATGTACCCATCTTTCTTAAATGTGGTCTCATCTGACCATAAAATTTTTTCAAAGAACCGTGGATCTTCCCTGTGTCTTTCTAACATTGTGCGACAAAAAGCCACTCGGGGCTCATAATCCCGAGGCAGAAGAGCTTGAACACGCTGTACGTGGTACGGATGGAGCCCGTTTTTTTGCAAGATTCTATGGGCTGTACTTTTGGGCACACCTGTTTTTAGTTCTATTGCACGCTCTGAAGTAGTCGGGTCTTCTTCGACAGCTCCTAGCACCACGTCTTCGTAAGGAAGGAAAGATCTTCCCTCACCGTGTGATTGGTTTGGTAGTTGGCCCTCTGAGAACAGTAAGCGGTGCACACTTGTGAACACTCGATGATCTGGATGACGAGCTGCATGCGGGTACCTCTCACAGTAAAGTCTCGCTGCAGCACTAGCGTTGCATCTGCATTCCCCATAAATGAGGTGCATGTTAGCATATCCTTGTACGGTGTACACGGATATAGCGGCACTGCACAATCACACTATCAAAGATAGTCTAAGGAAAGCAAATGCTGTTTTGAAGAGCAATTAAACAGTCCAAATCCAAATCACAAGCGATCAACAGTCCAGTTCACGAATCCAAAATTAGTAACAGTACGAAATCAACAAGCACGAACATGTAAAGATGCGCAGTAAACGAAGGAGTACTGATCGGTATCAAAGTGTGTAATAGCAAGTAAGTGATGTGCTTCATCCATACCACATACAGCGTGTTCAACCTCTCCTGCCCCGGGATTATGAGCCCCGAGTTGCTTTTTGTCGCACAATGTTAGAAAGACACAGGAAAGATCCACAGTTCTTTGAAAAAATTTTTTGGTCGGATGAGACCACATTTAAGAAAGATGGGTACATGAACCTGCATAACTTTCACGAGTGGCACGTAGCAAACCCACATTTGATAAAGATAAACCATTGGACAGGAATTTTAAATGGTAAAATAATCGGTACCGTTTGAGTTCCCAGAGACTTTGACTGCTGAAGTTTATTTGGATTTTTTGAAAAATCATGTACAAAATTTATTGGTGAACATGGAGTATTTACAGGGACATGTGGTTTCAGCATGATGGCTGCCCAGCGCACTATGCACTCTCAGTAAGAGAGTATCTCGATCAAAACTTTCCAGGCAGATGGATAAGGCGGTCTGGTACAATACCGTGGCCAGCCCGATCACCTGATTTGAATCCTTTAGATTTTTTTACTGGGGAACTGTAAAAGAAAAAGTGTATTTCAAGCCGATTCAAAATGTAGCTGAGCTACGGCAAAGACTATTGGAAGCAGCTGAGTTTGTTAATTACCGTGGATTCGCTCGCTTAATAACCCGATCTTTTTTAAGAAGATGTCGAGCGTGTATTGCGGCTGAAGGAAAACAGTTTGAGCATTTGCTGTAAAGGTAAATCATCATCAGCAGCATTTTAACGCCCACTGTTGTGCAAACAGTTATCCTTAAGGGTCCTTGTGCGTTTTCATAATCGCTGTTTAATTAGGAAATTTTGAAAAATTTTCATCATTTTTTTTTTCAAATAAAAATTGTGCATAAGTTAACGAGTAATCTTCTAAGTGTTATACCATTTTGGAATCGTTATTAAATGCGCCAACTTTTAAGGTTACTTTTGTAGTACATTTTTTTCCAGTACAGCCAGTTAAAGTTGAGCAAAGTTTTACTTTGGAATACCTGGTTGGGAAATAAGTGGCAATTTTTCCTGAACGAGAAAAGTTGGCAGTAAGGTTGAGACACCAGTTTGAAGATGCATTATTCATCATTACATTGTAAAAATAAAATCCAAAAAAAGTTAATATTTGTAGTAACAGGAGTTGACAGACTGCCGTAGGGTGTGAAATTTCTATATCTTTTTCAAAGACCTATAATTTTCGAAACACATACATAATTTTTTTTTAAATATTTTTCTGATAGCTGTTATGACTTTGCCTATCACCCGGTTTCGGCTTGACGTCGACTTCTGGGACACCCTGTATAAAAGTTTACAAACAAAAAGCCTTAAGAGAATAAAGGGCTACATCAGCTTGCCCCTTAAAGAAGCAGCTGTTAGAGACAAAAAAAAAACAAATTTAAACAATTCTATAATAATGCAAATGGCTATTAACACAATGATAATTAATAATGTTTTGATATTAAGAAATATAGCGAGGTATAATAAGTAGAGAAATGGAAATTTAGAGTGAAAAGAGAAAGCGAGAGGAAAGAGAGGAAGAGAAAAGGGGAAGCAGGAGATATGTTTTCTATGATATCTGAGAGAGTAAATCACTTTTAAGGTTCCTCTTAAATGTACCATCCGCGAGAGAAAAATCTTTAATTTTGAATTTATTTACCAAAAATGCAATTTGATATGAGAACGATTTCTTAAATGATTCTTTATTGTATGATGGTATTGTAATCAAAGTCAACATTCTAATGTTTAGATTATGTACATCAGTCCGGTAACTGATTTTTAAGTGAAGATAAGGGACGCTTTTATATTGTATAATCTTGTAAAAAAAGGAAGTAGAGTGCAAGGTACGCCTCTGAGCCATATTCAACCATCCCAGTCCAGGTACTTTGTGGGATACTCTTTGTCTACCCCTTATGCCAAATATCAGTCTCAGACAAGAATTCTGAGCTTTTTGAACCCGTTTTAGTTCCACACTAACAAGAAATGGGCCATATACCATATCAGCAAAGATGAAATGGGACAACGCTGAAGCTTCGCAGAGCGTGGCTTTAGTATTTTGTGATGTCTATGGGAGTAAATTATTTTTAACATTGGATATGCTTTTTTTAGGCACAGAGTAATGTGTTCTCTAAACTTTAGAGTCAACCACTAAGCCCAAATCCTTCACGGAATCCCTAAATGATATTATATTGTCCTCTAGCTTGAGCTTATTATTACTTTCTAATACGTTTCACTACAAAACAATATAGCCGTCGATTTACTAGGGTTTATCTTTAACAAGTGACCTTCAGAGGTTTTAAGAAGGCTATTCAAGTCGGTATTCAGTCGGTTTGTTATAAGTTCTGACAGATCAGGTTTAAAAGAGGCATACATTTGAGTGTCTTCAGTATAAAGGTGATACGTATTGACTAGCGTCTTCATGAAATTAAAAGTATATAGGCTATACAATAATGTACCCAAAATACTGCCCTGGGGCACCCCTGATGTAATTGTAATTGTATCTGATATGTTCCCGTCCAAAGTCACGCGCTGCATCCTTTCAGATAAAAAAGAATTTATTAATGCATAGGCCGGCTGCTCTAATCCAATATATTTCAGAATATCCACTAGTATATCATGATTAATCATGTCAAATGCTTTAGTGTAGTCCAATAACACCAACATCCTGTTCTCTGATGACATCATCCACAAGATCTGTTAATGCTGTGGAACAACTGTACCCGGATCTAAACCCTGACTGTCCAGGGGGGATGATAGTGTTGGCAGAAACGTAGTTAGCAACTTGTATAGCGATTGCCTTTTCCAAAAGTTTAGAGTGGGTCGGTAAAAGCGAGATTGAACGTAGTTGACCAAATTCTGTCGGATTGTTAACCTTAGCCAATGGAAGAACATTGGCCAGCTTCCAGCTTTTAGGAAAATATGACCTTTTAATACAACTATTTATGATATGGGTAATATAAGGAACTATAAAAGGGCAACACAAGGAAATCAGGGTAATGCTCAGGCTATCAGCGCCAAAAGACTTCGTCTTGATACTGAGGATACTATTTAAAACAAAATCTTTGTCGATTAGGTTAAATGAGAAGGTTTCATTAAGCTATGACTTGTTGTTATGTAGAAATGCAACAATTCTTGTTTTGGAGTATTATTTTGTGATATTTGGGCAAAGTAGGTAATACGTTCATTAACATTCCTCAAATGGTCAGAGATGTATTTATTTTTATTTCTAAGTATATTTAGTTTTTTTAGTTCAGCCCATTTTTCCTTTTCAGAGCAATTCTGAAACCTTAGATATGCCTTTTTTTCGGCTCTAATAGCAGAAGAGGTCAGGTTTCTTAATTGTTTATAATAGTCTCGATGACCAGGTTGTGCGTTCGTTTAAAACGAGAAAGAGCTTCATTTCCATAAGCTTAATGTTTTCTGTGATCCAAGGACTGTATGGTCTTTTTCGACCGTTGCAGTCTTTTAGGGGTGCATGGAAATCGAAAATATTCAGTATAGCGTCTGTTAAAAATGATACCTTATGATCGATGGCATCTATTTGATAATGGGTGATTTTTTTGCTAGTATCTTTTTGGCAACACTGTTTTTGACAGATGACGCGTGAATCGTGCCTTGTGTCATTGTCAAACTTGTTCAGTTTGGTCTATGATTTAACCATGGATCGACTTACGAACGAACAACGCTCGCAAATTATTGAATTTTACTATCAAAATTCATGCTCGGTTAAGAGAGAGCATCGAGCACTGCTTCCAATTTATGGGCAATTTGGTCGGCCTACTGAGGGAGCTATTCGGAAGCTTGTGAACCCAGTTTACATTATTGGACATTAAACCACCAACAAGCAGACGTAGAGTGAGGACTGAAGAAAATATTGCGGCTGTATCCGCCAGTGTTAGTGATGACCGTGAAATGTCGATTCGCCGCCGTTCGCAGCAATTGGGCCTCTGTTACTCCACTACGTGGAAAATTTTGCGACAGGATTTGAGTGTAAAACCTTATAAGATACAGCTGGTGCAAGAATTGAAGCCACACGACCTCCCACAACGTTTCCAATTTGGTGAATGGGCGCTGGCAAAGTTGGAGGAAGATCCACATTTTTATCGAAAAATTGTGTTCAGCGACGAAGCTCATTTCTGGTTGAATGGGTACGTTAACAAGCAAAATTGCCGCATCTGGAGTGAAGACCAGCCAGAAGCATTGCAAAAGCTACCAATGCATTCCGAAAAAATTACTGTTTGGTGTGGATTATGGGCCGGTGGCATCATCGGGCCGTACTTCTTCAAAGACGACAATGGCCGGAACGTAACTGTGAATGGCGAGCGCTACCGTGCGATGATAACAAACTGTTTTTTGCCCAAAATGGAAGAGCTAGACTTGGCTGACATGTGGTTTCAACAAGACGGTGGCACATGCCACACCATACACGAAACAATGGCCCTAATGAGAGGCGAGTTCGGTGAACAGTTTATCTCGCGTATGGCCCCGTCAATTGGCCGCCTAGATCGTGTGATTTAACGCCGTTGGACTATTTCTTGTGGGGCCATGTTAAGGCTAATGTCTACAGGGATAAACCAGCTACGATTGACGCACTGGAAGCCAATATTGAAGCATTTATTCGTGAGATACCGGCCGATATGTTGGAGAGAGTGTGCCAAAATTGGACCTTGCGCATGGGCCATCTAAAGCGGAGCCGCGGCCAACATTTACATGAAATAATCTTTAAACATTAAACTATATCGACCGTTCTATCGACTCAAATAAAGATTCAATCGTTTTTTTCAAATTTTTTATGTATTTTTTTTGAAAATCAAATCCTATACCTCTTAAAAAGTCACCCGTTATATGTTGTCCCAAGGCTCCGACTCAATGTCAGTCTGAAACAGAGCTAGATTTATGCGATGTAAAGCCCTAAATGTATAAGAAAGATTAAGCGGCTCGATAGCTGTTATACGCAAATCTACATAAACAAGAAGGTGATCTGAAACATTGGGATCCCGAACGCCCACATCCTTCACTATGGGCACTATAATGGTTCCCCGTATGATGTTTCGTTTTTAGTCACGACTTGTGAATCACCATGTACACAAATTAGAGGTAATAGACGTGTTCAAAGTAGATGAACTACTCACATAAAATTGCTTTGGTTGACCGAACCTAATCGATGAAAAAATTGTGAGGGAAGTCAATCTACTTGTCGATATTTTTTGTAGGTTCTCCTTTTGGAAGCTGGTCCAGACGAAACGGAAATAACTGACGTGCCATCCTTAGCAGCTTATCTACAACTGTCTCGTATGGACTGGGCTTACAAAACTATGTATACGGGACGAGCGTGTTTGGGGATGAAGAACGGCCAATGCAACTGGCCTAGAGGCAAAGTGCTCGGTGGTTCTAGCGTACTCAACTACATGCTTTACGTGAGAGGAAATAAACACGACTATGATCAGTGGGAAAGTCTAGGTAAATAGCGTGTAATACGAGGTCTGTAAATTAGGAGATGAGACTGATTTTTTGTTAATTTTGTTATCCTTCCTTCTGAAGCCACACAGCGCTGGACACGCATGGAAGTAGCCTTCAGCTCTGGTCGGTTACAGCCGTTTGAATGTTTTCGACTGTCCCAAAATCAGATCGTTTGAAGTGATTTTCCAACTTCGAGAAGAAAAAAGTCACAAGGACTTAAGTCAGTCGAATAAGGAGGTGAGGAGCCACATGAATGTTTTAACAGGCCAAAAAATATTTTATTGTCATTGCTGTGTGACGAGGAGCATTATCGTGATGCAATACCAAGTTGTTCTTGATCTGATGAACGGTGGTGTCAAATTCAATAGAACACAATAGAAGGAAACTCTTTCAAAAAAAATCACTACTCGAGTGAGTTCAAACTTGTACTGAAGGCGGACCACATGTTCCCCTGTCTCCCCTCTAAAACCGGCGCCTCCAGTATTGCCAGATCTAACGCTACGTTGCCAGACTCATCACCTAAATTACAGACCTTGTAACAACCGACATTTTTAATTCGATCACTATGGAATCTGTTCATGGAACAATTTCGAGACAGAAGCTTTTATTGAAATGAAAATATGGTTCACTGTTCTTTCTATCGAAATACATATGTATTTAAAACTTCGTTCACCAACAAATATTAGTTCCTGAAAGTCTAAACCTTATAAATTATATTTAAATATTTAGAAATGGACAAAAGTATATAGACAAATTAATATTGTGCTGTATTTATTTTTTAACTTGTTTTGTTAATACACCAACCTGTAAACATAATTCGTTATAGCATAATACTCACTTAGACATAAATAAATTCATTAGACTCCCTTCAATAAAAAATTAATTGAAAAAAACTGGAACTATGAAAGACAAAAATATATAGACAAAGAAAAACAATTACAGAATAAAGAAGCAAAGATCATTGAATTATAGAAAACCAACCATGTTTGTGTTAATATTTTGTAGCATAAGCATTATTATCAATCACCGCCTGGTATCGTCTCGGCATAGATTGTAGAAGTTTCTTGATATAAGTTTCATCAATCTGTCTCCACTTTTGCTCTAAAGTGGCAAAAAGTTCATCCTTGTTTCAATAATGTTTATCTCGTATTTGCTTTATCTAAGTATTCCCATAGATTTTCAATGGGGTTTATATCGGGAGACTGTGAAGGCCATTTGAGAACTGGTATTTTTTCATCCAGAAAGAATTTCTTAGCGAGATTTGAAGTGTGCTTCGGGTCATTAGCTTGCTGGAAGATTGACCTTAAGGGCATATTGTCTTCCATATAGGGTAACATGACATGCTTTAGTATGTCTGTGTATACAAACTTATCCATAATGCCATCTACTCTATGAAAAGGTCCCATCCCAAACCCCGAAGAGCACCCCCATACCATAACAGACACGCCTCCATGTTTGACAGTGGGCAAAGTGTACTTGGGGTTCAATAATTTCTGGACCACGCAGAATGGTCTTAAAATCACTCAACTTTTATTCCACAATACTTGATGAACACATACTAATCCTCTTCTGACACGAAACTGTACTAAACTAATGCTGAAAAGAATTTGTCTACATATTTTTGTCCCTCATAAAAAAGTGCTTATATTCAGACTTATATTGTGTTCATTACAGATAATGTAAAAACAAGGAATTTAGTTTTTCTACTAATAACGCATTTTTTTATGGAGCAATGAAGTATGAATTCGTTTTCTAAAGGTATTTAGGTAAATATTCATATTTGTATATATACTTTTGTCCATTACATGTATTTCTGGATGAAAATAAGATTCATTCTATGTTTTATCGAACACAAATTTAAAGCTTCGCAATTTAACAACATTTAAACACCAACAAATACCAATTCCTAAAAGCTTAAGGTCACATGTCCCTTTTTTAACTGCATGTTTAAATCAGTATTCTTAATCTTTTTCCTCTGATTATTTCATGATGTAATAAAGATGACCAGAAACAAATGTTATTATTTTTTTTTAAATACTTTTTTGTGCATTTTATTGTAATCGTAACTTGTTAACAAATATTAGTACAGCTTTGCAAGTGTATGTTAAAATTCCAATTTCACAGTATAATTGAATAGGTGATTATTTATTTATTATCATCACTTTTTCTCTTCGAAAAATCTAAAATTATCTCAAAACTTCACTTTTCAACAAATTGAGCTTTCAACAAAACCAAAGATTTTTTGAAGAGAGAAAGTGATAAGAAAAAAAATCAGCCGCTCAAGTCTGCCATAAAAGTGGAATATTCACATACAAAGAGCTGTACTATTATTTGTTAACAACGGCTTCGATAGCATCATGTTTGGTTTATTAAATAGCAAAGAGCCAGAATCGTCTCATGGACAATGTACTATTAAACGTGAACCGAGATCAGTTCCAATAAATAGCAGCTTCCGGCAGATTCTGGTGATAGATAACGCTTTGCGATGTCTTATTATAATTATGATACTTGCCGGTGGAAACATCTACCTTCATTCGGCTTGTGCCGCTCTTTGCAAATTATGCAAGAGGTATCATTTCCTGAAATCGTGTAACACCACAATTATCTGCAAACACTCGCACTTTCAAAAAATAACACTTAAAATACGAAGCTGCTAAAAAATTAACTTGTAATATGAACCTCCATCCCGACTAAATACTGAGATTTTGGAGACAAACAAATCGTAGGCTTGCTTTTTCTATCGAGTCTGAATTCGTTTGTGTTTTGCTGCTCTCTTCCATTTCGGTACCAGACTATAGTTATATTTACATAATCATACCGATCTATCGAGTCAACACGCATCTGACAAAATAAAAAGCGTTTTATGTTAAAAAAAACTGTAGGTAATCCAGGCTGGAACTACTCGACTGTTCTGAAATATTTCATAAAATCGGAAGACAACAGGAACCCGTACCTGGCTCGGACGCCTTACCACGGCACTGGCGGACTGCTGACAGTCCAGGAATCTCCTTGGCGCACGCCGCTGGTCGTCGCATTCTTGGAGGCAGGGGCAGAAATGGGATATCCAATAAGGGACATCAACGGCGCCGACCAGGCGGGATTCATGATAGCGCAGGGGACTATCAGAAGGGGTAAGTACAGGGTTGTCATATTGAGCGATTTTCCCCCAATTTGGGGTATTTATTCCACCCTTAGGAAAAATAAGACATTTCGGTATTTTCGGGGAATTTGTTACAATCTCCTTCCACAACAACTGAAACTCGTTTACTCCATATACTCATTTAAAAGAAAAGTGAACGACTGGATACTGTCTACACCCAGAAAGCGAGTTCAGGAATCTATTGATATAAAACTGACCCTAATGATTCTAACGATATATACTAAGTGACATATAAATCCGAACACCCAGTTTAAATGGTTTTATTTTAATAAAAGTTGGTGAATGTATTTATCTTACTGTAAATAACAAGTGACAAAATTTTCAGCCTTATCAGTTGGACAATCCGGTTTTTATACTGCTTTTTTTTAATTCACTAACGCTCTAAAAATGAATATTTCAGCCGCAGTAAAGAATCAACGTTGGCGGATTTTGGTTCTTGACATCCTTTACGATCGGTTAAGATGCCTAGAGTACGGAGACCTGTACGATTTCGTCAACTTAGTGAGTTTGATAGGGGCCGTATAGTGGGACTTCGGGAAGCTGGAATTTCTTTTCGGGCAATTGCAGTTAGAGTGCAAAGAAGTGTAGACACTGTGGTTAGGTGTTGTCAGGCATGGCTTCGAGAAGGCCGTACGCAAAGAGCAAGGGGCACTGGACGCCGCTGTAGAACAACAGACCGTGAAGATCGCCGCCTAAGATTATTGGCCTTAAGGGACCGTTTCTCCACTACCAGGTCCATTGCAAATGAATGGTTTGCAGAACACGGAAGACCTATTGGCATGCGAAGTATTTACCGACGAATGAGAAGTTTTGGCTTGTTTTCATACCGGCCACGCTGGGTCCTCCCTTTAACCCGAGAACACCGACGTAATCGCCTTGAGTGGTGCAGACAACGGTCACTCTGGGATCAAGAATGGAACAGTATTGTCTCGATTTTGTTTAGGCATGCACGATGGTCGTGCCAGGGTTAGAAGGCGACGTGGCGAAAGGAGGAATCCACAGTTTTTTGTTGAAAGACATGTTCATCACACTGTTGGAGTTATGGTTTGGGGTGCTATAGCTTATGGTTCCAGGTCACCTTTAATCTTCATCAGAGGTAACATGAACGCGCAGCGTTATATCCACGAAGTTCTAGAATCCCATCTTTTACCCTATCTTGACACCCTGGCAGATCCAACTTTGCAACAAGATAATGCCCGACCACATGTTGTAAGAGTCACAATAGACTTCTATCAACATAATGATGTCACATTGTTACCATGGCCACCAAGATCTCCCGACTTATCCCCAATTGAGCACGTGTGGGATATGATGGGTAGGAGATTGCTCAATTTGCAACGTCCTCCTCAGACTCTAGAAGCACTTCGAGAGGAGTTGGTGGTTGCCTGGAATGAGATACCACAGGAGGACATTGACCACCTGATCAGAAGCATGCCTAGGTGCGTTGGAGAATGCGTAGCACATCAGGGTGCATCCACACATTATTAAAGGTCAAAGGGCTTTAAGGCAGTGCAATCATTTTGAAATTTTTATCATTTACTTATTATGCTTCATTAAGTACTTATACAAAATTTTATTAAAATAAAGCCATTTAAACTGGGTGTTCGGATTTATATGTCACGTAGTATACTTATACTATAACTACTATAATGCTCTATTAAACAGAGAATGTAGACTCAATATGTACAATATGAAATTATTCCTACTCTTACTGTGACAGGTTTTTTTATACTCGAACCACCGCAAAGGTCTAAGGCCTAGGCACCCATAGGTACCGTGGGGCTACAAGGGGATATAGGTGTAAGGGGGGACGCCACACGGACTCTGCGAGTGAAAACGTGTGCATGCAACGTGCACACACTCCGCGTTCGTCAGTCAGAAACCCTCTACCACCTACTACAATTTTGAGCGCAGGAAAATGATTAACAATAGAGTCTTATAATTTACCTAAATTTGCGAATTTTGGAGCTGTCTAGGGCTTCAAGTGTGTTCAACAATAAGGCGGCGACGTTTTGAGTACACTCGCGGAGTATCAATAGGATCTTGAAGATGCTCATATCAAATCGTTACGTTATTGTTCAAGGAATGCGCGATTTTGGAGTTTGTTCATAAACTAGGTTAACATAGAGACGCCTGATTTGGATACTGTCTCAAATAGTCAGTACGTTTTAACCTAACAGGGGATTGTGAGAGGGGATTGCGACAGGATTTTACATTTTGCTTAAAAAACATTCTTATTATTGCCTGACCTTTACTCTTTGTAAAGGAAAATGTCAACTTTGTGGACACGCTGTATATACAAGTTTCTTTCTAGGTTCAAGATGTTCGACAGCCAAGGCATTCCTAAGACCTGTCAAACAGAGGCATAACCTGGATGTAGCTCTCAACGCGCACGTAACAAGAATTTTAATCAATCCATCTACGAAAAGGGCTTTTGGAGTGGAATTTGTTAGAAGAGGTAAACGTGCACCGCAAATATTGATAAGCTGTTATATCTAGATCTTACTTCATATGACTCAGAAGAGGTGGACGCTTATTCGTAGTTTCACATTTCCTCGGCAAAGAATTGTCGGTGAATGCGAATCCGCCAGTTAATTTTAAAAAAATCTCAGCTCTGTGTATTTTACTCCGTTTATATAAAAAATCCTAGGGTATTTTCAGTTTCATACACCCTGGAACCCCAAAAAGGAACAACATTGGGTTTGTAGTGTTTTTCCGATTATTCGTGTAAATCAATTTACAAAAATGTTGTTCTAGTGATGATATATTTCTTAGGTGAAGGTATCTTAGGATGGATAAAAGCGATGTGTGAAAAGCTATAAAATGTTTAATATACAGGGTGGCGCATCGAAAACGAAACAGACGCATTTACTGGCAGTTTTTTTTTGGGAAAACGCTCAGACCCGTCGATTTTGTTTTCGAGGAGGACACAAGTTTGGCAGAAAATCACGTTAGCACGTGCAGCCCCCTGGGCGGGGGTGACACCACCCTTAAAATATTAAATGGAAAGGGGGGTCGAGAGATACCTTATTTTAAAGGTCGTTTTCGATGCGCCACGCTGTATACTGGGGTTCCGTTATCGCGAGGATAAGATTCTGACGTTGATGTAAGTCTATTATAAAAACGTGACAAACGTAGTTTCACGCTACAGATACTGTAATACTCGTAAATTGTGCTTTCAGAAGCCGGATGCAGGAGATAGTATTGGAAGGGAAATAGATATAAGGAACGAAAGTGAACAAGTGGAATGTATTTTTTTTTTTATTTCGTAAAATGATAAAGTCAAAATTGACTTAATCGTAATAAATTCTATGTGCCTGAAACAAATTTGGAAATCCTATTTTTGTGACAACCGTCGTATATCTGGAATAAGTTCTTTTAGGTTCTGCGAACAACAAGGCAGTGTTTCAGAAAAAAAAAAATAGAAACTAAAAAAAGTTATGACGGAATCACATTTTAAGGGTAAATCCTCTTGACATCACAAGTCAGGTTGGATAACTTTATTAAAGTTGCAACAAAACTTTTTGTGTATGTTCAAGAAACTATAAAGTTCTGATATAAGTGATTCACATAACTGGTTAAAGAGGAGAAAAATATCTTTAAAATACGTTCATTTTTATTTATAGGTGAAATAATAGCCAGGATTTGAGGCCTTGGTGGTGATTACTATGCAAAAAAGTAATCAAAAACATTCATGGAGTAAACGTTATGATAATCATTATTTAAATGGGTGATAGAGGGCGTTAAAAGAAGCAAAAAGTAAAATAAAATCTGACAACGCCGCAATGCCAGACGTAAATTACGACGGAACACAGTGTAAATAAAGATGGAGTTTGTTATTTTTAGCTCTTAGGTATTATTTCATTATTTGATCATGTACTCGTAAAATGCAAACAGTTAAAAAAACGGACTTACCACTAACTGTCCCAGCGCTTCACCTGGTGTGTGAAAGTTTATTGAACGTATTAAAAAAAACCACTTATGAATAGTGAACACAATTTTGATACATACATTGTTTTTCTTTTTAAAACCCATACTGCACTTTTTGTATTTAAAGAAGGTGTTCAAAATGTCCTCCTCCACTTTCCATACAAGCTTCATTACGATGAAACCAGTTTCTTTTTACTCTAGGTCCTCGAAGTTGTCCATTTATTATTTCCGCCGCATTAAATTTTTTCGCGAAGTTATGCTTCAGTTGTTATTGGACCATCCCAATACCAGAAATCCATCGGATTGTGGTCAACGGGCCACTTTAGGTCTATTTAACATAACTAATACGTAAAAAGAAGGTGGTAGACAAGGACCAGTCGACCGAGGCAGTACCACCCGCTAGCTTTTCCCAGGGTGTCTTATAAATGTCCGCATGTTTCCACACCTAAGCTATGCAGTCGGTTATCTACCAAAACAAAGAAATTAATGATGATGGATCCCTCGAGCACTAAAAACTCCGGACGTAAACTCACTCCACTCTCGGAATGTCCGGGTGGAGGGTGGGCTCGAGGGAACAACATCGAAGATAAAATTTGTTTTTCGAACATCTGCGGGATCAACAGCAACATTGATGCTGTTCATCACTACCTGCAATCCAATCGTCCCGCCGTGCTTTTCTTGGCGGAGACAAAAATCTCAGAGGCTGCACCGATTAACCATCTCAACTTCCCAAACTACGAGGTGCACTCCAATCTGAGAAAGAACGGGGGAGTTGTGGCTTTTGTCCCCAGCAGTCTTTCCTGCTCCAGGGATCTTTCTTTGGAATCAGACCGGAAGGACATTCTGTGGCTTCGCCTCAACTCCAAAACATCACCCAAATTTATTTGCTGCCTTTATCGCTCTCCCTCGAACCATAACTGGGATGACCTACTCGAATACCTCGCCGTCCAGATCGACTTCCTGAACATCAATCACCCCGCTTCAGAGGTAGTTCTTCTCGGTGATTTCAATGCCCACAATGAGCTTTGGTTGGGCTCAAATAAGACCGATGCAGCAGGTCGTGCAGTCGAAGCGTTCGCTCTTACTCAAGGGCTGACCCAGCTGGTGACGAGCCCTACTTTTTTTCCCCGCGTCTCGTCACACGCCAGTAGCCTGCTGGATCTCTTTCTGACCACGCATCCTGCCCCTTACAGCACTGCCGTCCTGTCCCCCCTGGGTAACTCGGATCACGGTGTTGTGGAGGTTAGGTTTCGGTCAGAAGCCGCTGTGGCCGCAGAAACTTGCACAGGCCGCAAAACTTGGCATTATGGACATGCCGACTGGGAGGGGCTCAGAGACTTCTTCTCTAGCTTTCCTTGGAGAGATGTCTGTTTCACTGACACGGATGCGTCGACTGTCTGTTCTTCAATAACCGAAATTATCCACGTCGGAATGGAGGAATACATCCCTCACACAGTGAAAGTTCCTAAACCAGGGTCCAACGGCTGATTCAACAAATCGTGTGACACTGCTCGCCAGCAGAAGATCAAGGCCCACAGAACCTACTTACAAAACCCCACTGTGGAGAACAGATAAGCCGACGTCGAGTCCAGAAACAAATATAACGAAGCGGTTCGCAATGCCAAAACCCAGCATGATATAAAAGTTAGGCACAGGGTAATGTCGCAGCGCAATGGCAGTCGGTCTTTCTGGACGCTGGCCAAGCAGATTGAAAAGAACTTCTCACACAGTAGCCTTCCACCTCTTACGTGTCAGGATGGAACTATTGTATTCGACTCAAAGGCCAAGGCGGAAGTGCTAGCCAAGGTCTTTGCTGCCAACTCCACCATGGACGTCCCCACCAACGCCCAAGTGACGTCAATTCAAAGGGTTCCCCACACTATGCGGGAGGTAACATTCAGGCATAAGACCGTAAGACGAGTGCTCTTGTCGCTCGACATCAACAAAGCTTCTGGTCCGGACTTGATTCCTGCCATTGTACTGAAGAGATGTGCAGCTGAGCTTGCTCCAGTTCTTTCGCGTCTCTTCCAGATATCTTATGAATCCGGCACCTTCCCAGAAAACTGGAAATTTGCTCATGTACAGCCCATCCCAAAAAAAGGATCTAAAACCGACCCTTACAACTACAGGCCTATAGCTCTGCTTTCTGTTATAAGTAAAGTGATGGAGAGGTGCATAAATCGCGAGCTTTTGGACTACCTCGAACGTCACAGCTTGATTAGCGACAGGCAGTACGGTTTCCGGCACCAACGATCCACAGGGGACCTCCTAGCTTACGTCACGCAACTGTGGAGTAAACTCATCCAGTCTCATGGTGAGGCTCATGTCGTTGCTCTTGACATCACGAAAGCGTTCGATCAGCTGTGGCACGCTGCCCTCTTGAGCAAACTTCCATCCTACGGCCTCCCAGAAAAGCTTTGCAGATGGGTGGCTGACTTTATCTCTGGGCGCAAGATATCCGTCGTAATTGACGGATTCTCCTCTTCATCCCACAACGTCAACGCGGGTGTTCCCCAGGGATCGGTCTTGGCTCCAACACTGTTTCTCTTACATATCAACGACCTCCTTTCCTGCACGATCAACCCAATCCACAGCTTCGCTGATGACAGCACTCTACATGCAGGAATTCAGAGTGACAAGCCGATCTCTGCCGCTGAGCTGGAAAAAAGAAGACTAGCGACGACTTCTTCTCTGACAAGAGACCTGGAGGCTATCACAGCTTGGGGACGCAACAATCTTGTACAGTTCAATGCTTCCAAAACACAGTACTGTACTTTGACGAATAAAAAGCGTCCTAGCGCTCATACAGTTTCGATGGACGGTCGAGTTCTACCAAAGAGCCATTCATTTCGGCTGGTCGGAGTCCAGATCATCGAGGACCTGATCTGGCACGAACACATCTCTTCAATAGCTGCAGCTGCTGGGAAAAAGCTAGGCTATTTGTTTAGGGCTAAGAAGTACTTTTCTCCGCATGACCTTCTCACTCTATACAAGGCCCAGATAAGGCCTAGCCTCGAGTATTGCTCACACATTTGGGGTGCTGCCGCCCCGACTACATTGTCCATGCTCGATGCTGTCCAGAGGAGGGCGGTCCGACTGATCGATGACTCTTCTCCAACAGACAGTCTCGGGACTCTTTCGCACCGGCGGGCCGTCGGCGATCTAGCTCTTTTCTATCGCTACACCAACGGGCTTTGCTCCTCAGAGCTCTCTTCCATGATGCCGCCGCGCGATGTGCCTGCCAGACAGACCCGCCTGACTTCGGCGTCGCATCCTAACTGTGTCAAACTTCGTACATCCAGAACTGGCCGATACGACCGCTCCTTTGTCCCAAGGGTGTCTAGATTGTGGAACAAACTACGGGAGGAAGCTTTTCCCAGTTCTACTAACCTTAGGCAGTTCAAAAATCGTATTAACAAAATTTCTTTGGGATCATCATAGCAGCCGCGGTGTTCCGGCATTTAGGCTTCTGCCTGCGCGGCTGTTTCAAAAAAAAAAAAGAGATCTTGCTGGCAAACAACACGCCCGACGCTTTGCTCGACAAACCGATAAAGTAATTTATATATCTATGTAAAACGATAACTAACCACTATTACCGTTTGCGATCGATTGCCGGTTCGATAATAGTGATGAAAGACCGACGCGCTGTTGGCATGTGTGTTTTAAATATTTAATTCAATGAAACTTACTGACTACAAATTTTGGCTTAACTTAGAAAAACATAATGCCATGTATTTGTTAATTACCCAATTTAAGAACGTTTTAGATTAGATTATAAAAATTAGTAAGATTGTGGTGATTGTGGTCGACATAAACCACTTAAAGTTGTAAACTTTAAAGCCATTTAGACAAAAATCTATTGACTTTTGGACCATGGGACATATGAACTTTTTGACTTGTTTAGCAGTTCTTTGTTGATCAATGTTATTTTTCTGAGAGCGGTCTAGCCCCGTAAGCACCACAGAAAATTTGAAAAGCTGTAACAACTCAACGTAATGTTCTTTTTTTTATATACTCCAACCACCACGAAGGCCTAAAGCCTAAGCACCCATTGGGTACCGTGGGGCTATAGGGGGAAACATGGGAAAGGGGGGACGCCACACGGACTCTATAAAAAACCTATACATCGTAATTTGTTTATATCACTAGAAGGCCTTTTCTTTTGTTTGCCTCAAGAATTTAATTCCACAGTAAAATCCATCAAAAGATTTTTTTCTAAAGCCGCGTCTATTCTTAATAATCTTCCGAACAAGAAACAACTTTAGCAACGATAAATTCCGTTCTAGGCAGAAAACAAATCGTTACGGCAAAAAAAGAAGTCGTCATGTCAGCCGGTTCAATCAACACCCCCCAAATCCTCATGCTGTCTGGCGTCGGCCCTAGAGAGGAACTCGACAAGCACGGTATCCCGGTATTGGCAGACTTGAAAGTTGGCGAGAACCTTCAGGACCACGTCGCTATGGGAGGACTAACGTTTAGGATCAACAAGCCCGTTTCGATAGTGCAGGACCGGTTTCAGGCGTTCCCGATGACGATGCAGTATGTCATGCATAGAAAAGGACCAATGACGACACTTGGCGGAGTTGAAGGATTAGCTTTCGTCAACACATATCTAGGTAAGAAGTAATTCACATCCGTTTGGTGATACAGTGTGACTCATAAAGCAGGGCCACGGTTAATATTTTGTATAGAATGATTTTTTTCAATAAATAATAATAATCAGTTTATTTCAATCAATCAAATTCATGGCATAGGAAACGTCGATGCAGGCTCATTGTGACTAAGTGACATTTAAAATGCAATACCCAGAATTATTTATTGAATTTGTGTCATTTAGTATACAGGGTGGCGCATCGAAAACGAAACAGACTCATTTACTGGCAGCTTATTTTTTTTTGGAAAAACGCTCAGACCCGTCGATATTTTTTTTTTCGAGGGGTATACAAGTTTGGCAAAACTCACGTTAACACGTGCAGCCCCCTGGGCGGGGGTGACACCAACCCTAAAATCTTAAATGGTAAGGGGGGTCGAGTGATACCTTATTTTAAAGGTCTTTCAATTCCCTTTATAATGATATAAAATTAATATACATCAGTTATAGTGGGACTTCGGGAAGCTGGACTTTCTTTTCAGGCAATTGCAGTTAGAGTGCAAAGAAGTGGTTAGGTGTTGTCAGGCATGGCTTCGAGAAGGCCGTACGCAAAGAGCAAGGGGCACTGGACGCCGCCGTAGAACAACAGACCGTGAAGATCGCCGCCTAAGATTATTGGCCTTAAGGGACCTTTTCTCCACTACCAGGTCCAATGCAAATGAATGGTTTGCAGAACACGGAAGACCTATTGGCATGCGAAGTGTTTACCAACGAATGAGAAGTTTTGGCTTGTTTTCATACCGGCCACACTGGGTCCTCCCTTTAACTCGAGAACAGCGACGTAATCGCCTTGAGTGGTGCAGACAACGGTCACTCTGGAATCAGGAATGGAACAGTATTGTCTTTAGTGACGAGTCTCGATTTTGTTTAGGCATGCACGATGGTCGTGCCAGGGTTAGAAGGCGACGTGGTGAAAGGAGGAATCCACAGTTTTTTGTTGAAAGACATGTTCATCACACTGTTGGAGTTATGGTTTGGGGTGCTATAGCTTATGGTTCCACCATTAATCTTCATCAGAGGTAACATGAACGCGCAGCGTTATATCAACGGAGTTCTAGAACCCCATCTTTTACCCTATCTTGACACCCTGGCAGATCCAACTTTCGAACAAGATAATGCCCGACCACATGTTGCAAGAGTCACAATAGACTTCTTTCAACATAATGATGTCACATTGTTACCATGGCCACCAAGATCTCCCGACTTATCCCCAATTGAGCACGTGTGGGATATGATGGGTAGGAGATCATTAAGTACTTATACAAAATTTTATTAAAATAAATCATTTAAACTGGGTGTTCGGATTTATATGTCACTTAGTATACTAATTTATTGTCTAGATCTCCGGTAAATATGTTTTGTACATGTTTCAATTCTGTTTGCAGTTCCTGTGACTTATTTTTTGATAGTGAGAACTTTGTTGTGAAGTGCTACAGAGACTGGTACCTTTGTCAGTGAGAGTTTGTTTTTTCTTTTTTTAAGTTTTTTTTTGTGTTTGGCGTTACCGCTGTTGCTAATTATGTAACTTTTTCTTGTATTTTTTCTGCAATTGGGTGTTACCTGTTGGGAATAAATAAATAAATAATTTTGCTTTGCCAGGCAATCGGTCTTGGCCGGATATCCAATTCCACATGGCCCCAGCCAGCATAAACAGCGACGCGGGAGCGAAAGTCCGTCACGTTCTGGGCCTGCGCGAGGACTTGTACGACATGGTGTACAGACCGATAGCGAATCAGGATGTGTGGACGTTGATGCCGCTGTTACTGAGGCCACGCAGCCGCGGATGGATACGGCTGAGGAACAAGAACCCGTTCGCACCGCCACTGATACACGCCAACTATTTTGATGACCCGCATGATATTAAGACACTTGTCGAAGGTAGGTAATACTCACATTGTCCGAATTCAATGTTTGTGTCAGCTATCAGAAATTGTTGAGGGAACTTTTGTTAAAATTATCTAAAAATATTCTAACATCATAAATAAGTATAAAAAAATTAATATTGCTATATGCAAACTTCTATCTCATGATGGCCCTATTCCATACACATATTAATAATAATATTTATTCGCTCAATTTACAAAGAAAACAACATGAGTAAATAAAAACATAATAATGTATCCACTTTTCCAAATTTCTTTTGTAATAATCTCGGAAAAATGTTGACGCCAATTAGAGATATGACGGCTACATTATATGGGGTTGTCCAAAACGAAAGAATGATATTCAAATCAAGTTGGGTACTTTATTTTGAAGGTTCATTTATACCATTTATGTATGAAAAATAATATCGCTCAATGTTCAATGTTCACCACGACTGGATTTACAGACGTCCACGCGATGGTCGAAATTTTCAATGACATTTTGCAACGTGGTCGGTTCTATGGCATTTATCTCGGCAACGATGTTGTTTTTTGAGTTCTTGGAGGGTGGCTGGCTTGTTGACGTAGACTTTGCTTTTCAAATATCCCCATAAAAAGAAGTCCAAGGGAGTCAAATCGCACGATCTTGGTGGCCATGGCACATTTCCTCTGCGCGAAATCACGCGATCACCGAAGAAGGACTGCAATTGATGGATATTGATGTTGGTTGTGTGGCATGTTGCACCGTCTTGTTGGAAATAAACATCGTCCATATCCATTCCTTCAAGTTGCGGCAAAAAATAGTCCTCTATCATCACGTGATATCGCTCAGAATTGACGGTATCGGCGTCCCCGGCCGCATTTTCGAAAAAGTAAGGTCCGATGATGCCTTTTGACCACAATGCACACCACACAGTCACTTTTTGAGGATGCATCGGCTGCTCTTGATACTCACGGGGATTTTCGTTCGCCCAGATGCGGCAGTTTTGCTTGTTTACCGTCCCATTCAAAGTGAAATGCACTTCGTCGCTGAACATGATTTTTGATGAAAAATTGGCATCAATTTGGCGGTGTTCAAGGAGCCAATCTGAGAACGTTCGGCGCGAAAAATGGTCGCAGTTCTTGCATCAATTGGATCTTGTAGGTGTGTACATTCAAATCCTTGTGGAGAATGCGGAGCAAACTGGTTGTCGAAATGCCCAATTCTTGGGATCGACGCGTTGTTGATTGTTTCGGATCGTCTCTCACACTCTCCTTCACAACAGCAATATTTTCCGGTGTGCGAACGCTCCTTGGCCGGCCAGAGCCTGGCAGATTTGCCACAGAACCTGTTGCCTCGAATTTACGCACCAGACGACCGATGGTTGTTTCGTTTGGTCGGTTGTTGCGACCGAAATGTTCACGAAGCTCGCGAAACGTGTTTTTTATTTTTGCACCATTTTTGTAGCGCTCTTGAATAACTTTAATGCGGTCTTCAATCGAATACGACTCCATAGCGATCAATGGTAAACATTCAACTAACAAAATGACATGTCGGTGACAGAAAACAAAGATGGCGTCTATGTCAAATTGACGTTTACTTTCCTGCGTCCCTATTGGACAACCCTTTAGATTTATATGGCTGAGGAACTACTGTGCCGCGAATTTTGTACCTTGTGTTTTATTTTGAGTATTCATGAATTATTATTTTTCACTTTAAATATGTTTAAATTCGAACACTGTTTAATATCATTATTCAATATACTTAATTCAAATACTCGCTTTTGAAATGCAGATTTGCTAGTTATGCTACTATTACGATTATGCAGATGAAAATCTATACTGCCTCTACTTTCGTAGTTGAGATAATGACTATTTAATTTCGTGAAGTTTTCTGAACGTGGTGGTAATAAATGATTTTTTAAGTTGAATATGAAAATAACGCATAAAAATTTTTACATTCAACCAATGTAGTTGTTCTAAAGTAGACTTAATCTTATCATATTTGTTTTTATTTAAAATGATCATCATAGCTTTAGCTTGTAGAACTTGTATTTTTGAAAATATGTTTTCATTTTCTGAATGGTTGGACAATATAAAAAACGGGATGAATTTAAGTATTATTATACACAATTTTTTCGTAATACATTCCGAGATTATGTAAAACTTTATAGAAGTAATTTATCTTTTTTGATACTTTTGAAATAATGAATTCGTAATAATCTTGAAACAATAGTTTACTATCCACATATACAGGGTGGCCCATCCATGAGTGGACGGAATATTATTCATAAACAAATACATTTTGGGAAAATCTATTTAAGGGATGTATACATGTCATTTGAGGACACATTTCTAAAATATTGGCCATTATACAGGGTGTCCCAATTTCGACCTACATAGCAAAGTTGCAATTTTTCAAATGGAATGCCTCAAATTTTATTGCGTATTTGGATAAACCGATTCAAAAGAAGAAAATTGATATACTATGGGGTTTTGGTAATTAGTTGGTTAAGATCTAATCTTCGGTTTCGGTCAAAAAACTGACCTTCGCTAGAACGTTTACCACTAACGAGATCTTAAATACACGGTCCAATGGGAAAGTTCACTTTTTGATTTAAAAAAAATACAAACTTAATGAAAAGCTCCTACAGTGTCGTGGATTATTGGAATACACTTTTGACTTTAGATAACGCCTCAAAAAATAATCACATGGCGTGAGGTCGGGTGACCTAGGAGGCAAGTGGATGTCTCCAAACTTCGATATAACCTTTGGAACAAAAAGTGCTTTTACCGCGTCCATCCATTCTCTGGAAGTGGCCTCATCCTGTTGAAACCATGTGTTTCTGTTAAATCGACCTTCTGTTCTTACAATCGGAGCAAAAAAAAAGTGTCAATCATGTCCTTGTATCGCTCGGCATTGACTGTCAAAGGATGACCGTTTTCATCTTCAAATAAATACGGCCCAATAATACCGCTAGAGGTTATGGCGCACCACTTTTTGAGTATGCCGCAGTTGTTGATGTTTCTCTTTTGAGTTGGTTGGTGCCCAATATCTGCAATTTTGCTTGTTCACATAACCTTCTAAGTGAAAATGAGCCTCGTCCCTGAAAACAAAGTTCCAGAGTCTGCGCTGCGTAGGAAAAAGATTCAACTTCCGTTCATCACAAGATTCCGTAATACGTAACCACTTTCCTTTAAAGCATGGATTGATTGGACTGTATAAGGATGAAAGCCCATTTTTTCCTGCATTATAGAGAATTGACCTAGGGATTTCTAAAGCAGCGCAATTCTTCCGTACAGAACGCCGAGGATTTGCAATGACCGAATCACTTACTCGACGCACATTTTCTTCGGTTGATCCAGTAGGTTCTTACTTGCGGCGAATGTTGTATCGTTTACAAATTTTCCGAAGGGCAGTTGCGTATGAATCACCACTCTTAAAGTAAGCCTGGTTGCGCTCCGGTCCAACGTTCCATTGCGACTATTTAACCCGCACGCCGAACGCGTCGATCAAGGCCTCTCCCCGCGTCCTCGCGTATTCGGTTGCCGCGTTAAAATGTAAACTTTCCCACTGTAGATATCATTTATTTCTCACCTAATCTAATCCTTTCATCGCAGGTGCCAAAATCGCGATCAACATCAGCGAATCGCGAGCGTTCAAGAGATTCGGCAGCCATCTACATCGGATCCCATTCCCGAACTGCAAACACCTACAATTCGCCAGCGATGCTTATTGGGAGTGCCACATACGTACCATCTCGATGACCATCTACCATCCGGTGGGTACTTGCAAAATGGGACCTGACTCAGATAACGATGCCGTTGTAGATCCAAGACTGAGGGTGTATGGTGTGGCGGGACTTAGGGTTATAGACGCGTCGATCATGCCGACCATACCAAGTGGGAATACCAATGCCCCAGCCATTATGGTAGGAGAGAAAGGAGCAGATTTGATTAAAGAAGATTGGCTGGATGGTTATAGAGGGTTTTAAAGGAAAATCGTTCGCCTACAGATTGGAGATATTGATGCCAAGAAGTGCTTCAGCAATAATGGAAGGATAGAAATGTGCACATTTAATCAAAGAAGATAGATTAGATGGCTACAGAGGATTTTGAAAGAAAATGGATCGCTCGCGGAGCAACTTGTAGTACCACATCCGTACTATATCCAATTGCACCTACCACCCTGTTGGAATTTACAAAATGGGACCAGATTCCGTCAAGGATGATGTAGTAGATCCAATACTGAGGGTTTACCGATTGCGATGCTCTATAGAAGGATATTGCATTACCCAGAGCAATATATCATAGAAGATTAATTGAATGGTTATAGAGGATTTTATGGGAAGATGGTTGGACTACGTTATTGCCTAGTAACTATGGATAAAGGAGGAAAGGACTGACCTTATCAAAGAAGGTCTGGTGGATTGCTGGAGGTGACCCTAAAGGACAATGAGACTCTAGTAGTGCCCTATCTGTACCATCTAAAAACTGGTGAATGCTTGCAAAATGGGACCTGACTTGGATAACGATGTAACGTGGTCGATCCAAGACTGAGGGTGTATGGTGTGGCGGGACTTAGGGTTATAGACGCGTCGATCATGCCGACCATACCAAGTGAGAATACCAATGCCCCAGCCATTATGGTAAAAGAGAAAGGAGCAGATTTGATTAAAGAAGATTGGCTGGACGGTTATAGAGGGTTTTAAAGTGAAATCGTTCGCATACAGATTGCAGATATTGATGCCAAGAAGATATCGATACTTCAGCAAGAATGGAAGGATAGAAATGTGCAGGTTTAATCAAAGAAGATAGATTAGATGGCTACAGAGGATTTTGAAAGAAAATGGATCGCTCGCGGAGCAACTTGTAGTACCACATCCGTACTATATCCAATTGCACCTACCACCCTGTTGGAATTTACAAAATGGGACCAGATTCCGTCAAGGATGATGTAGTAGATCCAATACTGAGGGTTTACCGATTGCGATGCTCTATAGAAGGATATTGCATTACCCAGAGCAATATATCATAGAAGATTAGTTGAATGGTTATAGAGGATTTTATGGGAAGATGGTTGGACTACGTTATTGACCAGTTACTATGGATAAAGGAGGAAAGGACGGACCTTATCAAAGAAGATCTGGTGGATTGCTGGAGGTGACCCTAAAGGAAAATGAGACTCCAGTAGTGCCCTATCTGTACCATCTAAAAACTGGTGAATACTTGCAAAATGGGACCTGACTTGGATAACGATGTAACGTGATCGATCCAAGACTGAGAGTGTATGGTGTGGCGGGACTTAGGGCTATAGACGCTTCGATCATGCCAACCATACCAAGTGAGAATACCAATGCCCCAGCCATTATGGTAAAAGAGAAAGGAGCAGATTTGATTAAAGAAGATTGGCTGGACGGTTATAGAGGGTTTTAAAGTGAAATCGTTCGCATACAGATTGCAGATATTGATGCCAAGAAGATATCGATACTTCAGCAAGAATGGAAGGATAGAAATGTGCAGGTTTAATCAAAGAAGATAGATTAGATGGCTACAGAGGATTTTGAAAGAAAATGGATCGCTCGCGGAGCAACTTGTAGTACCACATCCGTACTATATCCAATTGCACCTACCACCCTGTTGGAATTTACAAAATGGGACCAGATTCCGTCAAGGATGATGTAGTAGATCCAAGACTGAGGATTTACCGATTGCGATGCTCTATAGAAGGATATTGCTTTACCCAGAGCAATCTATCAAAGAAGATTAGTTGAATGTTATAGAGGATTTTATGGGAAGATGGTTGGACTACGTTATTGACCAGTTACTATGGATAAAGGAGGAAAGGACGGACCTTATCAAAGAAGGTCTGGTGGATTGCTAGAGGTGACCCTAAAGGACAATGAGACTCTAGTAGTGCCCTATCTGTACCATCTAAAAACTGGTGAATGCTTGCAAAATGGGACCTGACTTGGATAACGATGTAACGTGGTCGATCCAAGACTGAGGGTGTATGGTGTGGCGGGACTTAGGGTTATAGACGCGTCGATCATGCCGACCATACCAAGTGGGAATACCAATGCCCCAGCCATTATGGTAGGAGAGAAAGGTGCAGATTTGATTAAAGAAGATTGGCTGGATGGTTATAGAGGGTTTTAAAGTGAAATCGTTCGCATACAGGTTGCAGATATTGATGCCAAGAAGATACCGATACTTCAGCAAGAATGGAAGGATAGAAATGTGCAGGTTCAATCAAAGAAGATAGATTAGATGGCTACAGAGGATTTTGAAAGAAAATAGATCGCTCGCGGAGCAACTTGTAGTACCACATCCGTACTATATCCAATTGCACCTACCACCCTGTTGGAATTTACAAAAAGGGACCAGATTCCGTCAGGGATGATGTAGTAGATCCAAGACTGAGGATTTACTGATTGCGATGCTCTATAGAAGGATATTGCTTTACACAGAGCAATCTATCAAAGAAGATTAGTTGAATGGTTATAGAGGATTTTATGGGAAGATGGTTGGACTACGTTATTGCCTAGTAACTATGGATAAAGGAGGAAAGGACTGACCTTATCAAAGAAGGTCTGGTGGATTGCTGGAGGTGACCCTAAAGGAAAATGAGACTCTAGTAGTGCCCTCTCTGTACCATCTAAAAACTGGTGAATGCTTGCAAAATGGGACCTGACTTGGATAACGATGTAACGTGGTCGATCCAAGACTGAGGGTGTATGGTGTGGCGGGACTTAGGGTTATAGACGCTTCGATCATGCCAACCATACCAAGTGAGAATACCAATGCCCCAGCCATTATGGTAGGAGAGAAAGGAGCAGATTTGATTAAAGAAGATTGGCTGGATGGTTATAGAGGGTTTTAAAGTGAAATAGTTCGCCTACAGATTGGAGATATCGATGCCAAGAAAATACCAATGCTTCAGCAAGAATGGAAGGATAGAAATGTGCAGGTTTAATCAAAGAAGATAGATTAGATGGCTACAGAGGATTTTGAAAGAAAATGGATCGCTCGCGGAGCAACTTGTAGTACCACATCCGTACTATATCCAATTGCACCTACCACCATGTTGGAATTTACAAAATGGGACCAGATTCCGTCAAGGATGATGTAGTAGATCCAAGACTGAGGATTTACCGATTGCGATGCTCTATAGAAGGATATTGCTTTACCCAGAGCAATCTATCAAAGAAGATTAATTGAATGGTTATAGAGGATTTTATGGGAAGATGGTTGGACTACGTTATTGACCAGTTACTATGGATAAAGGAGGAAAGGACGGACCTTATCAAAGAAGGTCTGGTGGATTGCTGGAGGTGACCCTAAAGGACAATGAGACTCTAGTAGTGCCCTATCTGTACCATCTAAAAACTGGTGAATGCTTGCAAAATGGGACCTGACTTGGATAACGATGTAACGTGGTCGATCCAAGACTGAGGGTGTATGGTGTGGCGGGACTTAGGGTTATAGACGCGTCGATCATGCCGACCATACCAAGTGGGAATACCAATGCCCCAGCCATTATGGTAGGAGAGAAAGGTGCAGATTTGATTAAAGAAGATTGGCTGGATGGTTATAGAGGGTTTTAAAGTGAAATCGTTCGCATACAGGTTGCAGATATTGATGCCAAGAAGATACCGATACTTCAGCAAGAATGGAAGGATAGAAATGTGCAGGTTCAATCAAAGAAGATAGATTAGATGGCTACAGAGGATTTTGAAAGAAAATAGATCGCTCGCGGAGCAACTTGTAGTACCACATCCGTACTATATCCAATTGCACCTACCACCCTGTTGGAATTTACAAAAAGGGACCAGATTCCGTCAGGGATGATGTAGTAGATCCAAGACTGAGGATTTACTGATTGCGATGCTCTATAGAAGGATATTGCTTTACACAGAGCAATCTATCAAAGAAGATTAGTTGAATGGTTATAGAGGATTTTATGGGAAGATGGTTGGACTACGTTATTGCCTAGTAACTATGGATAAAGGAGGAAAGGACTGACCTTATCAAAGAAGGTCTGGTGGATTGCTGGAGGTGACCCTAAAGGACAATGAGACTCTAGTAGTGCCCTATCTGTACCATCTAAAAACTGGTGAATGCTTGCAAAATGGGACCTGACTTGGATAACGATGTAACGTGGTCGATCCAAGACTGAGAGTGTATGGTGTGGCGGGACTTAGGGTTATAGACGCGTCGATCATGCCGACCATACCAAGTGGGAATACCAATGCCCCAGCCATTATGGTAGGAGAGAAAGGTGCAGATTTGATTAAAGAAGATTGGCTGGATGGTTATAGAGGGTTTTAAAGTGAAATCGTTCGCATACAGGTTGCAGATATTGATGCCAAGAAGATACCGATACTTCAGCAAGAATGGAAGGATAGAAATGTGCAGGTTCAATCAAAGAAGATAGATTAGATGGCTACAGAGGATTTTGAAAGAAAATAGATCGCTCGCGGAGCAACTTGTAGTACCACATCCGTACTATATCCAATTGCACCTACCACCCTGTTGGAATTTACAAAAAGGGACCAGATTCCGTCAGGGATGATGTAGTAGATCCAAGACTGAGGATTTACCGATTGCGATGCTCTATAGAAGGATATTGCTTTACCCAGAGCCATCTATCAAAGAAGATTAGTTGAATGGTTATAGAGGATTTCATGGGAAGATGGTTGGACTACGTTATTGACCAGTTACTATGGGATAAAGGAGGAAAGGACCGACCTTATCAAAGAAGGTCTGGTGGATTGCTGGAGGTGACCCTAAAGGAAAATGAGACTGTAGTAGTGCCCTATCTGTACCATCTAAAAACTGGTGAATACTTTCAAAATGGGACCTGACTTGGATAACGATGTAACGTGGTCGATCCAAGACTGAGGGTGTATGGTGTGGCGGGACTTAGGGCTATAGACGCTTCGAGAATGCCAACCATACCAAGTGAGAATACCAATGCCCCAGCCATTATGGTAGGAGAGAAAGGAGCAGATTTGATTAAAGAAGATTGGCTGGATGGTTATAGAGGGTTTTAAAGGTAAAATCGTTCGCCTACAGATTGGAGATACTGATGCCAAGAAGATACCAATGCTTCAGCAATAATGGAAGGATAGAAATGTTCACATTTAATCAAAGAATATAGATTAGATGGCTACAGAGGATTTTGAAAGAAAATGGATCGCTCGCGGAGCAACTTGTAGTACTACATCCGCACTATATCCAATTGCACCTACCACCCTGTTGGAATTTACAAAATGGGACCAAATTCCGTCAAGGATGATGTAGTAGATCCAAGACTGAGGATTTACCGATTGCGATGCTCTATAGAAGGACATTGCTTTACCCAGAGCAATCTATCAAAGAAGATTAGTTGAATGGTTATAGACGATTTTATGGGAAGATGGTTGGACTACGTTATTGACCAGTTACTATGAATAAAGGAGGTAAGGACGGACCTTATCAAAGAAGGTCTGGTGGATTGCTGGAGGTGACCCTAAAGGAAAATGAGACTCTAGTAGTGCCCTATCTGTACCATCTAAAAACTGGTGAATACTTGCAAAATGGGACCTGACATGGATAACGATGTAACGTGGTCGATCCAAGACTGAGGGTGTATGGTGTGGCGGGACTTAGGGCTATAGACGCTTCGAGAATGCCAACCATACCAAGTGAGAATACCAATGCCCCAGCCATTATGGTAGGAGAGAAAGGTGCAGATTTGATTAAAGAAGATTGGCTGGATGGTTATAGAGGGTTTTAAAGGAAAATTGTTCGCCTACAGATTGGAGATATTGATGCCAAGAAGTGCTTCAGCAATAATGGAAGGATAGAAATTTTGAGATACAACAAAGATGTTATGCTACCACAGCCTATATATAGTCAGCAACTTTAGTAATAGTAATAAACAAAAAAAGTTGCATAGATTTTGAGATGCTTTTGAGTGTTTTTCGAAGCACTATAGGTCTATTTTCTTATTTTTGTCTCGAAATACTATAAAGGGATGTCTAGAAAGGAGTGGAGAAGTATCTACCCGTTCTAAATAAACATAGATAATAATGGATGAATATATCTATAAAGGCTTAAGTACATAGATCACTACCTTGCTCCTCTATCTGAGATAGCTTCAAAGACTGAGATTCCAACAGGTGATAGTTTGCGCTGCCTTCAAGACGTACTTCTGTTATTAAATGCCTCATATGGCTCCCATCCGAAATATGGTGGAAAGTATTTTAAAAACTCTGTTGCGAAAGACCTAATTATCATCAAAAAATTAATAAAATATCTATCTGTTCGCAAGAAAAGTTCTACACCAAGTTCCAAAATATTGACAAAGCACATCTTTAAAAAAGTTAGCATGACCTGGCCATTTATTCGTAAATTCATATTCCGATTGAATTTTACCATTGACCTATCATGTTTTCAGATATATAAACATCAATGTCAAATACTTAATCGTCATTCAGAAAGAACTGTTTGTAAAAACATTATTCTAGTATTTAGCGTATTTTTAAGGGTACTAAAACACAAAAATGACATTTTTATCAAGCAAATATCCTGCTACAGTGTAAGTCATACATTGTGATTCACAAGTCGTGACCAAAAATGAAACATCATACACAGGATCGCATTTTAAGGGGGTCTTATATGTAACATGTTTTTCTCGAGGGCTGTTAAACTTTGAAAATATTTTTTTTATGTGGATTTACCTAAGTATTGCCCACATGCAAAAGCCTTTACTAATTAATGTGCACCAGTGGCGGAGATACAGGGGATTAGTGGCATGATTTTTCCAAATAAAAATAGTACGCCAACTATTTTTTCCTAGAGTGCATTGTTTTCGTAAAAATAAAAACCATATTAGGTAATCAAAGTTTTATTTCAATGAATGTTCAAAAATACCCATTCTGATGTATACAAGTGTGGAATCTTTTTAATACAGAAAACCGTATTTCCGCAAAATTAGTTGTGGTTTGAATTTGATGAAACGGATTATCTATTTTTTCTTGTAACTGATCAGCAGTATTAATTTGTTCAGCACTAGTTGTTTAAAAGCGCCCCACAGTAAGAAATCCAGGGGGTTCAAATCAGAAGACCTCGCAGGCCAATGTACGGGTCCGTTTCTGCTAATCCATCGTTATCTAAAATGATTCACTGGACAACAAATTTTAGTTTTTTAATTGTATCTTGTGGGAAAAGTGCACTTCTTTGTTAATTTTGGGGCGCTGAATCCAAAAATGACAATGAAATAAAAAAATTAGTTGCGGTTTAGAAAAAAAACTTTTTATTTTTAAGGATATATAAAAAAAGTAACAAGATTCGTTTCTAGAGCATCTCTACCAAGAGTCCAACAGTAGTCTGCAAGCATGGAAGGATTCCACTTTCCCTGGTACCTTTTTTCCATTGTTGAAATATCCTGATGAAAACGTTCGCCGTGCTCATCACTTACGGCTCCGCAATTGTCAGGAAAAAAGTCCAGGTGTGAGTGTAGGAAATGTATCTTAAGAGACATATTACAGCCCATCTTTTGATACGATGACAGCATATTTTTGACAAGGGTTTTATAGTTGTCAGCTTTTCTATTTCCCAAGAAATTAGTGACCACCAGACGGAAATCATTCCAAGCAGTTTTTTCAATACCTGTTAAAGTGTTTTCGAACTGTGTATCTTTCAAAATATTTCGAATCTGTGGCCCAACAAAAATACCTTCTTTAACCTTTGCCTCACTTAGTCTTGGAAATTTCTGAAGCAGGTATTGAAAAGCTAACCCATCTCTATCTAATGCCTTGACAAAGTTTTTCATTAGGCCCAACTTGATACGCAGTGGTGGTAATAAAATTTTTTTCGAATCTACTAATGGCATATGCTGTACATTTTTTTGACCTGGCTCTAGGAATTGACGAACAGGCCAGTTTTGTCTGGTGTAATGAAGTGTCTTTGCCCGACTGTCCCATTCACACAAAAAACAGCAAAACTTTGTGTAGCCTAGCTGCAGCCCAAGTAAAACTGCAACAACTTTCAAATCGCCACAAATATGCCATTGGTGCTCATCGTATTTTATGCATGTCAATAGGTACTTCATATTGTCATATGATTCTTTCATGTGAACTGCATACCCTACAGGAAAAGATGGTAAAATATTTCCAATAGGCAATAACACTGCCTTTAAACTCAATGTTGAACTATCTATAAACAGTCTCCATTCTTCTGGGTTATAGTTTATATTTAAAGCCGCCAGTAAGCCGTTAATGTTACTGCAGAAAACCAAGTTATTCTCCATATTGAAAAATGGTTCTTAGTCTTTGTGGCGTTTACGAAAAACACATACCGAAACATCGTCTTCTAACAAGTTCCACTGCTGCAGTCTTGATCCAAGTAACTCTGCCTTACATTTTGGAAGTTCTAAATCTCTTACAAGATCATTTATTTCTGACTGTGTTATTTTGTGAGGTTGGTGGCATGACGTGCTCGGTATAAAATCAGGATCTCTTGGCGTTGATGGCATATCTTCTTCCTAACGAATCACTCGATCGCCATGATCTGATTCGTTTTCTGATTCGCAAGTGTAGGATTCTGTGGGTTTTGGAATAGGATTTTCGTCACTGTGAGGCACAGGTCTCATCGCAGATGGTATGTTTGGGTAGTTAATAACCGATTTTTTTTTCTTGGACATGGCTGTGGCTTGTCCAACACAAGGTACTATGCAAAAGTAACAATCATTAATATGATTTGTAGGCTCTCTCCAAACCATTGGGGCAGCAAAGCGCATAGACCGTTTTTTGCCATTTAACCAGCTCCTCAGACTTGATGCACATGCATTACAGCAGATGTGGGGTGCTCACTGTTTGTCTTGATCACCTAGTTTACAACCGAAATAAAGCTGATATGCCTTTGTTATTAGTGGAGTAATAGACCGTCTCTGAGACGCAAAAGTCACATCACCACACACGTAACAAAACTGATCTGGATTGTTTACACACTTTCGAGACATCTTGCATGAACGCTGTCAGCCAACTGCGGAAAAAATGGCTAATATAAAACAATATAATGTACACGTATGTATAACGTAACACAATCATGCCGATTAAATCATCTTTCCTTGCCGAATATAAAAATGTAGCACGTGCATTCTTGTGAATTACAGTATATTAACACTGTCACAGCAGGAACACATATAATTACCGTATCTCTAAAACTTGAACTAATATTGAAAAAATAAGTTTCATTCCGGTTTTAGCACATTAAAAATAGTAATATTTTGTTGATTTTATTTAGGATATTTTTTGGCTGTTGATCAGTGATTTAACCATGCTCGTCGTACTGATACCACATTCGTACTCTCGTTGCTAACTGACCATCATCTTACACATTTTCTATGTAATTCTCTAGAAAAGCTAAGAACATTGTGGCAATACGCCATTGAAAATGCCGCACCAGACATTTCTATAAAATCTGTGTTAAAACGATTAGATTCTTACAGAACGGGGATTTTCTAATGACCAGATATGTTCATTATGAGAATTAAAGGTTCCACTCCTCGTAAAAAGCGATGCATCTGAGCACAACGATATTGGCGGAGTCTTAGAAATGAACACGTAAAAGCCTTTGGGGTACGTTAACGTTGATACTCCCGAGAAGACACTAAAGCACTTCCATTACAGAACCGGTACACAAAAATAAGATCAGCGAAAAGATTGCTAAATCGCATTTGACAACATTCAAAAATGGAAAAATAAACTTTAGGTTTGACTTTTTTTTACTAAGAAAAAATGGTAGTAGTAACGATAACCTCACATAACTTTGACACACTCTCCCAAGAAACATCAAGTTGGTATCAAGACCTATTTTATTTTGAAACTAATTGTATCTCGGCTCTTCATGAATGACATAATTTGTTTTATTTTTTTTTTACGAAAACAGTGCACTCTAAGAAAAAACATAGAAGCAATTATATGTAGCAATTTAAAGATGAAATTCGTACTATTTTTATTTGGAAAAATAATGCCACTAATCCCCTGTATCTCCGCCACTGGTGCACGATAATTTTAAGTAAAGACTTTTGAATATGGACAATACTTAGGTAAATCCACATACCAAATTTTAGTCCATTCCAGTTGACGGTTTTTGAATATATTAAAGAAAATGTTATTTTTATTTTTAAACTTCAACACCCCGTATCTTTTTAATGAAGCCGTCGAGAAAAAAGGTTACATAGAAGACCCCCCCCTTAAAATGCGGTCCTGTTAATGACGTTTCATTCTTGGTCACGCCTTGCGAATCACCCTGTATCTTTACATTCCATTACGCGTTATTATACTAAGTGACATATAAATCCGAACACCCAGTTTAAATGGTTTTATTTAAAAAAAGGTACTTAATGAAGCATAATAAGTAAATGATAAAAATTTCAAAATGATTGCACTGCTTTAAAGCCCTTTGACCTTTAATAATGTGTGGATGCACCCTGATGTGCTACGCATTCTCCAACGCGCCTAGGCATGCTTCTGATCAGGTGGTCAATGTCCTCCTGTGGTATCTCATTCCAGGCAACCACCAACTCCTCTCGAAGTGCTTCTAGAGTCTGAGGAGGACGTTGCAAATTGAGCAATCTCCTACTCATCATATCCCACACGTGCTCAATTGGGGATAAGTCGGGAGATCTTGGTGGCCATGGTAACAATATGACATCATTATGTTGAAAGAAGTCTATTGTGACTCTTGCAACATGTGGTCGGGCATTATCTTGTTGGAAAGTTGGATCTGCCAGGGTGTCAAGATAGGGTAAAAGATGGGGTTCTAGAACTTCGTGGATATAACGCTGCGCGTTCATGTTACCTCTGATGAAGATTAAAGGTGACCTGGAACCATAAGCTATAGCACCCCAAACCATAACTCCAACAGTGTGATGAACATGTCCTTCAACAAAAAAACTGTGGATTCCTCCTTTCACCACGTCGCCTTCTAACCCTGGCACGACCATCGTGCATGCCTAAACAAAATCGAGACTCGTCACTAAAGACAATACTGTTCCATTCCTGATCCCAGAGTGACCGTTGTCTGCACCACTCAAGGCGATTACGTCGGTGTAAGGGTTAGAAGGCGACGTGGTGAAAGGAGGAATCCACAGTTTTTTGTTGAAAGACATGTTCATCACACTGTTGGAGTTATGGTTTGGGATGCTATAGCTTATGGTTCCAGGTCATCTTTAATATCCACGAAGTTCTAGAACCCCATCTTTTACCCTATCTTGACACCCTGGCAGATCCAACTTTCCAACAAGATAATGCCCGGCCACATATTGCAAGAATCACAATAGACTTCTTTCAACATAATGATGTCACATTGTTACCATGGCCAACAAGATCTCCCGACTTATCCCCAATCGAGCACGTGTGGGATATGATGGGTAGGAGATTGCTCAATTTGCAACGTCCTCCTCAGACTCTAGAAGCACTTCGAGAGGAGTTGGTGGTTGCCTGGAATGAGATACCACAGGAGGACATTGACCACCTGATCAGAAGCATGCCTAGGCGCGATGGAGAATGCGTAGCACATCATGGTCCATCCACACATTATTAAAGGTCAAAGGGCTTTAAAGCAGTGCAATCATTTTGAAATTTTTATCATTTACTTATTATGCTTCATTAAGTACTTATACAAAATTGTATTAAAATAAAACCATTTAAACTGGGTGTTCGGATTTATATGTCACTTAGTATATTTGGTGGAAATTTAGCTTCCTCGATACAAAAGAAAACAACGTGATCATAGAACAAAAATAGGCTCATCATAATTATCAAAATTAATCTTATATTTTCCATAGACGTCACATATGCATACTACGACGATAAACAAATTATTGTTAGCTATACTTATTTTTCTCCAAAAAAAAATGGTTTTGATAAATTGCTTCAATTATTTTTTGCGTGAAGTAGAATTTTAATTTACTGGGAAACGATCACGTAATATTTTTTTAATAACACCTTCAATACCGATGTGTCAAAGTTTTGAACAAAACAGTTGATCGCAACAAGATGACAAGCTACACCAGCATTTTGTTAATGGGATATAAGCAAGCATATGGAAACATTCAAACGCAATAATTGCAAATATGTATTTGTATCATGGTGCTTACTTACAATAGGGCTACACATAAAGGATTGTGACTTCTCCAACTATACCATAGAATCTTTATCGAAAAAAAACTCCACAGTAACATTATCAAAAATGTCTACAAACCCTTTTCTGCATTATGCTCCATTTCTGTGCTTTCTGTAAAGGAGGATGGACTGCAAAAATACAGTATGCTGTATCTTTTACAGAACAAAATCATCCAACACATCATTATGTTCACTCATTGGATTCACTCTTCTCCTTCTTTCATTTCTTCTAACCTCAACAATGTATACTCATTTCTATTATAAAACATCTACATCTCCTACCCGCTAATCAACTGTCTCGCTTCAGAGCTGGGAAACACCTGTCTCTACACACCTCGTATAACCTCTCTTTCCGTACTCCCATCGTATCTTTTAGAAACGTAAATTTCATCTTCTTCCAGCTTCGTAAGCTCGTTCATTCGCTCCATCTCAGTGAATGTCTGTCTTTCATTCTTATCTACACGCTTCGCGTCAAAAGAATGGAGAAGGGGTACCAACAATTTTTTCATTTCGACAAAGCTCAGCATTTTTTCTAGTACTCTAGCTGAAGGAGCATGTACCTTTGGCAAGAGTTGGCAGTAACACCACTGACTTAGTGTGTTCGATGTGAAACAGAAATCAATCTATCTGTGACAGGTTTTGTTTCTATGAAAAATATCATTATACACGTAATAAACATGACGTCAGTGGTGGTTCCAAAGATGAGTAAAGTAAATTAGATTGACTTGAGGTCATTCTATTTACAACGAAATTCATAGTACGTATCTAAGCAAAAATTAATGTACCCTATAATTGAGACGATCTTGATAACTTGTTATTGTAAATACTGTGTACATAATGTATAGCGAAATATGGTTACCATTTGTATTTTTATATTGTTTGAATAAAGTATAATTTGTTTGTCTAATATGCGCTTTTTATTCATCACCGTCACAGAACATCCGCCTTATTCATCCGATTTAGCCCCATGAGACTTCCTCCTGTCCCCAAAATGCAAAATGGTGCTTCGAGGAAGGTACTTGGTGGATGTGGATGCCATTAAGGCAGAAACGACACGGCAAATGAAGAGCATCACAATTGAAGACTTTCACCGATCGCATCAACAGAGGAAACGCTGTTGGCAGACGTGCATCTTGTCTCAGGGGGAGTACTTAGGAGACCATGAAATACCAGAACAATTGTAAAATAAAGTTATTATTCCACTTCATACGTATTTTCCGGTCGGTAGATCAATTAATTGAAAAAGTCTCACGGCATGGATAGTCTGGAGTTTACAGTCTCCTTGATGAAGTACAGAAATGGGTGAGAAGGTATAAAGGTGACATCTTAATATGTGAATTGCAGTGCAATTCACGGTCTGTCAAGATACTTTTTCGAAATTGCAATCAGTTCAAAACTCTCGCTAATTAATTTTTATAGTCGGATATTCAAGTTTTGCTTTCTTGATTGTTTAATTGTGAAAAAGCAGAAGCTATCGATATATTTTAGTTGTGATGCTTGATAGATTTTTGTTAGAATTACACTGTTCTGTACGACAATCCTATTCGCCAAACAAACACGTTATTCCGATTAGTTCAATATATTTAACCATTACACCGACCTTTAAATGGTCGTATCACGTAACGGAGTCCAGGGAGTACCAACAACATGCTTTAAGCAGGTGTAAAAATGTATACTTTATCTGAAGTCACTGGAAACACTGTGAAATACCGGGTGCGTTTTATATATCTATATTTAACACGCTCTGTTGCTGCAAAAATCGCCAAATTTCGCAGCAAATATCCCCCGTATCAGATCAAAGGCAGTTTCACCTGTCCACGTGGAGTAAAGCACGCCTATGCGTGGACATAGCCAATGAGAAAGCGTGTATTTCAGAGCTCCGAACAAGTGCAGGTGGCTACTGAAAATTGAAACAGTTTAGCCAGTGCCGTGTAGCGGTGAATAAACGTGTTTTCTTTAGTCTGTCCGTGTTTTTTCATAGATTTTATTAGTTTGTGTGTTTTTGACTTTTGAATACTCAGTTTACTTGTTGATTTAATTGTTGTGTTGATTGTTCTTGTGTGTCCTAAATATGGCTCTTTGGAGACCTTGGGAAAATGCTCCAAGCCACGAGGAGATGGTTGATGAACCTGTGCAGGCAGAATTCTTTCATAAAGATTTAGAGGAACAGACCCAAAGAGTAATCCTAAATATGTATGATTGTCTGAAAAACGAAAATCCAGATTCCTAGCAAAATCAAATTTTAAACAGAATTTGTATCCTGACAAAAATCAGTCGGTCTACCATTTATCGGGTTATAAAAAGGTGAGATGTAGTCAACCATTCCTTCCACAGAAAGCGCATAGGGCAAAAATTAAAAAGAATAGACGTGGGTTTTCAGGAAGATATTCGTAGTATAATATACGGATTTTATAAAGAAAATTTGGTGCCCACGTTGGAAATGATACGGGATAAATTAAAAGATTATCCTGAGGATTTTTATAATTACAAATGCTTAGACTCACTGCACTGTATTGTAAAACTGTGTGGTTTTCAATACAAAAAATTAGATAAAAGAATGGTGATTATGGAGTCGTCTCGAATCGTTGAATTGCGCCAAGAATTTTTGCACAAAGTTAAAATCTATAGAGAGCAGAAAAGAAATCTGATTTACCTGGATGAAACGTGGTATGATACCCATGATGTTGTGCAGTACGGCTGGGTTGACGACAGCAACAAGTGCATTTTAAAGGCACCATGCAACCGTGGAAAACGAATCATTATTCTCCATGCTGGCAGTGAAAATGGATTTATACCTAATGCCTTGCTGTTATCTGCCAAAAATATCAAAGAATCATGTGCCGACTATCATGAGGACATGACCTCCGACTTATTTGAAAAGTGGATAGAGCAGCAGTTAATACCAAACATTTCCCCAAATTCAGTGATTATTATGGACAATGCGCCATACCATTCCCGACAGAAAAACAAAATTCCGAATACAGGCACAAAAAAACAAGACATTATTGATTTTATGAAGGATAAGGGAATGGAAATACCACAAAAATCAACCAAAGCCATATTATGGGAACTTATTAAAAGACAAAAATTTGAAAAAGAGTATGTTGTTGACAATCTGCTTCTACAAAATGGCCATGAAGTATTACATCTACCTCCCTAATACTACATTTTTAACCCGATTGAGTTGGTCTGGGCTGCTTTAAAAAAAAAGTAAGAAAACATAATCAGACCCCTCAATTAAGTGAATCGCTATTGGCTACAATAAGACATGCAGTATCTCATATTGCTGCCACAGACCTATGGAAGCAGTGTTCTAGGCATATTATTGAAAAAGAAAATGAATATTGTGTTTTGCCTCCTGTAAATCCCGTTGTAATTCCTCTACAAGATGACTCTAGCGACAGCTCCGAAGGCGAGGATGATATATAAATACCTACCTGCTATGTAAATATTTGCCTATGTCAAACGTTGGAATTCTGTAATTTTTCCATTTCTTAACTTTCAGTCAACATAAATTAAACTCCCAATATAAGTATTTTTTATCCCAAATCAAAAAAATAAGAAGATAGTAAAATCCATTTGTTGTGATATAAAAACATTATGATTATCGTTCTAAATAAATGACCGCACGCGTATGATACGTCATGAAATTACAAAGGACGCGCCGACCAAAGGTTTTTATGCTATTTCAAGTGACTTCAGATAAAGTATACCTGTACTATATTTATCTTTCTATTGCATTATGGGGTACGACGTTGCCAAGTCTACGTTTTCTCTTAGGGTGGATTTCATCAAGTTTGTCAAATTAACAGTCCGTTATTCTCCACCTATAGGGTAACAGTCCGTCAAATACAGCGAATGAGCTTCAACATACAACCAACAAATTTCAGCAACCAATACGCTATGAAATGTTGAAAACAAAAAATTGTCAGATGGCAGCTTGTCCTTGAAACATCACCAGCGTATTGAATATTAAGAAATTATATATAATTCAGTCAAAATATAAAGAGATATTTGATTTTTGAATAAAATTCATGTTTTAATTACAATTGTTGATTTTTTATACATGTTTATATTATTTTCTTCAATTGATATGCGATTTTAATGATTTAACATCACCTCCCGTGTTTTTTTCCTATAAACCTCTTGCAGATAGCCATTAAACACCTACTTGATTGCAGGCTCTACCAACATTTCATAGATATTGCTCGTTTCCAAACATACATTCATTTACTTGCCGTTCATCAGAACCATTATGGCACCTTAGATTGATATTCCCACAAAACCATTCAGGTCTTTTGATATCCATACATCCATAAAGTTGAATATTTTTCCTTGTTCAGGAACTGAACAAACATCCACACTATATTTACAGCGATTAAGAAATACTCAAATATATGTGTTAAATTTCTTGTTTCACTGAGTACACATTCTAGGTTATATTTATATCAGACATTATTTGAATAACAGCTGATTATTACATTTCAAAACTCCCCAACGAGTAACACATGTGTGGGATCCGTCTACCTTTGGTTTTTTGATGTCCATACATCCATAAAGGCCATTTTTGAGAGTGCGACATGGTTGCCAGATTGTGCATTAACATCCCGTTTCACCCCTCTGGTCCCAGTGGAGTACGCTCCACCAACTGTTGAAATATATATATATATATATATATATATATATATATACCGGGTGGTCCATCTATCGTTTTTTTTTTGAGTTACTGGTTTTTTGGGATATGTCAAGACTTATTTCGCATCTGATTTGACAGAACATCAGTCATATCATTCCGATTAACGAAAATGGTTGTGTATTCGCTTGAACAACGCTGGGAAATATTAAAACAATATTTCGAAAGTGGTGGTAATGTTGCAGATTTTGGTCGAAAAATCATCTTTTCAGATGAAGCGCATTTTTATCTTGGCGGCTATGTTAATAAGCAAAACTGCCGCATTTGGGGTTCAGAGAACCCACACGCAATCGAAGAAAAGCCAATGCATCCAGAACGAGTGACTGTTTGGTGCGGATTTTGGGCTGGTGGCATCATTGGCCATTTTTCTTTGAAAATGAAGCCGGAGCAGCAGTTACTGTGAATGGTGAGCGTTACCGTACCATGATAAATGAATTTTTCTTTCCACAAATTCAAGATATTGATGTCGGTAACATCTGGTTTCAACAAGACGGTGCTCCGTGTCACACAGCTAACGCTACGATTGCTCTTCTGCGAAGTGTTTTCGGTGATCGCATTATCAGCCGAAATTCTGATGTTGTTTGGCCGCCTCGGAGCTGTGATTTGACCCCATTAGATTATTATTTATGGGGTGCCATTAAAGACCAATGTTATGCCAACAAACCAGCAACAATTGGCGAAATAAAAGAGAACATACGCGCTGCCATTGCTGAAATACAGCCACATACGATTGAAAATGTGGTCAAAAATTGGACTGACCGTATGGGCTACTGCAAAGCCAGCCGCGGCAGTCATTTAAATGAAGTTGTATTCCATACTTAATCGGAAGGATTGTACTTTCAAATAAAAAAAAAAATTGAAAAAATATTTAGTAGTTTTTTTTTTATAGCATTTTTAAAAAAAAATTTTAAATGGACCACCCTTTATATATATATATATATATATATATATTTTTTTTTTGAGGCGTGGTCATTGTCATATTTTATATAATTTTGACCATTGTACCATCTATCCAGCTCTCACCATGTTACTGGACATTTCCCTCATCCTACACGTAAACAACAATTAGCAACATCCTCACATACTACTGTAAGTTGAGTCAATTTAAATTCATTTTACACTTTTGTTGCTACTGTTATCATTGTAATTGCAGCTCCTGATGATGATGGCAAAGTCCATTGAAAGTTAGAGAGAATTAAAAAAGTATAAAGAGTCCTCTTTAATTAAATTTTGTCGAAGTACCCAACAAAAGGCGGAAGCTTTAATTTTTCACCTATATATATATACTATGCTTTATAAGACTATTCGTGGATTTTTTCCCATAATCGTTGCACAACACTTGAAAAAATCCAAATGAAAATTTAAAATTATTTCCATGACTCCCCAAAATAGCTGCGTCGGTGCCTCGGGTTATACATCTTGACAGTAGGGGTGTTCGATACGATCCTATATTTAGAAGTATCGATACTTTTGCTTAACATACCCGATATTTTGGATCGATATTTTTAAATACGACACTTGGGTGTATCGATACATTTCACGAGTATCGTCATCTTTCGATCCGGACTGTGTCAGAAAGAGTGACTAACTTCAGATTACTTTTCTTTGTTTCCTTCCGCTGGATATCGATAATTTTATTCGAATATTTTATAGTATCGATACTTCCTAAAACGATAAGAATCGATATACATAACGATACTTTTCGTGGATGTAAACATCCCTAATCTTGACAGCTTGTCGTTCTTGTCAACTGGGCTGCAGTGTGCGGTGTTGCCTTTACTATCTTACATTTTGCTAAAATAAACAAATAAAAGCTTCGAATGAAATATTGACGAATTGTCGGTATTTTTACCGAAAAGAGAATATTTATCGATAACATCATTCTCTACGATTTTTCAAAATAATTTAAATATTTCAATACTTGCCGAAAAAGAGCTGAAACCAAAAATAAAGCTAAAAGCTAATTTTATGGAGTATTCATAGTTTTATGCCCCATATTAATCATACATATGCATACACACTCAGGTAGTCGGGCACATAAAAGGCATAGATTTGGGTTGCCTATGTTTATGAACGCACATCCTCATCCCTTACTCCGCTTGCCCTGAACTGATTTTTGTGCATACAAAAGGTACAGACTGGTAGATTACCGTCATCACCGGACAAGCAATAAAGAAACCGAAACCTCTCTGTTTTCAAAATACATAAATATTTAATTGAACCGAGAGGTGAGTTCGGGGGTAAAACAGAAAAATATTCACAATCCCATAAGCAAGAATCGAAAAAGGAGTTTCCAGAATGGTTTGCAAAGTACTTTGAAAGAGCGACCAGCATGCACATTGTAGAAGTTGTAATATAGAACTATGCCCTCAAAAAACATGTTGTGTGCGCGTCCAATACAATAACAGACGTTTAGAATGACTCAAAGGTCCTTGATCCACCACTGATCTTGGGACGGCATTTACCTTATACCGATTCCGTTTTTTTCCGGTTCGGCAACACTGCAGATTATTTTAAAAGCAATTGGTATCCCAGACATGTTATAATAATAGAAATAATAAAAAAATATAACAATGTTTGAAGATATATTTTCATAAATAGGTATTTTTGATTCTGACTTATAATATCTAGACGATGAATAATAGGTGGATGCGGATACTTTTACAAATATCGATGTTTTAGGACCCAGAAATGCAGAATGTTTGTGTACATTTGGTGTGGATTTCTAGATCATAAATTGGAAAAAATTGTTTTTGATGTAACAAAAGATGATGAACTAGTTGGAATACGTTTTATATCCTTTTTTGAAAAATAACAAAAATCGGTACATTTCTACAGGTACGTATTATGTACAACACCCTGTACGTGATATAAGAGACAGACAAAACTAGATTGCCATGCATGAACAGTCGTCAAAAACAGTAAAAACATCCTACCAAATACAATAGCTAGAAAATCAACCTATTATTTGCCGCATTCCCATTGGTCCCACTTGAATAACTGATTGTCTTTTCTGAAATGATTAAAATTTGAAATTCAATGAAAGTTATCCTAATTCTAAAGCACAAAGACATATTACATCTATAATGTATAATGTAAGGCAACCGTTTCTTCACGACTTTATTCATCATTTCAATAGAAATCACTGATATTAAGAGATATTTTTTTATTAAGATATTTTCCTATTAGTCCACCTGATATTAATGTTGGTGAAATTGGCCCTCAGTCTAGGGAAAGTATGTACAATCTAGCAACACCGCATGGGAGGGGGTATCTGGGAATTTCCCTCATCTACGAAGTCTCAACCCCCGAGTGCTTCAAATAAAGGAGATACCCATTGAACCCCATGTAATTCCAGATTTCACCGTACCCTGTAGTCGTCGAACAGTTACTTATTGAATGGCCCCTGTATACAAAAATTGTTTCCGATTTCTTGATTCCCGCTGTTTCTAGAAAACACCAGTTGTACGAAATTCCTTTGTTTGAGACGGAAATTCCCGCGTGTGAAGCAAAGCTTAAAGAAGGAATTTTCGTTGAACCTCAAATACAAGGACCAAAATTTTAAAACTACTCTTACGAGAAAGAAAAAAGGGCATGTGATGCTTTCCAAATTGTATGTAGCTACTTCATAGTCGGACAACTTCAAAGATCTAGTTGAGGAACTTATCCTTAGGTTGCAATATGTCACTTAAGCTGCATTTTCTTCACTCCCATTCAAAATTCTCCCCTGACAATTTGAGTGCAGTTTCAGACGAGCACGGCGAAGCATTTCACCAGCAAACTGCTCAGATGGAGAAGAGCTATAGCGCAAACTGGACCCCAAACATGCTGGCACACGACTGCTGGACCATTAAACGTGAAACCGCTCCAAGCGAAAAAATACAACCAAATAAATTGTTTGTTTTTTTTATACTATGAGAAGTATATTTGCTAAAAAAGTGGCTTAAATTTTATACAGCAGACGCTCGATAACGTAAACACGGGATAATGAAAACTTGCGCTAATGTAAACACAAACTTCGTTCTATAGGATCAAACGGAACGTGCGATAACGTAAACAATGTGTACGCTCGATAACGTAAACAACTCTCGGCGCACGGAAACAGCGCGACGGTAAAATGCTGAAGCCTCGATGTTTTATGTCGGGCGTCGGGGAGTCCCCGATTTATGATGTAGAGTGAAGGGGATTCACCTCTGCGATAAAATACGACAAACTCGGTCAGTCGTATGATCATTTAGGATACGTTTATACGTAAGTATGTATTTCATTTTTGAACGTAAGTGAATACAGTGCACGCGTTAATGTATTTTACGACTATGGCATCCACATCCTATAAAAGAAAGTGTTTAAAGTTGAGTGAGAAAGTGAAAATCATAGACGAAGTTGCACTAGGTGCGGGAGTGACACAGCAAAAAAATATGGAATATCGAAAGCAACAATCTGTAAAATTAAGCGTATGAAAACTCAAATTTTACAAAGAACGTGCAATACATTTGGAGGTCCGGGAAAAAGAAAAACTTTAAAAAATTTGAAGGCACCTAAAATGGAAAATTCCCTGTTTAAGCCGGAGAAACAACGAATAACGTTTCTAGCCTGCACTAATGCTAATGGTTCACACAAAATAAAGCCACTGGTAATTGGGAAAGCAAAAAATCCGCGCTCATTTAAAAATGTTAATATCCCTGTTGATTATGACTGTTCAAAAACCGCTTGGATGACTAGAAGTATATTCCTGAAATGGTTCCACAGGTGCTTTGTCCCTCAGGTATGACAATCAATTATCACAAATGCTCTATCCATAATTTGAAGATGTGTTTTCAATTTGTAGGTAAAAGGTTTCCTAAAACAACAGAAGCTTCCAATAAAAGCGTTGTTACTATTGGATAATGCACCAAGTCATGCTCCCGAGCAACAACTGATGAGCAGGGATGGGTCAATTTTTTTTTCGTCATGTACATGCCCCGCCCAACGTAACACTGTTAATTCAACCGATGGACCAGTATATAATAAGACTCACCAAACTATACTATAGGAAGTTTCTACTTTCGTCTGTCTTATCAAAGAATCCTGAAAACTTATCTGAGACTTTAAAAAAAGTAACATTACGAGAAGCTGTTTTAGATTTACATATGGCCTGGAATGAACTTAACCAGCAAACTATTCAAAAATGTTGGAACAATCTCTTTTGTACCAATAATGAAGATGATGAAGAAGACGATGTCCCCTTAAGCGTAGTTATAGCACGTTTGCGATCCAATAATGATAATGTTATTAGTGTGTCATTGGATGTTGTTGATTTCTGGAAAACAGTGAATCCCAACATTGTTTGTACTCCTGCTGATATTAATTTATGGAACGAAGATAAGCAGACGAATGATGCTGATGAGGAGGAGGATATGGACAGTGAGGATGATGAGAACGATCCCATTGAAGTCAGAAGTGTAGTGACTGACGCGCAAGCTATACAAGTTTTTAACCAAGCTTTAGATTAGGCTGAAAGAAAAGAAGTTTCATACACGGATATTTTAGTTCTTCGTAAATTACGGGCTCAGGCATTGGAAGACAATGCTAAGCGCAAATTTACGCAGACAAAAATTGTTAATTATTTTTCTTCTAATTAAAAAAATACTTATCGCTGTTAGAATATTTGTGTATTTTGTTATAAACAGTATGTATTAAACGTTTCTTTTAATAAATCAAATATATAAATCACGTTCGCTAATGTAAACATTTCGATAATGTGAACCACACTTGGATTAAATTAGTTAACATTATCGAGCGTCTGCTGTATTTAGTTTTTTAAAATCCACCATTAGATCGCTTATAATTTGGGATTTTCATATTTTATATTCTCCCTTCTCTAAAAACTTGTGGGGGATGGAGAAAAACTGACTGCATATTAGATTTAAGTACAATATAATAGACTCAAAAAAATCCATTTTTTTACACACTCTTGGCAATATAAAGTATTAAACACAATAGTGCGTATCCTACTATTTGCTCTTTTGAGATCTGCTGCCTGTTATCCTTGGCCTACCTAAATTTTGTATACCCTCTTTGTGAAAAACAGTTAATGACATATTTATACATTCGTCAAATCATTATCAGGAAGTGAAAGACTAATCTTGAATAAGCGTACTTAAAAAAAGCACCGTTTCAAAGTTCAAGTACATACATTAAGGAAATATGCAATCATTACAGGCAGCAAAATCGGAAGATTTTTTTCAAGGAAAACTCGTACACGTCCATTTAGAGAGCAATAAGGTTATTTAATAAAGAAGATAAAGATAGCTGCGAATAGGAAAACGATCAAGACGGAAGAAACAGAACTTACAGTGAACTAGAATCTGGTACAAAAACAAACTAACGAATTATAGAGGGTGTTCCAGAAAACGTGCCGACAGGATAGGATAGATCGTAAAGTAGATAAAAAAATAATATGAGTGCACGAATTATTAAACGATGAACATTTTCTATTCAACACTTGCTTTTCCGACGAATGTTCCTTTTTCTTAAATGGCGTAGTAAATCGTCATAACTGCCGATATTGGTCCGATTCTAATCCCAGAATTTATCATGAGGTTCATGCACAGCAGCCACAAGAATTAAATGTTTGGGCTGGGATTTTTGGCGATCATTTGGTTGGACCTTTTTTCTAACCTGGAAATTTGACCGGTGAAATATATTTGGAATTACTGGAAGACGCCATAGATCCTGCATTAACAGCCATAATTGAAAATCAGACTGATCGGCGGTACATTGCGAATAGGTTGATGTTCCAACAGGATGGTGCCCCACCACATTACGCATTACGTTTTCGACAATATTTAGATCAGACGGTTCCAGATCGATGGATTGGTAGAAGAGGTGCCATTGAATGGCGCCCAAGATCGCCAGATTTATCACCTTTGGATTTCTTTATGTGGGGTCAGTTAAAAAGCAAAATCTACGCTACTCAGCCAACATCATTAGAAGATCTGCGACAAAGAATTGTGAATGAGTGCCTTCAAATTACTCCTCAAATATTGCAAAATGTGCGGCAACGTTTTGAGCAAAATCTTTATTATTGCATGGAGAGTCATGGTGGCCATTTTCAACATATACTTGCCCATTTTTAAATTACTTTGCTGCCAAATGTATTGATCTCCACTAATGATGATGTATATATTAGTTTTATTTAAGCTTTAAATCAATAAATCTTCAAAACTACTGAACTGAAGTACATTAATTTTATATCATTATAAAGGGAATTGAAAGACCTTTAAAATAAGGTATCACTCGACCCCCCTTTCCATTTAAGATTTTGGGGGTGCCGCTTAGGGGGCTGCACGTGCTAACGTGATTTTTTGCCAAACTTGTGCCCCCTCGATAACAAAATCGACGGGTCTGAGCGTTTTTCAAAAAAAAAACTGAGCTGCCAGTAAATGCGTCTGTTTCGTTTTCGATGCGCCACCCTGTATATGCCAAAAATTACTAAAATCGGGTAAAAATACGTAGGCGATTACCTTTTTTTGTCACCTAAATATCAATACGCATTCCTTAAAACATCTAGTATTTAAAAAATGTGATTTCCTGGTTGTCAAAATACTGTTAAAAATGGATTTATCTCACGCATATACGATCGTCATTACGCGGAAGTCAGAATAGCATCAGAAAAACCAAACGAACTCCTACTAGCGTAATTGGATGGAAGGTCAAGGTACCAATTTGCGTTTTAACGAGACGCACCAGCCAAATTTTATTGTTCAATGTCAACTGCCTACAGCAAGGCAGGCTTTTCACTTATCATGTTGGCGAGCACGTCCTTTGAGACCAAAAAATATTAAACCTGCTTTTTCACTGCTGATGATTAACCAATTTCTCCAACATAGTAACATTTAAATTTCGGTATTAATAATTAATTTCCTGTCAATATTAGAATTGAACTTTGTATTTCACTTGAAAATAATTTAGTTGCAGCTACTACATCGGGTGTTTCAAATTGGACCCTCACCATTGGGATCCAGTAAGAGATACGAAGTCGCTTAAATTAGAGTCTCCAAATTGTGCTTGTGATGAATCTTCTATAGCCGATCTAAATCACATATTTTTTGCTTGTAATCTTTACACCAATATCTCCAACCAATTAATCGCTCAGATGATTAAACTTGGCTTCCAACTACCTTTAAATCTGACTACCATTTTATCCTTTCCGGATATAAAAATTTATTTAGCGCTAATTCAATTCCTTAAAAAGGCAAATATTACTATACGTATATAAAATAAACCTTGTCTGGAATTCGTAACTATTCAGTTATATCCACTCCTTTTCTTTCTTTCTTACCGTCTCTCACAATGATCAGATAATATAAAGCCATTGATAACATTTTGTGGCAAATGGACTCCAGTTTCCAATGCCAATATTTTGACACACACACACAAGTCGCTTAAATGGACGCAAAGTTGCGCATTTAAGTTGCTAACAAAATGCCGTTTAGCAAATTTCAAAACTCCGGAGGGAGAGAGAAAAAAAACGAATTTTCCCAAACTCGTTTTAATTTTTCCCTGACCTTATTTGTGGTGGGATTTTAAAATAAATTGCACATTAATATTGCTACTTTTTCTCCACTTCAAGATGACATAATTAGAATTACAATATGACATTACGCCCCTCCAGCATCAACTCCGTTATTTCTTGTGGACGCCACATTGGATTTTTGCGTAGATAAATAGATTTCAATTCTGATTTCAAAAATCTATAATATTTCAATGTAAAACCTTAGTTATTCCATAAAACGGAAGTTCCTAGGTAGGCCTTGAGATTATCAGATACGAGAGAAACAAAATCTGGCAACACCGTCGTGATTGTCGGCTCCCCCATCACCGATCCCAACAAGAAGCACCTACGAGCCCCTTCCCACTTCAGTTGACCCACTTCAAGATTTGTACCAAAATATGCTTTGGAAACTAAAGATGACAAAAAATGACAGCTGTGATTAATAAAAACAATTGTCATGGCTTTTTTTTTCACAACCATCTATGCGTTATAGACTTATTTTGCATTGAAATGAAAATAGGTTGATATGCTGTAATTGCACCATGTGTTATTTTTATACTGCAAATTTGATTAGGGAGTGATAAAGTTGGTGTTTTCTACTATACAGGGTGTCCCGAAAAAAGTATGCAATATTCTACCAGCGGTTTCTAGAGCTTAAAATAGGAAGAAAAGTTTACATAAATATAGGTCGACAAACGTCCCCTAAGCGCGCTACGGTCTTTTAAAGGGGTTCCCCTGAAGATGGTTTTTCCTTAATATTTCCGAAACGTGTTGAGATAAAGACATAAAATTTGGTATTCTAGCCTAGTTTTTTATGATGGATTTAAAAATATTAACAATTTTTAGACAGTTTTGTTTGGAAGGGACGGACTCAGGTTATTTTAGCCCCAAAATTTTTGTGTGATTCTATTTTTGAAATTCAATTTTGAATTTGAAAATTTAGGGTTTTCTACATAAAAAAGGTACTCTTATTGAATATCGATAAATTGTGCCATTTTTGAATAAAATCAAACTAAAAAATTGGTCACATGATAGGAAATGTACTGCGAATTTAAATGAATTGTTGATTATACATAGTTAGCCATGACTGCAAACAAAAGTTGTTTTGATTTGTTATGACTTATTTTGACGTTAAGCTGACATTGTTAGCAGTGTAAAATTACTAGATTAAAATCAAATTTTTTATTAAATCGATTTAAAATGCCAAGATTTACAGACAGAGAACTGACTGACATGCATTTTGTGTACCATTTTTGCAATGGCATTTCCTTGGCAGCCGTAAGAGAATATCAAAGATTATTTCCCAATCGCATAGTACCTGGACGTCGAATGTTTACTGATATTCACCGGAATTTGTCAAACCATGGAAGTTTTCAGCGCATGCAGGGCTCAGGAAGGCCACTGGGAAATCATCGTATGGATATTGCTTTAGATATGTTTGAAAATAATCCGTAAATAAGCATACGAAATGTTTCAGAAAATATGGATATACCTCGATCAATAGTAAGAAAAATTTATGAATACCTATTTGATAGTTATTCTAAAAATAATAATTTTGGATAGGAAGAATGACAAGAATGCAAGGATTACATCCTTATCATTTTAAACGGGTGCAGCATTTAACGGAGGCAGATTTTTTACCACGAATCGAGTTTTGCCAATGGATATTAGCAAATGAAAACACTATTTCTGAAATATTATGGTCGGATGAGTCAATATTTACTAGGAATGGTGCATTTAATTTCCATAACATGCATCACTGGTCAGATGAAAATCCAAAAGTTGTTTGCTGTACAAATTTCCAGCATAGATTTTCATTGAACTTATGGGCAGGAGTAATTGGGGATCAAGTAATTGGGCCTATTGTACTTCCCAATCGTCTTAATTCAGAGGTGTATTTGAACTTTCTTCAGAGTGAGCTCATGGATATAATACCATTGGATGTGCGCCAGCAGTTTCAAGAAAATATGTTTTTTCAACATGATGGCGCCCCTGCACATTTTGGACGCAATGTTCGAAATTGGTTTAATGTCAATTTTCCAGACAGGTGGTTAGGCCGAGGAGATCCTATAGCGTGGCCGCCACGTTCACCTGACCTAAATCCATTGAATTTCTATTTTTGGGGGTCATTAAAAAACCTAGTTTACTCGACTGAAGTAAATACTCAAGAAGATTTACTTCAAAGAATCCATCAGGCTGCAAATGAAATAAGAAGAAAAAGGTTTTCCACTTTTCGGGCTACGCAATCATTAGTTCGTCGAGCGAGACTCTGTATCCAACAAAATGGGAATTTATTTGAACACTTATTGTAAAGCTAGTTTTAAGTATATCCAACAGTATGTCTTCTTTTTTAAACAAATTTCAATTTCGTTCGTAGAAAAAAATTATTTGTTTTGTTTTTGCCTAAATGTTAGCTATGTTGCAATAGAAATATATATTTATGTAATATTTACCAATTATTAAATTAGGTTTTTTTTTCATTGCCATGGTTAATTATTCAACAATTCATTTAAATTGGCAGTACATTTCCTATCATGTGACAAATTTTTTAGTTTGATTTTATTCAAAAATGGCATAACTTATCGATATTCAATAAGAGTACCTTTTTATGTAGAAAACCCTAAACTTTCAAATTCTGAAATTGAATTTCAAAAATAGAATCACATAAAAATTTTGGGGCTCAAATAACCTGAGTCCGTCCCTGTTGCATACGCTTCCAAACAAAACTGTCTAAAATTGTTAATATTTTTAAATCCAGCATACAAAACTAGGCTGGAATACCAAATTTTATGTCTTTACTTCAACACGTTTCGGAAATATTAAGGAAAAACCATCTTCAGGGGAGTCCCTTTAAAAGACCGTAGCGCCCTTAGGGGACGTTTGTCGACCTATGTTTATATCAACTTTTCTTCCTATTTTAAGCTTTAGAAACCGCTAGTAGAATATTGCACACTTTTTTCGGGATACCCTGTATTCAATAGTTGGGCCAACTGAAGTGGGAAGGGGCTCGTATTATACAGCCTAACAATAGGAGAGCGCTGATGCTGACACGGATCCGTAGAGCTCTAGAAATATCGCAGTTTTTCTGAGTGAAAATCAAGGAGGCCATAAAGGCGTCCTACAATAATTTATTTATTTATTTATTTATTTCCAACAGGTGAAACCCAATTACAGGAAACGCTGAAAAAAATAACAATTAAAGAGACATGGTCGTTGGACTTATATCTATAGTATCACACATTCTAAATAAGATTGGATGATCTATAGCAGTTAATAATCGATGCACAACTGTCACTGTAAATATCACACGATTCAGTAACACTGTTCCTGACGCAGCACATGAGATCAATTGGCGATTTTGTCATAACATTTGTACGGCCAGCTTGACAATAGAATGCCGTTTGTTGTCGACTCCCTAGCCTTGGAACGCGGAAACATATTTTTTCAAGTAAATTTTGTCAGTCAATTTTATTGTGAATGAGGCCATACAAAAACGACAAAGCAAATATGTTTCGTCTTGTTGACAGTGAATCCAAATTGAAAAACTCTAATAGGGCACTATGGTCACAACCTCTTTCTGGATAAGAACCTGTGCATTTAAGGTGAAAATACTTTAAAGCTTTACGTTGAATGGCCTCAAGGATCATGACAGAATTTTGGTATATAGGAGACCAGGTCAGAGTCGCATACTCCAACTTGCTCCTGACAAAAGTAAAAAATAAAGTCATTAATGTATCGACATTGGAGAAACCCTTCCAGTTTCTGATACAGAAACCAAGTAATCGAGTGGCAGCCGACGAGATATTGAGAATATGCTCAGTAAACGTTAGCTTGGTATCAAAAATGACTCCAAGGTCTCTATCTGTCTATAACCTGACCATTGATGTTATAATTATCATAAATTAAATAATCAACTTTTCTTGTATAAGTCATAACTTTACATTTCGAAACATTCAGACTGAGACAGTTTCGTGAACACCGTGACGAAATTAGAGCTAAGTCATCTTGCAACATGACGCAATCCTCGACTGTCTTGACTGGCTTGCAGATTTTAAGGTCATCAGCGAAAAACAAATGGAAACACTTCAGTCCAAAAGACAAGTCATTAATAAATATTAAAAACAATAATGGACCTAGATTTGACCTTTGAGGTACCCTAGACGTGGCCCGATAGTAACTCGACCTATGACCACCATATTCGACAAATAACCTTCTATCCCTCAAATATGAATTCATGAGCGACAGCATTGCATCAGACATACCCACTGTTTTAAGCTTATCCAGAAGTGCATAACATCAACTTGATCAAACGCCTTCTGAATATCTGTGTAGATGACATCAACTTGTCCCTGACCGTCCAGTACTTCAGAGATGTACTGAGTAATTAGAGCCAAGTTGATGACCTCTCATAAACCCATGCTGATTAATAGAGACTGCACCCCTGACCGAGCAGTAAACCGTTTCATAAGCGATGATCTCAAACAACTTGCTGAAATTGCACAGGATTGCTATTTGGCGATAGTTGGAAATATCAGAGATATCTCCACTTTTGCGAATAGGACATATTTTAGAGGTCTTCCAGATATTTGGATGTGTCTCTGATTTTAGAATTAGGTTGAATATGGAAGCCAGCGGTTTCGCTAGTATATGAATGCAATCTTTAACTTGGAATACCATCACATCCAGACGTCATTTTGTTCTTTAATCTTTTCGAAGCCCTAATTACGTTTTCTTCACTTATATTTTTTAAAGAAATGATATCGGTAGAATTATTTGTTGGAGGAGATGACCCTAGTAGACCAGACGCGATTGTAGGAATGATTGACGATACGGCACTTAGACCATAACGGATTACCGTTAGTGTATCAGCTAAAAAGGTAGCACACAGCATAGCTATGCAATCCAGCTTTACTTTTAATGTGATCAATGATGATAAATGTCATTTATATTATCTGAATACACGAGTATTATTTTTGCCACATCCGCGTATGCATCTTTAAGTAAGATTGAATCAGTCTACTGCCGTTGATCAACTCCTCCAGCTCTGCCACATCGACAATTCCTCATTAATTTCCCTCCCTTGCTAGTCTGGCCAATAAAACCAGGTGCATTGATAGAATCTTCTTTGCTGTGAGCGTTCACAAGCATGGAGGATTATCGTCATATAAGCCACAGGATAAGTTGCAGATATTACATTTGATTAATCATTACCTTTCCTCTTTCTTTCCTTCCCTCTTGTACCTACCTTTTCTACATCCACATCCTACATTCACGTTAATACGAGGGATATCTTTTAAGTTTTGCATATGGAAATAAAACAATACGCTGGGTAGTTTTAAATGACTGTATTGTTTTTCGAAGTTTGTTGACTTTTCTTCACCTTGGAACACCCAAACAGCTGACTGTCGTCTATTTTCTGGTTCATAACAGTCAATCCACGATTCATCACCACTAACAATGCTGTACAGATTTTTTAAGCTTCCAGAATTGAGACGGTCAAGCGTTTTTTGACACCAATTAACCCTGGCTGCTTTCTGCTTTTCAGTCAACAGGTGGGGTATCCAACGAGAAACTAATTTTCTTACTCCTGATTCTTCAGGTAAAATTTTTTGAATTGAGGTCTTTGAGATCTTCAAGGACGCCTCAATCTCGCGATATGTCAAATGTCTATCTTCAATGATGAGTTTGCGCACAGCATCGACGTTTTCCTGGGTGACTGCCGTTCGTGGTGCACCCACCCTGAGATCGTCGCTAAGACTAACCCGTCCACGTTTGAATTCTCCATACCAACGGGAAATTGTCGACTGTTGTGGCGCTTGGTTGCCGAACACAGACACTCACTCAGCAAGGCATTCTTGGTGCGATAATTGTCTCTGAAAGTTGTAATAAATTATGGCGCGAAAATGTTCTCGGTTGAGTTCCATTTTTCTAATGACTTGGTGACACTTATAAATTCACTGTAGTGAGAACACTGCACGTATTGTTATGAAACTTTGAATTTAAGAGTGGGGTTAAGATTCAGTACTGACGTTCGATCCGCGCGGCCTACTATGTTTCTATATACAAAACTTAAAAGACATCCCTCGTAACAAATGGTGAATATTACCTATTTCTTATCAACGACACTTGCTGTCCATTAACGAAATGACCAAGTGTTGTAACCTACGGCACCCAGACATAGTCCTTGAATCCACTTTCCAAAGTATGTACCATTGTTTCTGAGTGATAACCTACTCTTATAATGATTCGGTTGACGTGAATATGTGTGAACAATTTGCAATGTAAAATCGCTCGAAAATTGCTTTGACATTCCATCGATAAATTTCGCAAATGATCCAAAGAGACATAAATATTTGAATACTTAGAAACAATGTGCTGTCCCATTTCTGTCCAACGTTTTTCATGTTCACGTGAAATTAAGATTCTCCTGCTTATACAGGTATAGATATAGGGCGTAAAGTTAGTAGTAGATCAACGGAAGTCAGGTGATAGGGGGCCTCAGAACCTATCGAATGAACCCTATATGAGTGGTCCGAAATTTTATAGTTCAGGAAATATTTGCCATTTTGTGAAATTTCGAAAAAAAAGGGATAATGTACTTTCAATCGCAATTACAACTAAACCACTAAGTTTAGGGTTGTGATATTGTTGTGAAACTTTGAATTTAAGTTTACTAAAGAGTGAGGTTAAGATGCAGTACTGACGTTCGATCCGCGCGGCCTACTATGGTTCTATATGCAAAACTTAAAAGACATCCCTCGTACACACTAATACACATTTGAGCGATTTTTTTGAAAATCGTACACTGATACACATCATAGTATCAGGATGTTGTTTTAGTTTCTGTTTTGTCTTTGTGATAGGAGCAGTTCTGTTGACCAGTTGCGAGTTGAAATATGAGTCATTGCAATCATATTTCACATACAAAAACAGAAACTAAGTTTGTGGAGTTGCTTGAACATACAATTACATTTGTCACTGTTGCCTTGGATGCCGCACTACGGGTATGATAAGAATTTTTAGATTCCCCATTAAAAAAAACATTGCTGGATGTGAATACAAATCATGCAATAAAATGTGTTTAAATAACGTAGAATAATGAGCAAATGATTTCATTTGTATTCCACTCAATCACTGTCATCATTTTTCTTAACTTAAGGCTAAGAAGAGCTTTTTCGTTACTAATTTTTCGTATATTCTAGAATTCGTGGAAAAAACATTGTGTGTCATTTGTCGATATGGAGAATTTTGAAACGTTACTAGATGGATACTCGTGAAAAGTACAGCAGTTTAGCAACTGAATCAGACATTCACTGATTTGACAGACTCATTTCTAAACGGACTGTCTCACTTTACTTGCAAAACGAATGCAACTTTTTTTTTAACTAAGTGTTCAACCTCTCGATTTAATTACAATACTCACTTTACTTGCAAAACGAATGCAACTTTTTTTTTAACTAAGTGTTCAACCTCACGATTTAATTACAATACAATTAAAAATACCACGTTTTTGGTTTCCAGAAAACGAAGTTGAAATATCGACGTACAAATCTATACCTAATTAAACATCAATTCCCATAATAACACCTATTATTTGTTTCTGAGATTGCCGTATCGTACCTGTAATTTGAAAAGTAATACGTATAAATTATCTTTATGACTCCAGGTAACGACTCTTGTATTAATGTAACAGCATTTTTTACTCCTTTGACGTAAAGTCCGGGAGATGCGTGAATGGGCAGTCCGAATAATTATAATTAGATTTGGTAAATGTTACCCCAGTTTAAATATACTCAATGACATTGTGTTACACCCAGAAAAAATAATTTCTTCAACTCGTTTTTTTTTTTAAACAATGGTTATATACTAAGTGACATATAAATCCGAACACCCAGTTTAAATGGTTTTATTTTAATTTTTGTATAAGTACTTAATGAAGCATAATAAGTAAATGATAAAAATTTCAAAATGATTGCACTGCTTTAAAGCCCTTCGACCTTTAATAATGTGTGGATGCACCCTGATGTGCTACGCATTCTCCAACGCGCCTAGGCATGGTTCTGATCAGGTGGTCAATGTCCTCCTGTGGTATCTCATTCCAGGCAACCACCAACTCCTCTCGAAGTGCTTTTAGAGTCTGAGGAGGACGTTGCAAATTGAGCAATCTCCTACCCATCATATCCCACACGTGCTCAATTGGGGATAAGTCGGGAGATCTTGGTGGCCGTGGTAACAATATGACATCATTATGTTGAAAGAAGTCTATTGTGACTCTTGCAACATGTGGTCGGGCATTATCTTGTTGGAAAGTTGGATCTGCCAGGGTGTCAAGATAGGGTAAAAGATGGGGTTCTAGAACTTCGTGGATATAACGCTGCGCGTTCATGTTACATCTGATGATGATGAAAGGTGACCTGGAACCATAAGCTATAGCACCCCAAACCATAACTGTGGATTCCTCCTTTCACCACGTCGCCTTCTAACCCTGGCACGACCATCGTGCATGCCTAAACAAAATCGAGACTAGTCACTAAAGACAATACTGTTCCATTCCTGATCCCAGAGTGACCGTTGTCTGCACCACTCAAGGCGATTACGTCGGTGTTCTCGAGTTAAAGGGAGGACCCAGTGTGGCCGGTATGAAAACAAGCCAAAACTTCTCATTCGTCGATAAACACTTCGCATGCCAATAGGTCTTCCGTCTTCTGCAAACCATTCATTTGCAATGGACCTGGTAGTGGAGAAATGGTCCCTTAAGGCCAATAATCTTAGGCGGCGATCTTCACGGTCTGTTGTTCTACGGCGGCGTCCAGTCCCCCTTGCAATTGCCCGAAAAGAAAGTCCAGCTTCCCGAAGTCCCACTATACGGCCCCTGACAAACTCACTAAGTTGACGAAATCGTACAGGTCTCCGTACTCTAGGCATCGTAACCGATCGTAAAGGATGTCAAGAACCAAAATCCGCCAACGTTGATTCTTTACTGCGGCTGAAATATTCATTTTGAGAGCGTTAGTGAATTAAAAAAAAGCAGTATAAAAACCGGAATGTCCAACTGATAAGGCTGAAAATTTTTTCACTTGTTATTTACAGTAAGATAAATACATTCACCAACTTTTATTAAAATAAAACCATTTAAACTGGGTGTTCGGTTTTATATATCACTTAGTATATTTAAACCATATTCTGACAAAAATGTCAAATTTTTTGTTTACCTTTGTTAAAATGTCATCTCTTAGTTTTGTCGATGCCTAGAGGGTATACAGGAGTGTATTGTCTGCGTGGACGTCCAACACATTATTTTTTTTTTCTTATGACCAATAAAATTTCGTGAGAATGTCACCGTTTCATTCTTAAAGCAAGTCTACCTCATTGCCAAAAAATCAAGTTGAAATTATTTTTTCTGAATGTAACACTTCTAACATCACTGAGTATATGTGATTCAACGGCGGCTTTGACTGACCTGTAAGCTATAGTCATATTTGCTTTCAGAACTACCAGGTTGTCGAACATTCGAACTGGGGAAACAGCCGCCTTATGCATCTGACGTAAACAGTCATACTACAATGATATGGGCATCAATGTGAAAGGCTTGATGAGAGAAACACAATAGGCGGAGTGACGTCATTTTAAATCCAATATGACGATCGCCGCAAAATATCGATTTATCATATGATTTATATCTATCGAAATTTTATAATACAAATAAAGTAAGAAGTCTGATAGAGTGCTATTAATAAGACATGTCATTCGACTTAAATACTATAAAGTAAATAAAAAATAAAATATAAAAGTACAGGTAAAAAAAGCAAAAAAGTTGTCGCAACGTAACATGCTTTTTTTGAAAACTAATTTCAAATTTTTATGTCATTTTATTAACAGCTAAATAAAAGCTTGTTTTTAAAAAAGTATTATTTAAAATTTATTTATATAGCTGTGGATAGTCGCATCATTAACTGTAGAATTTACATCCGTTAACAAAGTTGTTCATGGTCTATTATTTTTTATACTAGGATTCTGGACTGGGGTAAAATGTCTGACCCAATTAGTTATCGTAACAACAATTAAGAGGATTATTGCTTTTTAAGCAGTATTGAGTAATATCTTTGTGGTCCAAAAACTAATTACACAACAACAGCGTCACAAACTTAAGAAATGCAACTCAGCACCGTCATTACATGCAGATTTAGCTGGTTACTGATATTTTAATGTTACACTAATTTTAATATATAGCAGTGGCGGCTCGTGAGGTAGTGCCACGGTGCCATGGCACTACCTTGTCTTCTTCAAAAAGAATATTTTTTTCAATCTTCAATGTTTTACTTTATTTTCTGCTTTTTCATTTTTTTTTTGGTATAAATTATATGAAGTGACAACACTGACAACGTGACAACACCGCAAGCATCCGAACCACGCGAGACGGAAAGCACGCCTTGACCTTGACGTCATCAACTTGTGCCAATTTTGGGCCGGCCCAAATAAAAAGAGAGAAATTTTACTAGCATCGCATACGAGCGACAGAGATAACGCTACCCTACACATTTTTATATGAGGTGAATAGCGAAAGACAAGTATAATTTGTGCCAGGCACATCATCAGTCGTAATTCGTTATCAAGTGATATCGGCGGTGTTTTTGTTCGGTCGGTCGTTTCGTTATGATTACGTCTAGTGCTGATTTCGGTCTTTTTTTACCTGAAAAGTGAAAAATACCTTTTTTGTTTTATGTTAGTACGTCTAGTGTTAATGAACTGCTCTGTTTTGTGATCATATTTTTTACTGTTTTATTAAAACTAGTGAAAATGAATAAAATCGGGATATTAAAAAACTCATTTAGTGGTTTTTCGCTGGATCAAAAACTGCAAATTAAAGAATTAGGACGGCCAATACCCGATTTAAAAATTGAGAAACAAAGTGGTAGCGGACAAAAATCCCGCTGTCGCAAATTTAATAAAAATGTGTACGATAAAAACAGCTGGATATGTGGTTGTGAAGAAACGAATAAACTATTTTGTTTTGTATGTGTTCTATTTGGAGGTGACGAGACTTGGTCAAAAAAAGGTACAGACGATCTTATACATATATGGGATAAAATGAAGACCCACGAAAAATCTAAAGTCCATATGAATAATGTTTTTAGCTTTTCAATTCTTGGTAAATTAAATATAAGGACTCAACTCAATTCGGCTTATCGCAATGATCTAATTAAACATAATAATCAAGTGGATAAGAATCGATATGTATTGAATAAAATTATTAATTGTATAAGGTTTTGTGGAGCATTTGAGTTAGCCTTAAGGGGTCACGATGAAAAGGAAAATTCGGAAAACAGAGGCATATTTAAGGAGCTGGTGAATTTTAGCGCCGAATTAGACAAAGAATTGAAAGTCCATATTCAAAGTGCCAAACTTTTCAAGGGTACCTCAAAAACAACTCAAAACGAGCTTCTTGAGTGCATGCTAGATGTTTATCATGAAGAAGTTAAGAAGGAGATTGCAAATTCTCCTTTTGTTGCAGTAATTGCCGATGAAACGACTGACGTAGCCTGTGAATTTCAGTTAGTTATTATTTTCAGATATTTGTGTAAAGGACAACCAGTTGAGAGATTTTGGAGATTTTTTAAATGTTGTAAATCCATTACTAGATCAAAATCCAAACAAATTAATAGCTCAAAGCTATGATGGTGCGTCTGTTATGAGTGGTGAATTGAATGGCGTTCAAAAAATTATTAAGGAAACTTATCCACTTGCAAATTATGTTCATTGCTATGCACACCAGTTAAATCTAATTATGACAAGCGCATGCTCTGTCAATAAGCAGGCTAGAATATTTTTCCATAATTTATCTGGATTGTGCTCTTTTTTTTCGACGTCTCCTCAAAGAACAAAAATTTTGGATGAAATAGTTAATTGCAGATTGCCAAGATCTTCCCAAACACGTTGGAATTTTCAGTCACGAGGTGTTCATACAGTTTATGAAAATAGGAAAGACCTGATTGAAGTTATGGACAATATAGAAAGTACTTCACGCGATTCTTCGTCGATTAATCAAGCCAGTGGGTACAAATTAAAGCTGCAAGATACAAATTTTGTATTTTGGCTAAGTATATTCCACATGTTGAAATTGTCTTTAACCAATTACAAAAAGTATGCACCGATTCTGTTAAGGTCAAAAATGATTTAGAGAATTTTGAAGCAGCAATTCAAACTATACGAGAACAAATGGATAGCATTATTGACGAGATTGAACGAGTGCAGAGAGAAACTGATGAACCGGCAAGAAAAAAAAGGCAAGTTGAAGAAGGCAGCAAAAAACGGGAAGCGTTAGAAATATGCGATGCAGTATTATCGCAAATAAGAACAAGATTTAACTTTTCTGGACATTTAGTTGCTTCTAATTTATTTGTGTCTGAAAAGTTTTCTGTTTATAAACATCAGTTTCCTGAAGCACATTTAAATGACACATGCACACAATTTTCATTTTTAGACAAAAACAGGCTTAAAACTGAGTTACAAGTATTATATATTATATCAGAGAGAAGAATTGAGTACTACTTCTGGAGCTGTTCCACTATCCATTTTATTGAACGAGGAAGGATTAAATTGTACGTTTCAAGAAACTCTTAAGCTCTTAAGTATTTTAATCACTATACGGATGTCAACATCTGAAGCAGAACGCTCTTTTTCAATGCTGAAACGGATTAAAACTTTCCTCAGAAACACAATGAAGGAAGTAAGGCTTAGTGCTTTAGGAATGCTGTCTGCAGAAAAACATTTTGTTAGTGGCATTGAAAATTTTAATAATAAGGTAATCGAAAACTTTGCTACCAAAAAAGAAAGAAGAATGGACTTCATGTATAGAAAACTTTGAAGTTATAGGTACTTCTCCACACTTGTTTTATAATTTGGTGCGCGTGTGTAAATAGTTTTATTTTTGATTTTTTTTGGACATATAGATTTATTGAACCTCAAGAACTTTGACCACTAACTATCAGGGGTAAGTTATAAGTTATTCTTTACAATTTTGAATCGATTCAAAATTATGGCTTCCATTCTGGCACTACCTCACTGAATTGGCACGAGCCGCCACTGATATATAGTGTTTTCCAAAAAGGTAAAAGATAGATTGAAAGGGTTCCGAGACTGTCCGCTACTGGACAGCAATCCTCTGGACAACATCGAATAGCACCTCTACCATGTGAGGCTAGGCCTTATCAGTGCCTTGCACAGAGTAACGAGGTCATGTAAAGAAAAGTACGAGCCCCTTCCCGCTTCAGCTGGCCAAACTATTGAAATCTTAGTTTATTTCTTATCAAACAGAAATAATAAAAATTTATCGGGGTGTTATAGGTTTAAAATATTAACAATAAATTCCAGTCTGACGTCATAAGATTTTCCACGTCCTATGCTTAGAATGTGATTCTGTGCCTGCTATTGAGCTTAGAGTTTTGTCAGTTATTACTCTCCGACAATGACAGTTTGATTTGCACTTTATGCAATAGATAGCAGTTCTCATCTTGCCCTCATTATTTATTTTCAAGATGGCCATATACACCTTCTCGAACCGGTGATGGTATACTTTATCTGAAGTCACTTGAAACACTGTGAAATACCGGGTGCTTTTTATATATCTATATTTAACACGCTCTGTTGCTGCAAAAATCGCCAAATTTCATAAGATCAAAGGCAGTTTCACCGGTCCACGTGGAGTAAAGCACGCCTATGCGTGGACATAGCCAATGAGAAAGCGTGTATTTCAGAGCTCGGAACAAGTGCAGGTGGCTACTGAAAATTGAAACAGTTTAGCCAGTGCCGTGTAGCGGTGAATAAACGTGTTTTCTTTAGTCTGTCCGTGTTTTTTCATAGATTTCATTAGTTTGTGTGTTTTTGACTTTTGAATACTCAGTTTACTTGTTGATTTAATTGTTGTGTTGATTGTTCTTGTGTGTCCTAAATATGGCTCTTTGGAGACCTTGGGAAAATGCTCCAAGCCACGAGGAGATGGTTGATGAACCTGTGCAGGCAGAATTCTTTCATAAAGATTTAGAGGAACAGACCCTAAGAATAATCCTAAATATGTATGATTGTCTGAAAAACGAAAATCCAGATTCCTCGCAAAATCAAATTTTAAACAGAATTTGTATCCTGACAAAAATCAGTCGGTCTACCATTTATAGGGTTATAAAAAGGGGAGATGTAGTCAACCATTCCTTCCACAGAAAGCGCATAGGGCAAAAATTAAAAAGAATAGACGTGGGTTTTCAGGAAGATATTCGTCGTATAATATACGGATTTTATAAAGAAAATTTGGTGCCCACGTTGGAAATGATACGGGATAAATTAAAAGATTATCCTGAAGATTTTTATAATTACAAATGCTTAGACTCACTGCACTGTATTGTAAAACTGTGTGGTTTTCAATACAAAAAATTAGATAAAAGAATGGTGATTATGGAGTCGTCTCGAATCGTTGAATTGCGCCAAGAATTTTTGCACAAAGTTAAAATCTATAGAGAGCAGAAAAGAAATCTGATTTACCTGGATGAAACGTGGTATGATACCCATGATGTTGTGCAGTACGGCTGGGTTGACGACAGCAACAAGTGCATTTTAAATGCACCATGCAACCGTGGAAAACGAATCATTATTCTCCATGCTGGCAGTGAAAATGGATTTATACCTAATGCCTTGCTGTTATCTGCCAAAAATATCAAAGAATCATGAGGACATGACCTCCGACTTATTTGAAAAGTGGATAGAGCAGCAGTTAATACCAAACATTGCCCCAAATTCAGTGATTATTATGGACAATGCGCCATACCATTCCCGACAGAAAAACAAAATTCCGAATACAGGCACAAAAAAACAAGACATTATTGATTTTATGATGGATAAGGGAATGGAAATACCACAAAAATCAACCAAAGCCATATTATTGGATCTTATTATAAGAGAAAAATTTGAAAAAGAGTATGTTGTTGACAATCTGCTTCAGCAAAATGGCCATGAAGTATTACCTCTACCTCCCTATTACTGCATTTTTAACCCGATTGAGATGGTCTGGGCTGCTTTAAAAAAAAAAGTAAGAAAACATAATCAGACCCCTCAATTAAGTGAATCGCTATTGGCCACAATAAGACATGCATATTGCTGCCACAGACCTATGGAAGCAGTGTTCTAGGCATATTATTGAAAAAGAAAATGAATATTGTGTTTTGCCTCCTGTAAATCCCGTTGTAATTCCTCTACAAGATGACTCTAGCGACAGCTCCGAAGGCGAGGATGATATATAAATACCTATAATGTAAGTCTTTATATACCTTTTTATATACCTACCTGCTATGTAAATATTTGCCTATGTCAAACGTTGGAATTCTGTAATTTTTCCATTTATTAACTTTCAGTCAACATAAATTAAACTCCCAATATAAGTATTTTTTATCCCAAATCAAAAAAATAAGAAGATAGTAAAATCCATTTATTGTGATATAAAAACATTATTATTATCGTTCTAAATAAATGACCGCACGCCTATGATACGTCATGAAATTACAAAGGACGCGCCGACCAAAGGTTTTTATGCTATTTCAAGTGACTTCAGATAAAGTATACACTTATCATAACCACGTATTTAGGGGTTATTGCAGGTTTAACGTGCACACGACAGTGTAATATGTAATTCTGCAGTAAAAAAATCTTGGATGGGACACTGTTTATATGGAAATTTGTTTTTCCAAAATACCATTTTTCAGCAATACCTCGACGGCAAATATCAACATAGAACGCGTGACGTTGAAGAATAGACCATAGAAGATTTATTATCGATTACAGAACGGAATGGATGCGAATTTTGACAGCGCTGCGTTGCCATATTTCGCCACCTGAGAGGTGAATAGTCACATGGTGGTTGACTGTGATTTAAAACATATTAACATGTGATTCATCCACGTTAGAGCTAGAAAGTTTTATGGTAATGGAAATAAAAGAACAGAAAGGTATATTTGCTTAAAATGAGTCAATAAATAATAATAAAAACAATAAATAAACTAAAGCAATACTTTCTGATGAATGAACAAAAATAGTGGCTGAAACACAGTATTTTCTAAAACAACATAATAAATAAAATATAAATATATGTATATAAAACAGAATTTTTATACCTCTTTAATTTTTTTATTTTAATTGTCATAAAACTTTTGATCTCTAACGTGTATGTCTCACATGTTAATATACATACTTCAAAATCAGTCAGCCACAATGTGACTATACACCTCTCAGGTGGTGAAATACAGTAATGGACAAAAGTATAGACAAATTAATATTGTGCTGTAATTCTTTTTTAACTTGTTTTATTAATACACCAACCTTATACATAATACGTTATAGCGTAATACTCACTTATACATAAATAAGTTAATTAAAAAAACTGGAACTATGCAGGACAAAGATATATAGACAAAGAAAAACAATTATAAAAAAGAAGCAAAGTTCATTGAATTATAGAAATCCAACTATATTTGTGTTAATATTTTGTAGCATAACCATTATTATCAATCGTCTCGGCATAGATTGTAGAAGTTTCTTGATATAAGATTCATCAATCTGTCTCCACTTTTGCTCTAAAGCGGCAAAAAGTTGTTTGAATAATTTTTATCTCGTATTTGCTTATCTAAGTATTCCCATAGATTTTCAATGGGGTTTATAACGGGAGACTGTGAAGGCCATTTGAGAACTGGTATTTTTTCATCCAGAAAGAATTTCTTTGCGAGATTTGAAGTGTGCTTCGGGTCATTATCTTGTTGGAAGATTGATCTTAAGGGCATTTTGTCTTCCATATAGGGTAACATGACATCCTTTAGTATGTCTGTCTATACAAACTTATCCATAATGCCATCTATTCTATGTAAAGGTCCCATCCCAAACCCCGAATAGCACCCCCAAACCATAACAGACCCGCTTCCATTTTTGACAGTGGGAAAAGTGTACTTGGGGTTCAATCTTTGTCCACTAGGGAGTCTAACGTAATGAACACCATTTGATCCAAACATATTGAACTTGGATTCGTCACTGAAACATACCCTCTTCCAGTCACAGATGCTCCAATCAAGATGCACCCGTGCAAAATCGGTCCTTACGGTTTTTCCTCGAGATTAGCGGCTTCTTACTCGGGGACGTGCAAATAACTTCAAATCATTTAATCTTCTACTTATAGTTTTCGTAGAAACACTGGCAATTCCTTTTATCTCGATTTCAGCTTTTATTTGTCTTTGGGTATTAAACGGATCTTTGGACAAAATTACTTTTATTAATCTAACTGATCTAGCATTTAGTTTTCCAGGCCGACCACTTCTCTTAGAGGCTTTCAAGATACCTTTTTGTTTATATTTGTTCAATATTGCCCAAAGTGCTTTAAGCTTCAGCTTCAAATTTTTGGCAATGTCGACTTGACGTTGACCATCTTTGTATAACTCAATGATCTTAGTTTTCGGAAGAAACTTCTGGACCACGCGGCATGGTCTTAAAATCACTGAACTTATTCCACAATACTTGATGAACACAAACTAATCCTCTTCTGACACGAAACTGTACTAAACTAATGTTGAAAAGAATTTGTCTACATAAAAAAGTGCTCATATTCAGACTTGTATTGTGTTCATTGCATATAAAGTAGAAGCAAGGAATTTAGTTTTTCTACTAATAACGCATTTGTTTATGGAGCAATGAAGTATGAATTCGTTTTGTCCAGCGCTGTCAAAAATCGCATCCTTTCCGTCCTGTGATCGATAATCGATTTCCTGTGGTCTATAGGAATAACCAAAATTTCTATGTTATGTACCGCTGTTATAATATGGTTCGAGATGACACACGGGTTGATGACGTCAGTTACTCGAATCGCTTGAACGCGTTGGTTTTAATCGCAGTTATTTCCATGTTATCTATTTTAGAAAAGCGCGTATATAATTTCTGATTATTCTTAGTATCACTTAATAATCGGTGCTTTTTCGTCTACAACGGTGTATGGAAATTTTAAAAAAGAAACCTTTCAATATTAATGGTAGAATTGTTTTTTTTTCATAAAAAATGTTTAATGCCGGAACCAAGGCCTTGTAGCTATGATAACTTTCAATCCTCTAAACTTTTCCGCATGTCAAAGAAGACATTTATTGCTTTCGCAGAAATGATAGAAAAAAGCGAAGAAAAAAAGTTATTAGCAAAACCGTATACAGGTGGACATCATCCAGTGAGTTTATATGGGCATATTTTAATACAGGGTGTCCGCAAAGTTGTGGTTTTCCTTTACACGACGTGTAGATCTTGAAAACATAAGCAATTTTTCTTAGTACCATATATACCAATGTCTTAAGGGAACCGAGATAAAGGGCTCTGAAACATCAAAAATATCTGAATACCGTCCTGTAGCCGCGACATCACCGACTGGTACAACGTCACTGGCTCAACCCGCCGACATAACTGGGTCGGGGTCAGTGTGTCAGGTCAGTATGCAACCTTCAACCGACGGTTACGGTCACGCGTGTAGAGGTAATCGCGTAGACGAGAATCCCTGAACAAGCACTAGAGACGTGGCTAGAGAAGTGCAAGTATCAAAAACTAAAGTGTGGCAAACGCTGCGTGAAGAGGGGCTGTATCCGTTTCACGTCCAACGTGTACAAGCCCTTCAACCTGACGATTTTCCCGCAAGAGTGCGGTTTTGTGAGTGGTTGTTGCATCAACATGACGATAATCCGGATTTTTTGAAGTGGATATTGGTGACAGACGAATCTACGTTCACGCGTAATGGGGTGAATATCTTTCGCAACACTCATGTTTGGTCAGTAGAAAATCCGCACGCTGTCCGTCGGGCACATTTTCAACAAACATTTTCGGTGAATGTTTGGGCTGGCATGGTGAACGGTATGCTCATTGGACCATTTATTCTCCCAAATTTGTCATATTTGTTACCTCTGTTCGTGGTCTGCACCACCGTAGGGCGTCTGCTAGGTAGTGCATCAGCTGATTTCATTCATCTGTTGGAGCGGTATGATTTCGGGCAGAGACGTACTTAGCCCTTCTCGTCAACTGGAGAGTGAGTACTTTTTCCTTTATTTTTTTTTTACTTGGTCGCCTTCGTTTCACTACACATTACCTTTGTTATTTCAAGGGTAGTTGTTTCTGAAAAGGAAAACCCCAACTTTGCGGATACTCTGTATTCTTGTGGTATATGGCTACACAGGATACTTTGTTAAGCATGAGGAACTAGATTTAAAGTGTCCCCAACAACAGTGATGATTATAACTAATAAGGTGCTCTAGTTTATGCTAAAACTGTATAACGTTTTCCAAAAATGAAGCTGAAGTACAATAAAAATATCCAATACCCGGCAAAATTCTAACTTGTCACATTCCTAATAATAACCAGAAATATAAAACTACTAGTTAGTTGGGTAAATACTTCAATTTTGCGGTGATAACTATGACATATGACAGCTGATTCATGACGTCACGGACAAATTGATAACAACACTCGCTTGAACGGCAAATACCAATCCAAAATGGTAAAATCCATTTTGATTTGGTTATTCGCTTGAATTTGATTTATATGTTTGACTTCTAACTTGTTCTGTGTAGATATTTGACGTCGGAAAATGGTATTTTGGAAAAACCAAGTTCTATATAAAAAGTGTTCCATCCAAAAATTTTTTGTGCAAAATTACATATTACACTGTCGCGTACAGGTTGATCCTGCAATAACCCCTAAATACGTGGTTATGATCACTTATCAACCATCACCACCCTCTGATCAACATAACTTTATATTAAATAAGCACATCCACGGAGTCAGTACCAGACAAGGCGCCCACATGCGCATACCTTTCGCCAAACATAATTTTGTAAGAAAGTCGCCAAATGTGTTGGGACCTAGAATTTATAATAAATAATATACAGGGTGACTTCGAAGTTGAGTCATTTATTTTAACAGTGAGTAGATCTGATCAAAAGAAACGTTTTTTTCCTTTACCATTTTTCTGGTAAAATTAAAGTAACAAAGTTATAGCCCTTTGGAAGTTTGAGTACCGCCTGTCTCAATAATAATATTATGTGCTCGTGTTTGGCAACAACGGATATAATCCGCCTTATCGGTTCATCGCATCGGAAACAAAAAAGCGAAAGAATGTGGAACGATGTTTTCACAATTATTTTATTCAGTTGTATACAGTCAGTGTCAGTCGGTAACGCGTGAGTGAATAGTGGTGTCTGGTGCGTGGCTCAAACGAAATCAAAAATGGCACATGTTTATGCGGATCGGTTTCCCAATCGAGTGCAACCAACCCCTCGTGCCTTTGTTAATGTAGTACAACGGGCTCGTGAATCAGGTGACTTAACACCTCACAGGGGACGGCATGCCGGTGCTCCAAGACCTCACGATCAAATCGTCGTGAGGATACTTTATAAAACAAGGTAAATTTTTTTTTTAATTTTTTTTTTATTTTTACACACATGGTTTAACTTCCTTCTACAATCATTATCTGAAAATTAATGACTCAACTTCAAAGTCACCCTGTATAAGAAACGTTTTAAGGACTATTTAGTTGATAAATGCTTTTACGCCATCAGTGAACAAGTTTACCTAATATTCAAAGATTTTTCTGAGTTGGTTCCATTTGTTTCATCGTTGTTTCATTGCATTATCATGCCTAGAGTTCGAGCTAATTTCACTCAACTTTCCGAGTTTGAGAGAGCCAGCACTATGTCCACGAATTTTTACAACCACATCTGCTCCCTTTTTGGAAACATGTCGCACGCGTTAGTTTGTACTGGGATACAATACACCAAGAAGACATCAATCGCCTAAACCAATCAATGCCGCGACGACTTAACGAATAAGCTATTTTGCGGAATTTCGAGTTAAAATTTGAATCACTTTCTATTTATCAGTAGACCTAAAACTTGAAAAAGTTTGCTCAAAATGACAGCAGTCCTAGTCGGTGTTGCATTTTCTATGCCATTTAGTATACTATAAGATTCTGGGCTGCAATTATACAGGGTGGCGCAATGTACTTCAGTTCAATAGTTTTGAAGATTTATTGATTTAAAGCTTAAATAAAACTAATACATTATCATTAGTGGAGATCAATACATTTGGCAGCAAAGTAATTTAATAATGAAGAATGAACTGACCCGTTAGGCAAGTAAATGTTGAAAATGGCCACCATGACTCTCCATGCAATAATAAAAATTTTGGTCAAAACGTTGCCGCACATTTTGCAATATTTTAGGAGTAATTTGAAGGCAATTCACAATTCCTTATCGCAGGTCTTCTAATGATGTTGGCTGAATAGCATAGATTTTGCTTTTTAACTGACCCCACATAAAGAAATCCAAAGGTGATAAATCTGGCGATCTTGGGGGATATTCTACAAATCCATCGATCTGGAAACGTCTGATCTAAATATTGTCGAACACGTAATGCGTAATGTGCTGGGGCACCATCCTGTTGGTACATCAACCTATTCGTAATGTACCGCCGATCATTCTGATTTTCAATTATGGCTGTTAATGCAGGATCTATGGCGTCTTCCGGTCAAATTTCCAGGTAAGAAAAAAGGACTAACTAAATGATCCCCAAAAGACCAGCCCAAACATTTAATTTTTGTGACTGATGTGTATGAACCTCATGAGAAATTCTGGGATTAGAATCGGACCAATATCGGCAGTTATGACGATTTACTATGCCATTCAAGAAAAAGGAACATTCGTCGGAAAAGCGAGTGTTGAATAGAAAATGTTCATCGTTTATAATTCGTTCACCCATATCTTCACAAAATTGTAATCGCCGATCAAAATCGTCTTCATTAAGTTCTTGTACCAGGTGAATTTTATACGGATGAAAACTATGGGCCTTTAGAATCCTTTGGACAGTACGTCGACTAACACCACACATAATCTCCAATTTGCGGGTACTTAACGTAGGATCTACATAAACTTGCCCTAAAATCGCCACTTCTATTGCTTTGTTCCTTATGGGATTTTCAATGTTACGTTTTTTATTGGCGACTGTCCCAGTTTCCCGAAATTTAGCTACAAGTTCATATTTTCGATGCACGTTACTGTTCTCATGTCATTCATTAAATATTTCTGCTGTTCTACTAGCGCACTGATTATTTCCGAAAAATATTTCGATAATTTCAACTCTTTCTGCTGTGGAATATACCATGGTTAATTTATGTAATAAAGCATTACAAGTTATTTTAGCAACAAAGTTTGTCAAATCAATCGCAAATTATTTACTAAATTCCTGTTTAAAATAAGTACGAAATATTTCCTTATCTTTCTTCAAGAAATAACTTTTTGCCACAAAAAAACGCTCCAATAGCTATTTTCAACAACAAAATGATAAACAAACCATGAGCGTAGTGAAGAAAAGCATTTACTTATTAAGTAAATTCTTTTAGTCAAATTTCTTCTGAAAGTAGTACAAACTAATCTGATGTACCTATTAAAGTCTACTTTAAGCTTTAAATCAACAAATCTTCAGAACTACTGAACTGAAGCTCATGTATTTTACATCATTATAAAAGGAATTGAAAGACCTTTAAAATAAGGTATCACTCCACCCCCGTTTCCATTTAAGATTTTAGGGTTGGTGTCACCCCCGCCCAGGGGGCTGCACGTGTTAACGGGTCTGAGCGTTTTTCTAAAAAAAAACTGAGCTGCCAGTAAATGCGTCTGATTCGTTTTCGATGCGCGCCACGCTGTATTACGTTTTACCCTGTAATTTTATACGCCTATAATTTTCCAATGCAAGTTTTTTAAAGGTTTTTATAAAAATCTCATTAAATCTATTAGAAATTGCCCAATTATCTGTGATTATTTTTTTTTGTTCAAGCAGTGCGCATGAAGTTTTCATATTATAAATAAATGCACACCTGTTAGTTAACAATTTTCTTGTTGAGGAATGTTTCTATCTACAGGGTGTTTCACAACTTATCCGACAAATTTTAACCACATACGCACTGTTACGAAAAAGTTGATTTCTCAAAAAAAAAAATGTAATAAAAGTCCTCCTAGTTTCAATAATAAATTGAAAAATAAATATCTGTATTTTGCGTTCATCGTCGAGATATTAGAACACGCATTACCTTCAAGTTTGTTGTAGCAGATGTTGTACCAAACAACTGACGAAAAAAAAATACCAGGATTTTTTTCATACTGATAAGAACGTGGAAATAAGGTTTAATATGTATCGTGGTTGATCTGAATGAAGAACGGTCGATTCTTGTAGGGTTAAATGAGAAAGTATTTTGCGAGTTTATGTTTTTAGTTATTTATTAATAAAAATTGCACATGTCGTCGCTAATAACATGAAGTGACGTATCTCAAAAAATAGGGAAATTAAGTTAAATCGATTTTTTACTTAAAAAAGGTTGCTCTTCAATATCACGAGTCAGTCTCTAATACCTTTATAGTTATAGAAAAATACTATTAGACTTCTCACATTTTAACAGCAAATTAAATTTCACGAGGGAGCTTGACTCAAGTTAAGCCAATTTTGTGAAATTATAAAATATACTTATCATTTTACATCGTGTCGCGTATCTAAGTTACGCCAGTTTGTAAAATTGTTGCTTTAATTTTATCTCCATTTGCACTGTGACGTATCTATCTTTTTAACTTCACCTTCAGAACGAATACAGCTTTATAAGATTAAAAAGAAAAAACTTTAATAATAATTTAAAAGATATTCCACTCGAAGTTTTGGGTGCAGAACCAAAAGAAATTACTACAAAAAAACATATGGATTTGTCAAGGAGATATACCGGTAGTTCGTTTAGAAGATTCGATTTAAATCTTCCTCATGAGTAATAGATGAAATAGATGTACTAATTATTATTTTGTTCATATTATTATATCATTATTATAAGACGCAGATTGCATCAATGCAGCTTAATGACATTTATTTCGTGAATGATGTGGATATTAAAGTCTCTATTTTTACTGGCCGTCTTCTTTATCTATTCGATCTCTACGCTCCGCTACGTACAGTACGTGTCACAAAACCTGCTGCGCCCTGGCTCACTCCTAACTTGAAAATTATTTTTCAACTCAGAGATGAGGCATTCGCTGTCTATCAGCATAACAGATCTGATCAGAATTGGGCCAGCTACAAAGATTTGAGAAATTATGCCCTTGCATCGCTTAGAAGAGAGAAAAAAGCATATATGTCACGTTTCCGGAATCTTAACTCTAGTCAAGCTTGGAAACACCTGAGGAGGATGAATGTGGTAGCCCAGAAACATGTTGCGATACCTCCCAGTCTCCTTGAGCCTAACATTTTAAATAATTATTTTCTTTCAATTTTCCAGACAGCTGCAGCTGATACAAATTTGATTGATAGTGTCTCTAACTCTTATAGCGATAGACGCCATACACCGGATGCACCTCTGTTTGCTTTTAAACGCCTTACTCAGCAAGACATCGTCAATATAATCTCTCACATTAAGTCTACGGCATGTGGCTCTGATGGTCTAACTTTAAATATGGTTTGCTTATGTTTGCCTGATACCATAGACCATATAACTCACATTATTAACGTCTGTCTCGAAACAGGTTACTTTCCTGTCAGTTGGAAAAATGGGATTATTATTCCAATAGCTAAAACTAATCATCCAGAACAATATTCGGATCTCAGGCCAATTACCTTATTATGCTTTCTATCAAAAATACTCGAAAGAGCTGTCTACTCACAACTAGTGGAGTTTTTCGAACAAAACCACTTATTTCCTCTACATCAGTCAGGTTTCAGAGCTGGTTACAGCACTACTTCGTCTTTATTACATCTTACTGATTCCATCATTCACAATTTAGATAATCACATCAACACCGTCTTGGTACTGTTAGATTTCTCGAAAGCCTTTGACATGGTCAATCACCAGGTACTACTGAGTAAGTTATCTCATTATGGAATGTCAGATACAGTTCTAAGGTTCTTTGAGTCATACTTGCTAAATCGTCAACAAACAGTGAAAACTGATCAGGGAATTTCCTCCTCTGAGCCAGTTCCTTCAGGAGTTCCTCAGGGCTCAGTATTAGGTCCCTTACTATATCTGATTTATACGATCGATCTGCAAGACTGTTTAGTCCACTGTAGTATGCAAACTTATGCAGATGATACTCAGTTAGTGTTTGGTTTCGATCCATCAAAGGTTGATGAAGTTTCTTTTAAAGTTAATTTAGATTTGGCTAACATCGGTGATTACTGTAACAAACACTGCTTGAAGATCAATCCCAATACAACTACTGCAATGTTGTACTGTTCGAAAAACTCCTACCGTGAAATGAAGCAGATGATTTGTGTTTTTTTGGATGAGACACTCATCCCTTTTGTAGATTACGCCAAGAATCTCGGTGTTACCCTTGATTTAAATATGAGATTCGATCGGCATGTCTCTTTCTTATCTAGAGTAACGTATTTGCGTTTGAAACTCCTCTATTCTAATCGATACATCTTGAATTTTAAAACCCGAAAAAAGTTTGCTGAAAGTCTTGTGTTGTCTGTCATTTCTTACTCTCTTGTTCTGTATTACCCATGTTTAGACTACGTCCACAAAAGGAAACTTCAGAAAATTCAGAACAGCTGTTGTAGGTTTATTTTTGGATTGCGCAAGTTTAGTCGCGTCTCAGATAAAATCAAAGAACTCAACTGGTTGCGAATTGATAAGTTATTTTTATATCTTTTAACCGTCTTCACGCATAAAGTTCTATTATCTAACAGACCAGCTTACCTCGCTAGCAAATTAGTTCTCCGAGGTAGTTTTGTTACCAGAGCTCTTAGATTTAATGCTAATTTTAACATGCCTCCTCACAATACCTCGGTCTTTGAAAGAAGTATAATGCTGTCAAGCATTACAATGCAGTCAACAGTGGCTATCGATCCAAACCGGTAGTTTCTTTTAAGAAATTAATGAAAAGTCAGCTGCTGGAGTCCATTTAGTTCAGTTTTTCTTGTGCTCATATGATTTTTTTTTTTTGTTTGACTATTTTCTACTATTTTTATTTCAAATGTAAAACTCTCGCAATGCTATCTGCATTTGTCTCGTGCAATCAATGTTGTCATTCTTATGAATTGTATTTTTTTTTTTGGTATGTTATTATTTTGTTTATGTGTGTATTCTTTTTCCTGTTGTGGGGTTGAGTGTAAGAGTAGCCCTCTGGCTAAACTTCGCCTCACTGCAGTTAATAAAGGCATTATTATTTAAGTGGGTCTTTTGTTTGTGCTGCCATATTTAACTTGTATAGGGAGTTAAATAGTTTTAGATACTGCGGCTACTTATTTCGCCATAATATTCGCTTTTACCGTTTTTGTAACCATTTTGTATTGTACTAAAACATTTTTTTCTTTAAATTTCATATGCTTTGACTCTTCGTCACTTGAATATAACACGGACGTAACTAAGTCTCTAATTACGACCCTTCCATTTTTTTTGGAAACTATGAACAAATAAAATGAAAAATGGGTTAACCGTTGCTCATTTTTGAAGAGCTTGTTAACAAGGGCAGATATACCCACAAATTAAATTAAGCAGCAACAATACTTTTCTGTCAGCATCAACTCAAACCTCGTGAAAATATTTAAAACGGTCTCCTGTAAAATTGGAAAGAATGAGATATGCCACTTCGTGTTATGAACGACGATGTGTACACTAATGAGGAGTTAGTGGACATTGTTTTAGCGTACGGAGAAGCAGGGCAAAATTCGCGAGCGGATTCTCGTTTGTATACACACCGAAACATTTATTTCAATCGTTTTACGTGCACGTGCTAGTGGAGATTTGCGCCGCATAGGTGGTATGGATGCCGAAGGCGACATTTTTGATATTGTGGAATAAAATCCAGGAATAAGCACAAGGCAGTTAGTTGTCCCAATAGGTCCCAGAAGTGTCACATACAACAGCGTGATGCATATTACATATTATTTTATTTTCTCGATTTCTGTAGGGCTTTTATGACATTTTTTTTTTTTTGAGAAATCTACTTCTGTTCGTAACAGTGTACGAGCCCCTTCCCACTTCAGTTGGCCCAACTATTGAAATCTTAGTTTTTTTCTTATCAAATACAAATAATAAAAACGTAGCAGGGTGTTATAGGTTTAAAATATTAACAATGAATATTTTAATAATATATAGTAGAAAACACCAACTTTATCACGGACTAATCAAATTTGCAGCATAAAAATAACACATGTTGCAATTACAGCATATCAACCTATTTTCATTTCAATGCAAAATAAGTCGATAACGCACAGGTGGCTGTGAAAAACAAAAGCCATGGCAATTGTTTTTATTAATCACAGCTGTCAGAATATGTTTAAAATAGCTTTGGGTAGTTAAGGTTTTCAAATGGGTAGAGGAAAGGTTATTAGTGAGAAAATTCGGTTACTGATAATTAAATTTTTTACTTCTGGGAAATCAAACTCGGAAATTGCTACTTTGTTAGACTTATCGCGGTACAGTGTGAGAAATATTGTTAAAAAATTTAAGCATTCCATGTTGACTGTCTGAAGAGAAAAGTGAAATTTCCAGCATCTATTATGGTATGGGGCAGTATGTCATCAAAAGGAGTAGGAAAACTTCATTTTATTGATGGAAATGTGAATACAAGCAAATATTTGGCAATTTTAGAAGAATCGCTTTTACCAGTGATGGAAGAATGTTTGACATCCGGCCAAGATTTTGTGTTTCAGCAAGATGGTGCAGCGTGCCATACCTCAAAAAAGGCTATAAAATGGATGGAAGAAAATAATGCACCACTTTAGAAATGGGTTCTAGCAGTCCAGATCTGTCATCTATTGAAACTTTGTGGCACGAGATGAAAAAGGTTCTACGACAACATCCTACTCGTACAATCACCGAACTGAGACAAAAGCTTCAAGAAATATGGGATTGTTTTACACCAAATTTTTGAAAAAACTTGGTTAACACTATGCCCCAAAGAATTTCAGCCGTAATAAAAAATAAAGGTGATGTTACCCAATGGTAATCTTTCAATTGTTGCTTTGTTAACTTCGCGCATTTATTCGCACATTATTTGTTCAGATGTTCTATTAGTTATAGGTCTAAGTGATTTCAAATATGTATTTTTTACGACTATAGTGAATCTAAAATGTTTTTGAGAAAACAAATTATTTTAGAAGTAAATAGTTTTGACATGTTTAGTTTGTAAATGCATATTTTGGTACAAATCTTGAAGTGGGCCAACTGAAGTGGGAAGGGGCTCGTATATGTGGTTAAAGTTTGTCGGATAAGTAGTGAAATACCTTGTATAAGGCAGAATGATCATGCGGAGAAAGGTATATAACAAAAAAAAATAGGAAAATAATGGGCAAAATCCGCAAAAATGTTATATACTTTTCTCCGCATGATCATTTTCTCTTTGGAGATCCTTTGGACTTGAAGTACCACAGCAAGTGGCTATAACCGTCCGCGTGGTTGTGGTTACATGTTGCCTTGAAAATATTAAGCACCAATAGACAAACGAAATGAAATGAAACTTTTCTCTGAAACTTGTTACCAAAAAATGGGTGGCTGCCAACTTTTCGGGGGTTCGCGTATTTAATAGACACCCCTGTATGTCTAATTTAGAAGTACAGTGCAGGCGAGACTGTGACAAATAGTCTATTATAGGCGGATGACCATCTTATAAGAAACACTTTTTTTAATGAAAAAAGCAGCAGTAAATAACATATTAAAAGCTTAAAATGTGGTTGTTTAACATGTATTACATAAATAAAGATACATACAAAAAAGTTGTACGTAATTTAGAAATTTGCATTTTTTCAGAATCTGATACACATATTACAGGCATACGTACTGTGTAAGTATGTGTAACAACAGTAAATTACTTGGTAAAAAAGCTAGTAATTTTCATTTGAACAGATTGTAATTTGTATAATTATTTACAACAGCAAGTTGAATTTTATTTAATTTGGCTGTACTGTCTTCTTCTTGCTGAAAATAACGTTGCAACTTTTTCAAGCAGTCTAATGCCTCGTTAGTTGTCACTGGAAGTTCTTCTTCATCGTTGTTTTCTAGTTCGTCTTCCTGTTCTTTATCAACGGATCCTTCATTAACCAAATTGGAGTCTGACAATTCCTGTGTTGCTATTAAATTATGGTCAACATTTACATACTCATTAAATTTGTCTATATTCAGTAGACTATTAATTTTCAGTGAATCACTTAATGGAATTTCATCTTCGGGATTAAAATCGTTGACTATTTCAGTTATGTTTTTCACTAAAGCAGCTTTGGTAATGTTGACATCTTCTTGAAGCTCCATAATTTTCATCAACGTATGTTTCCGATGCATTTTCAAGACTCCAAATGACACCCTGGTCCATTGGTTGCAGAAGTTATGTCACATTGGGTGGAAAAAATTGAAGTTGAGTCATTTATTTTAACAGTGAGTAGATCTGATCAAAAGAAATGTTTTTTTCCTTTAACATTTTTGTGGTAAAATTAAAGTAACAAAGTTAAAGCCCTTTAGAAGTTTGAGTACCGCCCTGTCTCAATAATAATACTATGTGCTCGTGTTTGGCAACAACGGATATAATCCGCCTTATCGGTTCATCCCATCGGAAACAAAAAAGCGAAAGAATTTGAAACGCTGATCACGATGTTTTTATTCAGTCGATGTGTCAGTCGGTAACGCGTGAGTGAATAGTAGTGTTTGCTGCGAGGCTCAAACGAAATAAAAAATGGCACATGTTTATGCGGATCGGTTTCCCAATCGAGTGCAACCAACCCCTCGTGCCTTTGTTAATGTAGTACAACGGGCTCGTGAATCAGGTGACTTAAGACCTCACAGGAGAGGGCATGCCGGTGCTCCAAGACCTCACGATCAAATACAGGTCCGCACTGAAATACTTGTTGGGAGGATACTTTATAAAACAAGGTAAAAATTTTTTTAATTTTTTTTTATTTTTACACACATATTTTGGTTAATCTTCCTTCTACAATCATTATCTGAAAATTAATGACTCAACTTCAAAGTATATACGGGTTTCCATTATAAGCAAGTTCATTATACGTGAATTCCACTGTATTTGGAACCTCTGTTAATGAGTTTGTATTTACCAACGAAGCCTTGATGTCTCACATGTTTTAAATGCATTTGAAGCACGCTTGACACAATTAAACGTGCAACAAGAGGTTTTACGCAAATTAATCGCTCGCAATCTATAATTTACATACGTGGTAACATTACGAACACGATTCTGATTGATCACTTCTTCCAACTTTTTGCGAATTTTAATGATGATGTGACATAAAGACGTGTTACTAGCCAGCACTACAATTTACGATATAAGTAACAATTACGCATAAACGTTATTTTATGGCAAGAATAGGGTAACTAATTTATCTTAAATTTATGAAATATCTACTTCGAGCGTTCTAGTATCAGTCAACAGTAGCTATTAATGATATTGCATGCGTTTTCAAACGGAGTCGTATTTACGAGGCCTGCAAATTGAGTGAAGAGACTGGCAACACCCAGAAAAAATAATTTCTTCAAATTGGCAACATAAGGACTATATTTAGTGAATGTCAACGTTTTATCTTTGTTTTTGTTTAGGTACCTTTGTTCAAATGTTCTCTTAGTCTTTGTGAAGAAAGCAGTTTCTGAGAGCTGAGTAGTACAGATATTTTTAGTTTTCCTTAACGACTGTTTAGAATAAACAATAATTAGTCTTAGCGCCAATTTCACCAACATTAATATTTGACGGTCAGCTGGACTAATAGGATTTCAAATTTTTATCATTTCAGAAAAAACGGTCAGTTATTTAAGTGGGACCAATGGGAATGCGGCAAATAATAGGTCGATTTTCTAGCTTTGAAGTTGAGTCATTAATTTTCAGATAATGATTTTAGAAGAAAGATAAACCAAACTATGTGTGTAAAAATAAAAAAAAAATCTAAAAAAATGTTTACCTTGTTTTATAAAGTATCCTCCCGACAAGTATTTCAGTGCGGACCTGTATTTGATCGTGCAGTCTTGGAGCACCGGCATGCCCTCCTCTGTGAGGTCTTAAGTCACCTGATTCACGAGCCCTTTGTACTACATTCAGCATTTTCGTAAACATGTGCCATTTTTTATTTCGTTTGAGCCACGCAACAAACACCACTATTCACTCACGCGTTACCGACTGACACATCGACTGAATACAACTGAATAAAATTGTACATTGTAGTAAAAACATCGTTTCAAATTCTTTCGCTTTTTTGTTTCCGATGCGATGAACGGATAAGGCGGATTATATCCGTTGTTGCCAAACACGAGCACATAATATTATTATTGAGACAGGGCGGTACTCAAACTTCTACAGGGCTATAACTTTGTTACTTTAATTTTACCAGAAAAATGTTAAAGGAAAAAAACATTTCTTTTGATCAGATCTACTCACTGTTAAAATAAATGACTCAACTTCGAAGTCACCCTGCATATGTTGTACATACGTACCTGCAGAAATGTACCGATTTTTGTTATTTTGCAAAAAAGGATATAAAACGTACTGGTTCATCAACTTTTGTTACATCAAAAAAATTTTTTGCCAATTTATGATCTACAAATCCACGCCAAATGTAAACAAACAGCACATTCTGCATTTCTGGGTCCTAAAACATCGTTATTTGAAAAAGTATCCGCATGTACCTATTATTCATCGTCTAGATATTATAAGTCAGAATTAAAAATACCAATTTATAAAAATATATCTCCAAACATTGTTATATTTTCTTATTATTTCTATTATTATAACACGTCTGGGATATCAATTGCTTTTAAAGTGATCTGCAGTGTTGCCAAACCGGGAAAAAATGGAATCGGTAAATAGTGTCGCTCTTCAAATTTGTCATGTATAAATAAAGACGGGTCAAAAACAGAGGGTTCCGGACGTGCTTTCAAAAAACGGCTAGTAGGGAGTGATAAGGTATGTCATATTGATGCCAGAAATATAAAAAACTTTTTGCTCTTCGGCTGTTTTGACGAGTAATAGATTTTTTCAAATTTGTCATGTATAAACAAAGAGAGGTCCAAAACATTTTGGTCTTGGGCGGTTTTGAAAAGCTATAGATGATTATGTAGCTTCAAAAATATTAGGTTTTAAAGAGGGGTCAATTTGCGGTATCTGTGAACGAGATAGCACGGATTTGAACTTAGCGTAAGTAAAATATGCTTTTTCTAATCAATTGACGTGAAAACCGCATTTCTCCAGGTTTATTTTAATGTAATATCAATTTTTTCGCGCTTCTCCTCACTTTGAGGAAGATTTTGGAGGAGGGAGATAAAACTCTTACAGTACATAGAAAGCTCGTAATACAATCGAACTACGTAAAAACCGCATCGATGTATGTTTATCTGGACAAAAATTACGTCAGTAGAAGTGGTAATGGCAAATTTTCGTCACTGCTGCCTTTTTACCGTTTCGATCAGAGCGTGATCGATCGGAACTTCAGCCGCATAATGTAAGATAGTAAAGGCAACACTGCACCCTGCAGCCCAGTTGACAAGAACGACAAGCTGTCAAGATTAGGGATGTTTAGATCCACTAAAAGTATCGTGATGTATCGATTCTTATCGTTTTACGAAGTATCGATACTCTAAAAGGAAGGAAACAAAGAAGAAAAGTAATCTGATATTAGTCACTCTTTCTGACACATTCCGGATCGAAAGATGACGAGACTCGTGAAATGTATCGATACACCCAAGTGTCGTATATAAAAATATCGATCCTAAATATCGGGTATGGGAAGCAAAAGTATCGATAGTTCTAAATATAGGATCATATCGAACATCCCTACTGTCAAGATGTATAACCCGAGGTACCGACGCAGCTCTTTTGTGGCGTTATCGAAATAATTTTAAATTTTCATTTTTTCAAGTATTGTGCAACGATTTTGGAAAAAATTCCACGAATTGTCTTATAAAGCATAGTAGAGTATATTTCAAGTTGGCGAAGCGTACTCCACTGGGACCAGGGGGATGAAACGGGATATTAATGCATAATCTGGAAACCATGTCGCACCCTCAAAAAATGGCCGCTGACAACCACACAAGTCACCGTGTTGTCATTGAATAGCATGGAATTAAACCTTCTTCAGTGTATATGTTTTGTGACTGGGACCAAGGGTTGACGCATCCCACACATGTGTCACTCGTTGGGGAGTTTTGAAATGAAATAATCAGCTGTTAATCAAATAATGTCTAATTATATAACCTAGAATGTGCACTCTAAATATTGCAAATTTCTAGTTTTTTGCAGGTTTTCGGTTTGCTGGTAACTTTACGACATACATATTGTTTGAGTATTTCTTAATCGCTGTAAATATAGTATGGATGTTTGTCCAGTTCCTGAACAGTCTAAAAATATTTGACTTTATGGATGTACGGATATCAAAAATCCTGAATGGTGTGGGAACATCAATCGACAGTGATATAATTGTACTGATGAACGGCAAGTAAATGAATGAATGTTTGGAAACGAGCAATATCTATGAAATTTTTGACATAGCCTGTCATCAAGTAGGTGCTTAATGGCTATCTGCAAGAGGTTTATAGGAAAAAACACCCAGTATCGCATATCAATTGAAGAAAATAATATAAACATTAGTAAACAATCAACAATAGTAATTAAAACATGAATTTTATTCAAAAATCAAACATCTCTTTAAATTTTGACTGAATTATATGTAATTTCTTAATATTCAATAAGCTGGTAATGTTTCAAGGACAAGCTGTCATCTCATACTCTGACAGTATTTTGTTTTCAACATTTCATAGGTATTGGTTGCTGAAATTTGTTGATTGGATGTTGAAGCTCATTCGCTGTATTTGAAGGACTGTTACCCTATAGGTGGAGAATAACGGACTGTTAATTTGACAACCTTGGTAAAATCCACCCTTATGTATATTGTTAAAATACTGAAAACTTTGGAAGAATCTAAAACCACTACCGACACGGCATACACCATTTCCGATTATTAAATTTCTGCATGGATTAAATGAAACCATAAATGCAATTTCTATCGTAATAATGAGATTCTAAGCAAAGGTGAGCGACAAACGTCCTTGACGGTCGCTAACACAAGATAACAGGTGGTGGTTAACTATGAGGCAATCTTGATTTATTTATTGTAGCTAAAACGGCACTATGCCATTTTATAGCCCAGTAATGATAGTTTTATCGTTCACTGCCACTGTGCGAGTTATTTCTGTGAAAAACGGTGAATATTTCAATCTTCCTGATGAATAATAATAATAATAATAATAATAAAATGTCTTTATTAGGCACATTATATAAACTACAACATAATGTGACCTCTACGTAGGCGAAGTCTAGCTCTTGGCTACTCTACTTAACCTACCCAAATACTTAATTGAAACACTCAATCAAAGGAAACTTTGACAAGCAAAACACGCTTCAAAACAACGAGCTTGATAGCTTCCTAGCATACATATATACACACATATATTACGTAAAATAAAATAAAATGTAAGAATTAAAAACTAACTTTTCCACAATTACTACAATGACAAATAAATCTGTTTCACATGCTTACGAAATCTTTTTACTGGCCAATCCTTTATATTGTCATCTAATTCGTTATAAATCAGGATAGCATTGTAAGTGTATGAACTACGAAATAAAGTTGTTTTATACATAGGGATCTCTAGTCTTTTTTTGTGTCTGAAATCAATGTCAGAATTATTTCGTCTAAAAACAAATTTCTCATAAAGATACAAGGGAGATCTAGAAGATATGATCTTATGTGTAAACACTGCTATATGGTACTTGCAAGCATTTTCTATACACATCCAACCAAGCTGAAATCTCTTTAAGGAAACATGATCATACTTCTTGAGATTAAATACAAATCGACAACAAGTATTTTGGAGTTTTTGGAGTCTTGCTTTTGTGATAGAATCAAGACAATGATAGAACACAGTGCTACAGTAAAATAAGCTTGGAAATATAATAGCCTCACATAACTTTTTTCTAACTTTAAAATTCAAAATAGAGAGATTGACATAAAAACACTTCAAAGTTGCATAACATTTTTTTAAGATAGACGAAACATGCTCCTTAAACGTAAAGTATAATCAATAATCAACCCTAAATTTTTTGTAGTATTTACGACAGCTAGACGCTCCTTGTCAATTTTTACATCAAGAGAATACAATATAGTGTTACGTTTGACAGCAGGACAAAAAAGCATCACTGAGCACTTATCCTTATTGAGCTTAAGATTGTTACCATTTGAGTATCCTACTATTGCCTCCAAATCATCATTAAGCTCATTGATTGAAGTATGCAAACTGTTACTATTAAAGCTCTTATATATCTGTGTATCATCGGCATAGCACATCACAGAAGAGTTTTTCACAGAGCTACCCAAGTCTATAGTATAAATTAAGTACAACAAGGGCCCTAAAACTGAACCCTGAGGGACACCTGATGCAATAATAGCGAAATATTTACACGCGTCTCTGGATATACCAGTGCTGAGGTCTGCAGAGTTACGAGGTTAGCCATAGCAACGTTGACATGACGTCGGTACTGTCGGTAAGAGTGGTAGGAAATGTCTTGATCGCAGCGTTGTCGAATGGATGGTAACTGAGGCCTTATTATTATGGGTCCGTTCAAACATGTCCGTGGTTGAGTTTTGTCTTCTCTTCTTCTTGATACTGACGAAAAGGGCTGCGTAGTTTTTAGTGTAGACGGAATGGTTTCAAAAATTAGGGTTTGGTATATTTATACACTTCCAATTCTACGCAAATACATATTTCACAAATCCTATAATTGCTCATACATTTGCGCATAAGGTTATAGAACAATATTTTCAACACGCGCAACGCAACGAACTATCACTTCAGTTGGTCCACTTCAAGATTTGTACCTACATATGCCTTTATAAACTAAACATGACGAAACTATTTACTTCTAAAACAATTTATTTTCTCAAAAACATTTTAGATACACTCTAGTCGTAAAAAATACATATTACTTAGACCTATGACTAATAGAGCATCTGAACAACCAAACAATGTGCGAATATATGCGCGAAGTTAACAAACCAACAATTGAAATATTACCATTACGGCTGAAATTCTTTGGGGCATAGTGTTAACCAAGTTTTTTAAAAAATTTGGTGTAAAACAATCCCATATTTCTTGAAGCTTTTGTCTCAGTTCGGTGATTGTACGAGCAGGATGTTGTCGTAGAACCTTTTTCATCTCGTGCCACAAAGTTTCAATAGGTGACAGATCTGGACTACCAGAAACCCATTTCAAAAGTGGTACATTATTTTCTTCCATACATTTTATAGCCTTTTTTGAGGTATGGCACGCTGCACCAACTTGCTGAAATACAAAATCTTGGCCGGATGTCAAACATTCTTCTAAAATTGCCAAATATTTGTATGTATCCACATTTCCATCAATAAAATGAAGTTTTCCTACTCCTTTTGATGACATACTGCCCCAGACCATAATGGATGCTGGAAATTTCACTTTTCTCTTCAGCCAGTCAACATGGACTGCTTCATTTTTTGTGTGAATAACTCTACTGCGACTGTCACCAACACAAACTTCGAATGGGGCCTCATCACTCCATTGTATTGCACACCATTGTTGAGGTGTCCATTGTCTATGTTCTTTAGCCCATCTAAGACGATTTTTCTTTTGCAGTGGAGTTACCTTGCAAGTGCTAAATCCAAGTTTGTGGGCCTCTCTATGAGTTGTGGACCTCGAAATTCTCCCTCCAACAGCGTCACTCCACAGAGCACTTAGTTGTAAATAATTGGCACGTCTGTTTTTCAGGATTATTCTTCTTAATGCTCTTCGGTCGGCATCTGTGATATTACCTTTTTCACATATCGTGGCTTAATATTAACTGAACCAGTTACCTTATATCTTCTACCAATATTTCTCACACTGTACCGCGATAAGTCTAACAAAGTTGGAATTTCTGAGTTTGTTTTCCCAGAATTAAAAAATTTAATTATCAGTAACCGAATTTTCTCACTAATAACCTTTCCTCTACCCATTTTCAAAACCTTAACTACCAAAACTATTTTAAACGTATTCTGACAGCTGTGATTAATAAAAACAATTGTCATGGCTTTTATTTTTCACAGCCACCTATGCGTTATACCTGTAGACTTATTTTGCATTGAAATGAAAATAGGTCGATATGCTGCACTTGCAACGTGTGTTATTTTTGTGCTGCAAATTTGATTAGGGAGTGATAAAGTTGGTGTTTTCTACTATATATTATCAAAATATTCATTGTTAATATTTTAAACTTTTAACACCCTACTACATTTTTATTATTTGTGTTTGATAAGAAAAAAACTAAGATTTCAACTGAAGTGGGAAGGGGCTCGTACATATGTCAAGCGAGTGACGAGGTTAGTCGCAGCAACGTTGCCATGTTGTCGGTAAGGCTGGTGAGAAATTTCTGGATCGCAAGGTTGTCAAATAGATGGTACTCTGGACCAACTGTATGAGCCTGTTTGACTAATTTGATCCGTTTAATGCTATTTGTTAACCATCTTTGTAGCAATCTTTTTTTCTAACAGGGGCTAACTTGATAGAGTTTCTAAGTCCATTAACACAATTTCAATTTCAAGCGGAAAAGTTCGTGGCATAAATCTGTGAGCGAATTTTCTATTATTACCTCAGTCATTTTTAGACCTTTTTTTTCAAAAATATACCCATTGAACCGGATTAAAATAATATATGTATATCCGATATTGGAGGAATGAAAGTATACCAAGTGCATAAACGCCTATTGCGACACGGAACTGCAAATAGTTTGCAGTTAAATAAAAAAAATTAATTTGCACAACCTCACGCACTATAGATACTTGTACATACGGTGATCGAGGGATGTAGCAACAGCCGGTTGAGGCAACTTAACCGTTTTATTGACTATAAGGAGAAAAGGTCTCGTGCGTCGCTGAATCGAAGAGAAAATCTAGACGCACGATTGCGCACAAGGCTACGGCTACGGCTTTCAACAATGAACTACACTTGCTACATGAAATTTGCAGGCAGCGCCTATAAACAGATAATCAAATTCGAGTTCAATGTGTACGAGAGAGAAGTGTGTAAAGACACATATGTTAGAAAGAGATAGAAGCCGGCTAGCAACGCTGACGCACCAATTCCTTGAATCAAGATGCGTGTTGAAAATATGCATTATTTTATTCTTTATGCCTCAAATTCTGCATCATTGTGTCATTGGTTCGCGTGGCAACACCGCATCTCGTACATTCCACGGCAAGGTTTCCACCTCCATAATCATACGTGAGCGATTTTGGTCCAATACCTATTGAGCGCTTATTGGGGAGTGTCACCCTGCTTCAAAATGGTTTTCACCTGTAGACTTCAAAACATATCGTAACATTTCCGATGTAATCATACCGAATGATTCCATTACAAATTCTCGTACCTGCTGCTCAGTTTCGAGAATATGATGATGAACTTCGTTTTTAATTAAGCCCCAAACAAAAGAGTCCAGAGGTTTAAAATCCGGGGAACGCGCTAGCCAGGACACTGGAATTCCCAATTCACCTTCCAAGCAAACCGCTGAGAAATATACTCTCGAACTTACCTAGAGTTATGTGGAGGAACATTGTCTTGTTGAAAATAACCTGTGCCAAAGGTAAATTATCCAGGCAGATCAGGGCTGTTCAACATACGGCCCGCGGCCTGCTTCACGGGTTGCCGAAAAATTTGAAACAGTCTCAGTATCGCATCAAACAATTGCAAGACCATATCAATGAACATGTATCCAAAAAATTGCGTGGCGTGGTTGAAAAATGTAAATATTTTGCGCTATGCCTGGATGAAAGCACTGATCTGTCTGACATTAGCCATTCAAGACGACTTCAGTGTAGCAGAGGAGATGCTTGACCTTATTCCTCTCCACGGTACAACCAAGGGTACAGATATTTTTGAAGCTGTAAATAAGTTGATGTCAGACTACGGGGGATTTGATAAATGTTCCTGTATTGTCACTGATGTCGCCAGAGCTATGACAGGGACTGAAATTGGATTTGCAGGACTATTGAAACAAAACAGCATCAACTGTCCTATGATATACTAAGTGACATATAAATCCGAACACCCAGTTTAAATGGTTTTATTTTAATAAAAGTTGGTTAATGTTTTTATCTTACTGTAAATAACAAGTGAAAAAATGTTCAGCCTTATCAGTTGGACATTCCGGTTTTTATACTGCTTTTTTTAATTCACTAACGCAGTAAAGAATCAACGTTGGCGGATTTTGGTTCTTGACATCCTTTACGATCGGTTACGATGCCTAGAGTACGGAGACCTGTACGATGTCGTCAACTTAGTGCGTTTTGGGGCCGTATAATGGGAATTCGGGAAGCTGGACTTTCTTTTCGGGCAATAGCAGTTAGAGTGCAAAGAAGTGTCGACACTGTGGTTAGGTGTTGTCAGGCATGGCTTCGAGAAGGCCGTACGCAAAGAGCAAGGGGCACTGAACGCCGCCGTAGAACAACAGACCGTGAAGATCGCCGCCTAAGATTATTGGCCTTAAGGGACCGTTTCTCCACTACCAGGTCCATTGCAAATGAATGGTTTGCAGAACACGGAAGACCTATTGGCATGCGAAGTGTTTACCGACGAATGAGAAGGTTTTGGCTTGTTTTACACCGACGTAATCGCCTTGAGTGGTGCAGACAACGATCACTCTGGGATCAGGAATGGAACAGTATTGTCTTTAGTGACGAGTCTCGATTTTGTTTAGGCATACACGATGGTCGTGCCAGGGTTAGAAGGCGACGTGGTGAAAGGAGGAATCCACAGTTTTTTGTTGAAAGACATGTTCATCACACTGTTGGAGTTATGGTTTGGGGTGCTATAGCTTATGGTTCCAGGTCACCTTTAATCTTCATCAGAGGTAACATGAACGCGCAGCGTTATATCCACGAAGTTCTAGTACCCCATCTTTTACCCTACCTTGACACCCTGGCAGATCCAACTTTCCAACAAGATAATGCCCGACCACATGTTGCAAGAGTCACAATAGACTTCTTTCAACATAATGATGTCACATTGTTACCATGGCCACCAAGATCGCCCGACTTATCCCCAATTGAGCACGTGTGGGATATGATGGGTAGGAGATTGCTCAATTTGCAACGTCCTCCTCAGACTCTAGAAGCACTTCGAGAGGAGTTGGTGGTTGCCTGGAATGAGATACCACAGGAGGACATTGACCACCTGATCAGAAGCATGCCTAGGCGCGTTGGAGAATGTGTAGCACATTAGGGTGCATCCACACATTATTAAAGGTCAAAGGGCTTTAAAGCAGTGCAATCATTTTGAAATTTTTATCATTTACTTATTATGCTTCATTAAGTACTTATACAAAATTTTATTAAAATAAAACCATTTAAACTGGGTGTTCGGATTTATATGTCACTTAGTATACATTGTATTGTTCACCAAGAGAGCTTATGTGGAAAATCTTTCCGTAAATAAATGTCACGAATGTGGCTGTTAAAATAACTAATATTGTTAGAGGGGCAATCGTGCTTTGATTCACAGAAAGTTTCGTGATTTTTTGGCCGAAGTGGATGCTACATACGGGGACTTGTTACTTCACACCGATGTTCGTTGATTAAGCGCCGCAAAGTGTTTGCAACGATGTTTCGCTCTTCGCAAGGAAATTCCTATTTTCCTTAAAAATGAAGTGAAGTCCGTCACTACGGAACTGGAAAATCAAATGGCAGATGCACAATTTTTAGCAGACCTTGCATTTTTAACAGACATGACATCTCACCTTAACGAATTGAATTTGAAGCTACAAGGAAAACAGCAGAATATTGCCAGCTTATTCGGACACATAAATGGGTTTAAGAATAAAATTAAGCTTCATTACAAAAAAACGATTTTTCATTTTTTCCAAGTCGTAAAGAACATTTCGAAGAAATGAAGGATTTTGAGGAACTTTCATATTTACCTCATATAAAATACATTGACACAATTGCAGAAGAATTCAAAAATCGATTTAGTGACTTCAAAAAAATCGAAAGCGACATTTCAGTTTTTACTCAGCTACTAACAATTTATGTTGAGAACGTAAGCAGAGCAGACCTTCAACTGGAATTGTGTGATTTGCTATCAGATCCTTTTTACCAAGGAAGCACTGAAACTGGCTTGGACTTTTTTAAGTTACTGCCAGGAGAACGATACCCCAACTTGCGAAACTTAGGACTTACAATGGGATCAATGATGGGAAGCACGTATCTTTGCGAAAGCAGCTTTTCAAACATGAAATTTATCAAGTCAAAGTATAGATGTTCCCTGATAAGTCACTTAGTCAGTTACTTCGTTTATCAACAACAAATATTAATGTTAATACTGATGCATTAGTATTAGAAAACCAACGTCCTCAAATGTCCCACTGATTTTTTTGTAATTTCATATTTTTTGAACAAATAAAAATAATAGAAAAACTATTTTTTACCATATAGTATAGTATATACCTATTAAAACTCAGTAATAATGTTGTACAGAAAGATTTTATAATGCGGCCCTCCAAACTGCATTTTTTTTGAAGTGACCCTTGGGTCACATTAAGTTGGACAGCCCTGTTGTAGATCATGTGACGATACTTGACGGTACCGTTCTGCAGTTAATAAGTTGTGGTAAACATACGGACAATGTATTGGTCCCAGAATTCCACACCACATATACTAAGTGACATATAAATCCAAACACCCAGTTTAAATGGTTTTATTTTAATAAAATTTTGTATAAGTACTTAATGAAGCATAATAAGTATATGTAAATGATAAAAATTTCAAAATGATTGCACTGCTTTAAAGCCCTTTGACCTTTAATAATGTGTGGATGCACCCTGATGTGCTACGCATTCTCCAACGCGCCTAGGCATGCTTCTGATCAGTTGGACAATGTCCTCCTGTGGTATCTCATTCCAGGCAACCACCAACTCCTCTCGAAGTGCTTCTAGAGTCTGAGGAGGACGTTGCAAATTGAGCAATCTCCTACCCATCATATCCCACACGTGCTCAATTGGGGATAAGTCGGGAGATCTTGGTGGCCATGGTAACAATGTGACATCATTATGTTGAAAGAAGTCTATTGTGACTCTTGCAACATGTGGTCGGGCATTATCTTGTTGGAAAGTTGGATCTGCCTAGGGTGTCAAGATAGGGTAAAAGATGGGGTTCTAGAACTTCGTGGATATAACGCTGCGCGTTCATGTTACCTCTGATGAAGATTAAAGGTGACCTGGAACCATAAGCTATAGCACCCCAAACCATAACTCCAACAGTGTGATGAACATGTCTTTCAACAAAAAACTGAGGATTCCTAATTTCACCACGTCGCCTTCTAACCCTGGCACGATCATCGTGCATGCCTAAACAAAATCGAGACTCGTCACTAAAGACAATACTGTTCCATTCCTGATCCCAGAGTAACCGTTGTCTGCACCACTCAAGGCGATTACGTCGGTGTTCTCGAGTTAAAGGGAGGACCCAGTGTGGCCGGTATGAAAACAAGCCAAAACTTCTCATTCGTCGGTAAACACTTCGCATGTCAATAGGTCTTCCGTGTTCTGCAAACCATTCATTTGCAATGGACCTGGTAGTGAAGAAACGGTCCCTTAAGGCCAATAATCTTAAGCGGCGATCTTCACGGTCTGTTGTTCTACGGCGGCGTCCAGTGCCCCTTGCTCTTTGCGTACGGCCTTCTCGAAGCCATGCCTGACAACACCTAACCACAGTGTCTACACTTCTTTGCACTCTAACTGCAATTGCCCGAAAAGAAAGTCCAGCTTCCCGAAGTCCCACTCACTAAGTTGACGAAATCGAACAGGTCTCCGTACTCTAGGCATCGTAACCGATCGTAAAGGATGTCAAGAACCAAAATCCGCCAACGTTGATTCTTTACTGCGGCTAAAATATTCATTTTTAGAGCGTTAGTGAATTAAAAAAAAGCAGTATAAAAACCGGAATGTCCAACTGATAAGGCTGAACATTTTTTCACTTGTTATTTACAGTAAGATAAATACATTCACCAACTTTTATTAAAATAAAACCATTTAAACTGGGTGTTCGGATTTATATGTCACTTAGTATAACAATACTCGGTGACAGGTATTTACGTCAAGAGAAACGTTTGTTTTCAACGCCATCTTGAAAAAAAACGCGTTTGTTTTTATAACCATCGTTGAATTTAAATGAAAAATTGCTATTAGATACAGGGTGTACCCTTTTTTGGGACCATAAGTTTATGATGGTTTCTTGAAAACGACCCGTCGGGCACAAAATTTAAAAACACCATCATGTAGTGCCAAAAAAGTGCCAATTTAAAAGTTACATTAGTTTTTTATATTTCTTGAAATAAAGTCAGAAAAGAATAAAAATGAACTGGTAAAATTTTAGTTTTTCAACGGCATGTAAATATGCCCCAATTTCCTAATTAAAACATAATTTCTCATAGATTAACCAAAACAGATTTGGAAATTAGGATTTTTATTACTCGTTTTATCTCACATTCGGAATTGTTCACAATTATTATAATGCTTTACCGGCTGACCATCTATCTAAAGTGAGTAGTCCCATCAATTACTTGTGTCAGTAAAACCCAAAAACGTTTGTCTGAATGTTTCCACTCTAAAGTTGAAATGATACATTTTTAAAAAATGATTAATTTATATTTTCCCGCGGTCGCTCGTATCGTCTAAGGATTTTCCCGGATTCGTCTAACGACCGGCGATTAGCCTTGATGATTGGTCGCAAGTCTCCTTGTTGACATTCCAACCTGATTTTTTGCTCTTCTCACCCATTTCACTGAAATCCGTCCAGTGAATACACTTTTCGGGATATTCCCTGGAATATTCGATAGATTTCAGCTTTGGGTAAACGCCCAACCAACTTGTACAAACTTTTTATTTCTAATGTATACAGCTTAAAGCGAAAACTTCAAAATAAATAAATTTAAACTAACTAAAGTAAGTAAACAAACCTTTGTTTCCAAAGGCAACTTTATATTATTTTGTTAAAATTAAAACCCATGAATTTTGTGCCAAAGCTTTTCGGATATTACGTTACCAGATGATAGTAACACATTCTCGGCAAAAACTCTACGGAATTCCAAATTCAGCTACATTCAATTTGATTCTTAAAACAATATTTATACTAAGTGACATATAAATCCGAACACCCAGTTTAAATGGTTTTATTTTAATAAAATTTTGTATAAGTACTTAATGAACCATAATAAGTAAATGATACAAATTTTAAAATGATTGCACTGCTTTAAAGCCCTTTGACCTTTAATAATGTGTGGATGCACCCTGATGTGCTACGCATTCTCCAACGCCCCTAGGCATGCTTCTGATCAGGTGGTCAATGTCCTCCTGTGGTATCTCATTCCAGGCAACCACCAACTCCTCTCGAAGTGCTTCTAGAGTCTGAGGAGGACGTTGCAAATTGAGCAATCTCAACATGTGGTCGGGCATTATCTTGTTGGAAAGTTGGATCTGCCAGGGTGTCAAGACTGTGGATTCCTCCTTTCACCACGTCGCCTTCTAACCCTGGCACGACCATCGTGCATGCCTAAACAAAATCGAGACTCGTCACTAAAGACAATACTGTTCCATTCCTGATCCCAGAGTGACCGTTGTCTGCACCACTCAAGGCGATTACGTCGGTGTTCTCGAGTTAAAGGGAGGACCCAGTGTGGCCGGTATGAAAACAAGCCAAAACTTCTCATTCGTCGGTAAACACTTCGCATGCCAATAGGTCTTCCGTGTTCTGCAAACCATTCATTTGCAATGGACCTGGTAGTGGAGAAACGGTCCCTTAAGGCCAATAATCTTAGGCGGCGATCTTCACGGTCTGTTGTTCTACGGCGGCGTCCAGTGCCACTTGCTCTTTGCGTACGGCCTTCTCGAAGCTATGCCTGACAACACCTAACCACAGTGTCTACACTTCTTTGCACTCTAACTGCAATTGCCCGAAAAGAAAGTCCAGCTTCGCGAAGTCCCACTATACGGCCCCTATCAAACTCACCAAGTTGACGAAATCGTACAGGTCTCCCTACTCTAGGCATCGTAACCGATCGTAAAGGATGTCAAGAACCAAAATCCGCCAACGTTGATTCTTTACTGCGGCTGAAATATTCATTTTTAGAGCGTTAGTGAATTAAAAAAAGCAGTATAAAAACCGGAATGTCCAACTGATAAGGCTGAACATTTTTTCACTTGTTATTTACAGTAAGATAAATACATTCACCAACTTTTATTAAAATAAAACCATTTAAACTGGGTGTTCGGATTTATATGTCACTTAGTATATAATGGTGCTATAATAGCACTTTTTCAATCTTTCTCAATGTAAAACTGAGGCCAAAGTAGCGCAGCGCTATGCACAGAAAAGACAGAAAAAGAGATAGATAGGCAGTATCTGGTGAAAAAACGCATGTCTGTGTAACATCAACACATAATCGAGATCCACTGGGTGGTACCTCCTCGTTCAACTGAGATAATTTGCCACAAAAATAAATCACAGCATCGATAGTTGGGAAAAAATTTCTAATACAGAATTTGAGCCTGCATATTTTGCAGCAAGTTTTAGAAACAAATCGATAAAGATAGTGAAGACATCTTCCTCATTTCTTGTTCGAAAGAAATATCGGTAAATTCTCTAAAAGTCATCGATTTTTTTTTTTTGATACCTCAGATTAAAAGTATTTTATTTGATGCGATAATCTCGTCAGTGATATGGCGACAGGTAATCTCGAAAGTTCTATTTACTATCTAAAAAGTTAATATCACTTACCAGAGAAAAGTTGGTAAATATGTGAAGAAGTAGACGTACCTGCAAAATTTGAAATGCAAAATTAATCAAGGTTATAATAATAAACCACATGAGCGTTAGACAGATATCCTTGTGCGTGCGTGTTTGAAATTTTCAGTGTAAGGTGTTTGTAGGTAAGCTGAAAAGACTGGATGCAAAATGAAGACCATTTTCGTAATTTTTTTAATTTCTAGCCTGGAACTCAAAACCATAAACTATATTGCACTTAACTTCTGCAGAACTGCCAAAACATTTGTCTTAACAGAAAAAAGCAGTAGTTATTTGATCATTATTTATTCTAAATGTTATCACACAAATAGAAACAATCCCAGCCTGCTCCCGCAAAACACGGCATCGAGTCTGTTTTGTACTAAGAAAGCATTATAATCGACCAATTGTGTACTTGTCATTTTCGTCGCGACCGCAGCGTAACATTATTCATGGGCCACTTGAAAAGGGTCTGTGCACTACTTCAACACAAGCCGCACGCGCTTGCTTTCGTCACTCTCTACAAAATCAAATGGGCGATTTAAGCATAAACATGTGCTGCACGTTATACAGATCCGTACAGATCTGATGCGAAGTACGATATCTGATTGGTCAGTCGGTGCTCGACATTTGAATTGGCGCTACGGTTCCACGACGAAACCGAGAGCTCCCAATACCCGGGAATACTTCATGGACTGATTAATTTTTCTGCTGAGCTTGATACAACCTTAAGCGAACACATAAAAAATGCTTCAATATTTAAAGGAACTTCGAAAGAAATACAAAACGATCTACTGGATTGTATTCTTGACGTTTGTCATGAAGAAATAATAAAACAGATTAACACAGCCTCGTATTTGGCGATAATAGCAGATGAAACAACGGACATTTCGGGGAAAACCCCACTGGTAACAATTTTCGTATTTAACGGCGAACCAGTAGAACGTTTTTGGAATTACACGAATCCCGAAAAATGTGACGCTGAAACTCTCACAAGACATATTTTGAGCGTCGTAGATCCATTAATAGGAAATTCCATAACAAACTGATTTCACAAAGCTATGATGGAGCCGCGGTAATGAGCGGACATAATGCTGGAGTACAGGCAAAAATTAAACAAAGATATCCATTTGCTCACTATGTGCATTGCTACGCGCATCAGTTAAACCTGATTATGTCCCAAGCTACTTCCTCAAATGTTCAAGTTCGGGTGTTCTTTGGGGATTTGAAAGATATTCCGGAATTTTTCAATAATTCACCTCAACGCGTAGAGGTACTGAACAGAATTGTGGGGAAAAAAATTCCCCAAGGAGCAACAGCTCGTTGGAATTTTAATATTCGAACAATAAATGTAATGTTTGAGAACAGAGAATCACTCATTGAATGCCTGGAAGAAATAGAAGAAAATTTCACTAATGAAACCGCTTGCAAGGCAGCTTGCTGTATTCGCCGTATGTTAAACGATTCTGTTTTCGTTTTTGGTTGACATTTTTTCATCAAGTCATGCCTCACGTCGACATCTTGTTCAACCAGTTGCAGAAGAGAAAAACCGAGCCAGCGCAAGTTAAAACCGGCTATCGATAATTTTGAAAAATGAATTGTCGATGTGAGAAATAAATGAAGCCAAAAGTATTTGCACTGAACCCCAAGGCAACAAAAGGAGACGACGTAATAATAGCAGTCACGATCGCCGAGTTGCCGCATTAGAAGTATGCGACAATATAGTGAATTCTGCAAATGACAGATTTCAATTCAAAGATCATTTGGTAGCCGCATCCCTTTTTTTCCCCGAACACTCTTTAGAATACCGTGGTAAGTTTCCTGATGACAAGTTGGAAACTACCTGCTTGACTTATCCCGAATTATTAAAAAGTCGTTTAAAGAATTGTCTGTTATTTATGCACGGAATGATTGCCGAGATTTTTGAAATTTTTGATACAAAATAGTTTGGAGGGAACACTAAAAGAAACAAAAAAGCTATTCGAAATTATTGTTACAACTCCTATGTCAACATCAGAGACTGAGCGAAAGTTCTCAACATTGAAAAGAATCAAGACTTTTCTTCATAATACTACGACCCAGGATCGCCTTACAGCGTTGTCGATGCTGTCCATTGAAAAGGAATTTTTTCGACCATGGACAATTTCAACGGGAAGGTGATCGACAAGAAGGAGCGCAGAATCGAACTGACATATAAAAAATAGGTAAGTTCGGATTTGCAGAACACCTGTTTTATTTTGCCACGAGCCGCCACTGCCATACAGTGAAAACCAAATTTGTGTGACGGCTTGAGTTTAATGTGTACCAGAGAGAAGTGTGTATAGACACATATGTTAGAAAGAGATAGACGCCGGATGGCAATACCTGTATATTTCACCAGTTCCTTGAATTAAGATGCATGTTGAAAATATGTGTTGATGTATTCTCAAATGAAATGCCATGAAGTTCGAAATAGCTCTATCGGTATCCCAGGCTAGACAAGTTTTTTCAGCTGACCTTGTCATTCTTGTCATCTGGATTGCGGTGTTGCCAACTTTTTACTACGTTTGCTATTTTGTTAAAATGTTATGAAAAAAGAAGCTTTGAATAAAATATGAGGAATACCAATGGAGAAACAAAAGATTTAAAGCGTAATAATGTTTGGCAAATAGCTAAAGGTCATTCCGATAAATATTGACATTGTACATGTAAGAACAAACAAATCTGGTAGTGTTTAAGTTTTATGAAAATTTGTATTTTTACGAATCGTTATCAAATTTTTAATCATCTATATCTGGTGCCCACAATTAGAACATAAACATAAAACAATCATTTATATTGTAGATTTCCATGTGTATAAATAGTGTGTGTCTAGGTATTTTGGGGTAACATCAATAGTAGAATGATATTTTGATATTTAAATTACAGTAAAATTCTGCATAATAATACAAATAATGCATTTAACAAAGAATTTTATTTTTTAGGACGGATATAATAATATAAGTTTGTTCATAAATATATTTCATTTTTTATGTTTATGTGAAAATTGTGTAAGAGAGATAAAAATGATTCAATTTTTTAAAACAATTCTTAAAAGTCAACAGAATTCCAGAATAATTAGTTTAAAAAAAAATTAAGGGATTTCAGCATAAAATCCTCTTTGGCCTAAATTTTACTTTAGGGGAAAGATATCGAGATGTGGTTCCCACGAGCTTGTTTAGACATCATTTAGCTACTTTCTCATAAAAAAAATCGTACCAGTGCATTTGATTTTTTTGAGATATTCAACCATTTCTGTTTAAACGTCGAATAAAGCCCTCTAGCGGCCACATGTGAAACTAACAAAACTTCAAATATTATAGCATTTGTAGCCCAAAAATAGCACTGTTCAACTAGCCCAAGTTTGTTAATATCAGCTCAGCCGATCCAAAGATACAGGGTGTTTTTTACGGAAACCTTTGAATACCACCCCACCACTTTATTTTTAGAGATACAGCAAAAATTATCAAACAAAAAAGGTTCAGATTTTCCCCGAATTTGAAGATCAGGTATTTTTTTGTTTTTGGATTCAAGATTGCAGTTACGGCCCCTAGCAGTCATTTCAGAAACTTGAAAATATTTTTCAGGTTTTTCTCTTGGCCGTTTTATAACTTTTGCCTCTACGATGGATAGGTAGCCAGGTACAGCACCTCGCATTCTTCGTTATCTACCCTGTATATGTCATATAATATCCAAAAAACAAAATCAAATTTCGAAATTTTTCGCGATTACAACACTTTCCCGCCGTGTGGCGTAGGAAGTAAAACCGTGAAAAGACCTACCGGCGCAACTGAACGGAACCACTGTTAAAAGATTTTTGTGGTTACATAAAGGGTTTGTCCGGAAAGTAATAGGACTCATTTTGTTCCGTCAGGACAGGCATTTCGCGCGCCATGTTTCTGTGAGTGGTGCAAGCCGAAAATGCAGCGTTCGTTAGAGCAGAGGTACGCGATTAAATTCTGAGTGAAACTCGGTAAATCTGCGACAGAGACGTTTGATGATCAAGCAGGCTTACTCAGGTGTTGCTTTAGGAAGAAGTGGTGTGTTTCGGTGGTACCAGGCCTTTTTGGACGGCCGAGAAGAGGTCGCTGATGAAGACCGTGCTGGAAGACCTTCGACTTCGACAAACACCGATAATGTGACTCGTGTGCGCAAAGTTTTGAACTCAGACCGTCGACTACAGTATATTCAGATAAGAGATAGACCGGATGTAAACAAAAGGTTCGGGTGATTTTCACGCTAACGCCGCCGTCTCGACGTAAAACAGGAGCCCTCATTGGTCAATTCGCAATTAAATGCCTATGCCGAGCGGCAGAGCAGTCGTATCAAGGCAGAGTCACATTCAGGTTCAGACGTGTTACGTATGTCGTGTGCATCATTGCAATTTGATATTTCTTTGGACGTTTTCGTTTGTTATCTTATTAAGTTGTTGAGTTTGTCGTTGTTATTGTTATACCTTGTTATTGATTGTTATTGTTATCAACTGCTTGCGCAAAATGCCCAGTAGTACAGATACTGCCGATGAAGTTGTAAACTCCTGTAGTCCACCTAGGAAACGCTCTAAAAAAAGACACCTGAGTGCAGAAATGAAAGAGGTCATTTTGAATATATATAAGATCGAGCGCGAGGAGAACGAGGCATCAACCATCAAAGAAATTGTTGTGAAGGTTTCTCACAAAGTTGGGGTGTGTCGCGCATCAGTGTTTAATGTGTTAAGACAATACAAAAAAAATCACACCTTTTCTGAGCCAATGACCAGTAAACATCGCAAAAGTATTGTTAAATCATTGGATGAATCTGATAAGCCTGCGATTAGGAGGAAAGTGCATGAATTCTTCTTTAGGAATGAAATACCTACTATAGATAAAGTACTGAAGGAGGTAAATGGAGAAACAACGTTGCCAAATTTCAAACGATCAACTTTCCATGCGTTACTGAAGCATTTAAATATCAAATGGAAAAAACGGGGTCGTAATAGTTTACTACTGGATAGAGAAGAAATTGTGCTATGGAGGAGGGATTATTTAACAAAAATTGGGAAATATAGAAATCAAACCAGGAAGATTTATTACCTTGATGAAACGTGGGTAAACGCAGGACACACTACAAGTAAAGTATGGGTTGATGATTCTATAACTTCATCCAGGAGGGCCTTTCTAGATGGACTGTCCACCGGATTAAAAAATCCAGCAGGTAAATACGAGTAATAGACAACAATCGGATGTTTTTCAAACCTTGGGAACAACATTAATTCCAGGGGGCAGATAAAACATATTACAAGTAACAAAACTTTTATAACTTTCGATAAAATGCGTGGATGTTTTATTGTCATTTTCATTTGTTAGAACTTTTTTAAGCCATGTTTTTATGTGTTTTCGATATTTCAAGTTTTATATTGTGTACCGTTCCTAATATTTCGAATCATTTTAATTCATACTTCAAGCTTTATAAAGTTATAATTTGTTAATATTAATATTTGCGCGTATTTCAGGTTCCTGATCATTCATTTTTTAAAGGTTTATAACTATAAATTAAATTGTGAAGCGCTGAGTAATCATACGACGTTCAATAGTCTTTCTTTCAATATGACTAAATAATCCCAATTATAGCAATCTGATACTCATGTCTCAATGTTTTTTCGCTGAATGTGATGAAAACATTTGAAAAAGGTTCGCTTATTGAAATAAATCTACACCAGTTAGTACTTCGATTTCCAGGTAAAGGGAAAAGGCTCATTATCTGCCATATTGGCAGTGAGGATGGATTTGTTGTTGACGGTCTGTGGTGCTTTGAGTCTAAGAAAACTGGAGATTACCACGAGGAAATGAATGGCGAATCGTTTGAACAGTGGTTTTCAAAAATTTTACCGAACTTAGAGGAAAACGCAGTAATTGTGTTGGATAATGCGCCTTATCATTCTCGAAGAATGGAGACGGTCCCAACAACGGCTTCAAGGAAAGTTGATGTTCAAAATTGGCTCCGCTCGAAAAATATCAACTTTGAAGAAGCAATGCTGAAACTACAATTATTAAGAATTGTCAAGGATCACAAGGCGGAATATCAAAAATACGCCATTGACGAAATGGCAGCAAGTCAAAATAAAACTGTGCTCCGTTTACCTCCATACCATTGCGAGCTCAATCCCATTGAGCTCATATGGGAAGAGGTTAAAAATTATATAGCTAAGCACAATACAACTTTTAAATTTTGTGACCTCAAAGGACTTTTCAAAGAAGCACTAGAATTAATAACAGCGCAAAAATGGGAAAACTGTATTAAGCACGTGAAAGACAAAGTTGAAAAGAGAATGTGGGAACTGGACAATATTTTAGAGGAACAAGTCGAGCCATTCATTACTGACGTTGGTGCTTCAGGCAGTAGCGATGATGAAAGCTCATCAAGCTCATCTTTCCAATAAAAGATGTCGTTCATCAAATTCGCTAAGTTATAAGTAATTATAAAGCTACTGTATTTTTTAATAAATTATTGACATTTTTGAACCCATTTTGGCAAAACCTATTCAAGAATCTACTTTCTGACAATGTTCAACCATGCACATTTTTACGTTTTGAACGTTTTAATTTGGTTACATATTTACCTAGAAATCAAAAATATACTAATCAATATTCTAAAAGCAATTTTAAGAGATATACGATTATTTTTAATTTAGGCTAATTTAAACGCCATTTTGAGATTATATTCGACTGTATTTCACCAAACATCAGGCGGCATCCGAAGCTGGAAATCGAAGCGAAAATTTGAAACCCTTATGTATATTTACATCATTATATATTTCTTACCCCACCCCCACATGATCCTATATCCATCATCAATCGTATACACATCGAATTGTGCTAATTTACTACAAAGTTACGCAAAGCAGCATCTACTATCTAAAATATGTACTGCGTGACTCTTAATACGTCCCTGCCGAATGTTACAGCGTTCGATGATCACGTGGTCTTGTTTATGTCCGGTCTATCTCTTATCTGAATATACTGTAAGTATTCGTTTAATTGCCCAGATGTTAAATTTACCAAAATCTGTGGTTCATGACATTGTAACACAGCATTTGAACATGCGCAAGGTGTGCGCGAAGATGGTCCCAAAAGTGCTCACTGACGACCAGAAATTGCGGCGATTGGAAGTGTGCCAAGAAAATTTGAACATGTGTGAAAGTGACCCCCAATTTTTGAATAACGTAATCACAGGTGACGAGTCGTGGATCTTTGAGTATGATCCCGAGACAAAGAGGCAATCCGAGTGGCACACGACGGCGTCTCCTCGCCCAAAAAAGGGAAGAACGAGCAAATCCAAAGTGAAAACGATGCTCATTTGTCTTTTTGACATCAAAGGCATCGTCCACCATGAATTTGTTCCTCCTGGACAAACCGTCAACGCCAAGTTTTACGTGGAAGTGCTCAGGAGACTTAAACGAAGGGTCAGTCGGGTCCGACAAGACATCGCAGCCGATTGGAAGTTATTATTATTATTATTATTATGATAATTGAGATGAGCAGAGTACACAGTACTATAAGTTCATGCAGTAAATATAGTGTACGGACACGTAACACAAATACATCAAATAGAAAAAAATAAAAAAAGACAGTTCATAGCTATAAAGTTTGTACACTCCTCCAGCTATCATACTGCACTTTGAAGCTATTAACTGAAGTAGCACCAACCACACTTTCAGGTAAAATATTCCAGGTGTTGAATATGCGGTTGGGAAGAAACCACTGTCGGACTGTTGTTTTAAATGGCTCCTTATGCAGTCTGAAGCTGTGTCCGCGTAGATTGCTGCGCGACAGACGGTATAGATGCATGAGGTTGGTGCCCATCAAACCATGAAGTATCCTGAACGTAACTATAAGATCGCCACGAAGTCTTCGCTCAGAGAATGAGGTCAGGTTGAATAGTTCAAGGCGATCTTCATAGCCTGGTCTTCGTGCTCCAAAAGATACGACAACGCCCCGGCTCACACCGCCTTTCTTGTGAACAGCTTCCCAATGCTTCCGCAGCCACCTTACAGCCCAGATGTGGCCCCCCGGACTTTTTTTTTGTTTCCTCGCCTGCAAAGGCCGATGAAAGGCAAGCATTTTGAGACGACAGAGGGGATCCAAGCAGCATGCACCGCGGCTCTCAAGGCTATTCATGAGAATGTCTTCCGTGACGCCATCAATGCTTGGAAATCGCGCTGGCAGCGCTGCATCGACGCAGAAGGAGCCTATTTTGAAAGTTTTTTTAAATTGACTCAGTCCTATACTTTCCGGACAAACCCTGTATGCAGGTTCTATCCTTGGAATACAAGAAGCCTGAGCAACTATGTTTATTCTTGCACAAAGTCGAAACTGTATTTTGGATATTCCATCGATGCTAATTCAGGTGCACTATCAGCGATTGAACTATTGCGGCAAAAAACATCGATTGAATTCCAATCTATAACTACGTATGTACAACACATGCATGGTGAGGCCAATTATTTTAATTGTTTATACTATATAGCGCGTTCGAATAAGAATGTTTATTTATGTTGATGGTCGTAGTCACCCTCTGCGTTCGATTTCGATTATTTTAAATAGTAGTTGTCAGTGCACTAGTGTTGGAAGGATTGCGAGAAGAAAAAAGGAAACACTGCTGAATAAGGTAGGATTATTTTCATTGAGTATACGAATAAAGAGGTGCATTTTTGCTCAAAAATAAAACTAGCTATGATCATTAATGGCTTAGACCGTATAAGTCTGTATCAACAGCTTGTTCGCAAATTCAAATTCTTTATTCATCCTGTCGATCTCAAAGAGATATAGAACAAGTAATACTTGAATAGCGAAAAGATAAAAGCGAAAATGAAAAAGGAAATGGTCGTCATTGATTGATGTCGAGGTAACGAGTTCTTCTAATCCGTTGATCCGACGATCGGAGACGTGGACGAACCTGAGCTTCAACTGGTTAACAATCTGATATGCCTCGGTGATTACTACGGCAAAAATGTTGTCAAGTAGGTTGACTCAATACTTCCTAATTGTTTCAAAAGGCGAAATCGAATCATGATTAAGATGGTTCACTTAGGTACGATGAATCTTCGACCTCTGCATATCAAACTATACAATGCGTTCCTATCATATTTTTGTTTCTTTAGCAGCTTCTTCTGGTGACTGGAACCATTGACCGCGCAGTCTGTTTTTAATTTTCGGGAAAGTAAAGAAATCGTTAGGACTTAGATAGGATGGTCCAATAATTCCACGTTTTCTTCCGTTAAATACTGCCTTGTTTTTTGGGCTGTTTGCGAGCTTGCATTGTCTTGGTGGAGGATGATTCTGCTTTCGGGGTTGATTTTTCGAAGCTCGGTGACGACTTTTGGCAAACAATTGGTGGTATACCAATCCGCAGTAACAGTTATTTGCTCATTAAGAGGAATTGTTGCAATATGACCCGCTTTTGACAGTAAATGGTTTTATCTTAATAAAATTTTGTATAAGTACTTAATGAAGCATAATAAGTAAATGATAAAAATTTCAAAATGATTGCACTGCTTTAAAGCCCTTTGACCTTTAATAATGTGTGGATGCACCCTGATGTGCTACGCATTCTCCAACGCGCCTAGGCATGCTTCTGATCAGGTGGTCAATGTCCTCCTGTGGTATCTCATTCCAGGCAACCACCAACTCCTCTCGAAGTGCTTCTAGAGTCTGAGGAGGACGTTGCAAATTGAGCAATCTCCTACCCATCATATCCCACACGTGCTCAATTGGGGATGAGTCGGGAGATCTTGGTGGCCATGGTAAAAAATGTGACATCATTATGTTGAAAGAAGTCTATTGTGACTCTTGCAACATGTGGTCGGGTATTATCTTGTTGGAAAGTTGGATCTGCCAGGGTGTCAAGATAGGGTAAAAGATGGGGTTCTAGAACTTCGTGGATATAACGCTGCGCGTTCATGTTACCTCTGATGAAGATTAAAGGTGACCTGGAACTATAAGCTATAGCACCCCAAACCATAACTCCAACAGTGTGATGACATGTCTTTCAACAAAAACTGTGGATTCCTCCTTTCACCACGTCGCCTTCTAACCCTTGCACCGACGTAATCGCCTTGAGTGGTGCAGACAACGGTCACTCTGGGATCAGGAATGGAACAGTATTGTCTTTAGTGAGGAGTCTCGATTTTGTTTAGGCATGCACGATGGTCGTGCCAGTGTTAGAAGGCGACGTGGTGAAAGGAGGAATCCACAGTTTTTTGTTGAACGACATGTTCATCACACTGTTGGAGTTATGGTTTGGGGTGCTATAGCTTATGGTTCCAGGTCACCTTTAATCTTCATCAGAGGGTAACATGAACGCGCAGCGTTATATCCACGAAGTTCTAGAACCCTATCTTTTACCCTATCTTGACACCCTGGCAGATGCAACTTTCCAACAAGATAATGCCCCGACCACATGTTGCAAGAGTCACAATAGACTTCTTTCAACATAATGATGTCACATTGTTACCATGGCCACCAAGATCTCCCGACTTATCCCCAATTGAGCTCGTGTGGGATATGATGGGTAGGAGATTGCTCAATTTGCAACGTCCTCCTCAGACTCTAGAAGCACTTCGAGAGGAGTTGGTGGTTGCCTGGAATGAGATACCACAGGAGGACATTGACCACCTGATCAGAAGCATGCCTAGGCGCGTTGGTGAATGCGTAGCACATCAGGGTGCATCCACACATTATTAAAGGTCAAGGGCTTTAAAGCAGTGCAATCATTTGAAATTTTATCATTTACTTATTATGCTTCATTAAGTACTTATACAAAATTTTATTAAGATAAAACCATTTAAACTGGGTGTTCGGACTTTTATGTCACTTAGTATACATCGGACTTTTATCATTTGATGTTCCCGTTGTTACCATGATCAGAAGAAGCATCCTAATCATACATCTCTGATTAATGCTGAAAAAGTTACGTTTATAACCCCCTACAATCCTCAACCATTACAAAAACTGTTCTAAAAAACGATTGTTTATGCTGCTAGGTGGCAAAAACCCATTCTTTCTGATTCCCAGACTGACGGTCAACAAACCACAAATTTGTCTTCGAACACATTAGGAGCTAGGATGTTCCTCCATTTTTGATGATAACGTTTCCCAAAAATTGAAAAATGAATTTTGAATTCCAAATCATTTTATCCTTAAGCTATCGAGAATGTGACCTTTTGACGGAGAATAAACAAATGCATGGTAAAAATAGTAGTAAGCTGGATCTGTAGAATTTCTGTTTACTCAGTTCAATAAGCACACTACACATGAGAGATCACGAGACATTAAACGGTGAGTTGCTGTTGTTTATAAACAAATAGAGGAATGCAAATAGTTATGAGGTTAAAAGACTGAACCTTGATGGATTCCTGGTATTTAAGCTTGTATGATTCGCAAAGAAAAATTCAATCAAGTAGACTGACTCTGTACTTCCTACACAATGCAGTCATCGCAACGCATCTTCAAAGACCAAGAAACTTAAATTTCTGTGAGGGGGGTAAAATCCCCCCATCTTTTGATGAAAATATTATTTTGATTGGTTAGTTTATTATAGTTAATATTACGTATTGATTTGATTTTGTTCGAAAAACAATTTTTCCATAATTTTACACGAAAAAGGGATCTTTTGTAATATAATGCTCCGAAATAATGATTTTGAAAAAAATTCTTCGTTTTAACCTAACATATAAGAAAACAAGCCATTTTTAGTTTAATTATACAAACAATTCAAGAGAGATCATTTGTTTTAAATTGAAGGGGAATTCAAAATAATTTTTATTTGGTAAAAGACCATTGGCGTACCATTTGTTTCTCAAAAAATATCGAAGTCAATGCTCGTACGACGCCACTGTTAAAGATAAAAATTATTTTGCGTTGAAAAATATGCCACTTTATTAACTTTCACTACGTACTAAATATCAGTGAAATATCTGAAGCGGTTCTTAAAATATTAATTAATTTCTATTTCTTTTTTTCCTAAAACTGAAACACCCCGATTTTGTGTAAGGAAACATTTTATAAAGCAAACTAACATTAATTTTTTATGTAGATTCACACCCTTAAATATTCTCATATCATTAAGGAACACCCTGTACAATTAATTTTGCTGAATGTCATTATTAAATGTAATTATATAATTAGTAAATTAAACTATTAGATGTTGAAATGAATTACTTTTGTGTTATTTATGGTAATTTCAATATGAATAAATTATATTGAAATGCTGGGATTACTGCGTTTTTCCTCAGAAATAATAACATCAATAGATTATGAAAACTACGCAAAAAGGCAGCAAATCTAGAGGGTATAAAATCAATAAATCACAAGTTACTTATTTTTGGTTTACGACAATTAAAGACGATAATTAAATACTCACTTCACTTAGATATTATAATATCCGTTAGCTATTGACGCCAATAAGTAAACGTATGTACAAATAATTACCGCCATATCTCTTTGAAAATTAAACAGAAGAACGCGTTCACTATTTAATGAAACAAAAATATTCAAGGATAACTAGATATGCGATTACAAGCATAAAGATAGAAGCAGAATTTACTAGAAAGGCGTAAGAGTCGTTATTTTGAGGTAATACTAATAAACAGAAAATAATTAGTTTTCCACTTAATATATCATGATATAAAACTAGCAGGATTTTACATGGAAAAGTATGCTAGGTGGTTTTTTCTATACTGATAAATACAGGGTGGCGCATCGAAAACGAACAGACGCAGCTCAGTTTTTTTTTTTGGAAAAACGGTCAGACCCGTCGATTTTGTTTTCGAGGCGGATACAAGTTTGGCGACAAATCACGTTAGCAGGTGCAGCCCCCTAAGCGGGGGTGACACCCCTCCCAAAATCTTCAATGGAAAGGGGGGTCGAGTGATACCTTATTTTAAAGGTCTTTCAATTCTCTTTATAATGATATAAAATTAATGTACTTCAGTTCTTTAGTTTTGAAGATTTATTGATTTAAAGCTTAAATAAAACTTATACATCATCATTAGTAGAGATCAATACATTTGGCAGCAAAGTAATTTGAAAATGAAGAATGAACTGACCCGTTAGGCAAGTAAATGTCGAAAATGGCCAGCATGACTCTCCATGCAATAATAAAGATTTTGCTCAAAACGTTAAAGCACATTTTGCAATAGTTAAGGAGTAATTTGAAGGCACTCATTCACAATTCTTTGTCGCAGGTCTTCTAATGATGTTGACTGTGTAGCATAGATTTCGCTTTTTAAATGACCCCACATAAAGAAATCCAATGCATCGATCTGGAAACTTCTGATCTAAATATTGTCGAACACGTAATGCGTAATGTGGTGGGGCACCATCCTGTTGGAACATCAACCTATTCGCAATATACCGCCGATCATTCTGATTTTCAATTATGGCTGTTCAGGATCTATGGCGTCTTCCAGTAATTCCAAATACATTTCACCGGTCAAATTTGCAGGTAAGAAAAAAGGAACAACTAAATGATCGCCAGAAATTACTTACATAATTACTAATTAAGTAAATTCTTTTAGTCAAATTTCTTCTGAAAATAGTACAAACTAATCTGATGTACCTATTAAAGTCTACTTCAAGCTTTAAATCAATAAATCTTCAAAACTACTGAACTGAACTTCATGTATTTTACATCATTATAAAGGGAATTGAAAGACCTTTAAAATAAGGTATCACTCGACCCCCCTTTCCATTTAAGATTTTAGGATTGGTGCCACCCCCGCCCAGGGGGCTGCACGTGTTAACGTGATTTTTTGCTAAACTTGTGTCCCCCTCGAAAACAAAATCGACTGTTCTGAGCGTTTCCCAAAAAAAAACTGAGCTGTCAGGAAATGCATCTGTTTCGTTTTCGATATGTAATGTTCAACAGAAAAATGTAAATTGACTCGGTACTTCCCATACCGAAATCTTGGGTCATTCGGAAATAATCAGAGTTCCATTTTCTGACAATTTTCCAACCAGATATTGTTTATTATTCAAATGATGACATTAGAAGTCTTACACCCAGAAAAAATAATTTCTTCACCTTCTGTTTTGGCAACAATGTCAACCTTTTATCTTTGTTTTTGTTTACCTTTGTCAAAATGTTATCTCTTAGTTTTTGTGAAGAACGCAGTTTCTGAGAGTTGAGTAGTACAGTTACTGCCCTTTCATATTTACGTAAGCATAACAAAATGCCTCGAGTTTGAAGACGTCCAAACTATCACCATGTTAGCGACTTTGACAGGGGTAGAATTATTCACCTATCGCGAAATTGGCACTGCAGTGACGGTAATGCGTGTGTGTCGTGTGTGGATAGAAGGAGGTAGAGGAACACGAAGAACGCCAACCGATACACCGAGGCGCACCAAGATAGGCGCTTCAGACATCTAGCCGTTTTGCTACTACGTATCAGATCGCTGGTCAATGTTTTGGAGAAGAAGGTGGAACTGTTACTATGTGTACAGTCTACCGCTGCATGCAAGCCTTTGGACTTTTCATACCATCCACCTAACCTATTGTATCAGCCCGTACGAACATTTGACCAACCTCATGCCAATATCTTTAGAGAATCAGCCTAAATATGTCTCTAAAGTGTTTCTTAGTACACTTATTATAAACAAACAGATATGCTTCGCACATTCAACGTAGGTTTTTACATGATCTTATCGTTGTGGTCAAGAATGATATGCAAATCACGTTCTCATGCAGATGTTTTGAAGGAATTAATCCGCGACGCATTCAATGGGTTTTCAAAGCATGGTAATCCCGTTTATGTCACTAAAACATTTAATGTGGATAATTTTGCCATCGACCAAATTCAACAACAAAAAAGTTATGACGGGTTATACAAAGTTTGTCAAAATGTAAACAGGATCAAGAAGAAAAATGAACAAACATTTTTTGTTTCGGGAAATCGAATTTAATTTATCCAAAATAGTTTCATTCAGAGTTGATACAGGATGAAAAGATTTTCGAATGATGATTTTAGCTCACTGAGGATGGCGTCTACGTCCTTCATGGCCAAATGTAGTTTACCGAACAGAAAATAGTCACACGGTGCCATATCAGGAGAATATGGGGAGTTACATTACAAATGAATTTACAGAGTTGAAGAAAACGCCCTCACCAAGTCCTGCACCATCTTTACAGCACAGAACGGAGAATTTGTCTGCTCTCAATAGACGTAGAATGAGCAAGCGGCGAACTATTCTGTACGCGAAGATTAAAAGTTTGGAAAATAAAGTAAGGAACGCATTCAAGCTTAGCGAAAAATATAAGAATAGGTGTGTGAGATTGAAAACTGAAAATACTGACCCAAACTGTCCACCAGCTAAAGTGTCTTAGCTTTAAAAGTATATACAGGTTCTTGAAGTTGTAAGAACAAGACTCATTTTCGGAGAAGGACTGTCAACTTGGAAGTAATAATAATGATAATAATAATATTTATTTGCTTTCAATTAAATTACGAATGTTACAGGTGAAATAAAAAACATGCAAATAAATATGAAATACCCGCAGAAGGCAAAGCCTGTGCGTGGTGAGATGTCTGTCCAATATTCAGTCTATATCAGTATAATTGTCATTATTTCATTTGCTTTAGCTGCTGCATGCTTAGATATGCTTAACCTTATGTATATATTAAGAACTTTTAAAAAAATTCCTTGACAGTTAAAAAAAAGGTTTTAATCGTTTTTATATAACCCGAAAACAATGTGCAATATTCTACCAGCGGTTTCTAGAGCTTAAAATAGGAAGAAAAGTTTATATAAACATAGGTCTAAAACGTCCCCTAAGGGCGCTACGATCTTTTAAAGGGGCTCCCATGAAGATGGTTTTTCCTTAATATTTCCGAAACGTGTTGAGATAAAGACATAAAATTTGGTATTCTAGCCTAGTTTTTTATGCTGGATTTAAAAATTTTAACAATTTTAGACAGTTTTGTTTGGAAGCGTATATAAGGGACGGACTCAGGTTATTTTAGCCCCAAAATTTTTGTGTGATTCTATTTTTGAAATTCAATTTTAGTATTTGAAAATTTAAGGTTTTCTACATAAAAAAGGTACTCTTATTGAATATCGATAAACTGTGCCATTTTTGAATAAAATCGAACTAAAAAATTTGTCACATGATAGGAAATGTACTGCGAATTTAAATGAATTGTTGAATAATTTGCCATGGCAACGAAGAAACTAATTTAATAATTGGTAAATATACTAAGTGACATATAAATCCGAACACTCAGTTTAAATGGTTTTATTTTAATAAAAGTTGGTGAATGTATTTATCTTACTGTAAATAACAAGTGAAAAAATTTTCAGCCTTATCAGTTGGACATTCCGGTTTTCATACTGCTTTTTTTTAATTCACTAATGCTCTAAAAATGAATATTTCAGCCGCAGTAAAGAATCAACGTTGGCGGATTTTGGTTCTTGACATCCTTTACGATCGGTTACGATGCCTAGAGTACGGAGACCTGTACGATTTCGTCAACTTAGTGAGTTTGATAGGGGCCGTATAGTGGGACTTCGGGAAGCTGGACTTTCTTTTCGGGCAATTGCAGTTAGAGTGCAAAGAAGTGTAGACACTGTGGTTAGGTGTTGTCAGGCATGGCTTCGAGAAGGCCGTACGCAAAGAGCAAGGGGCACTGGACGCCGCCGTAAAACAACAGACCGTGAAGATCGCCGCCTAAGATTATTGGCCTTAAGGGACCGCTTCTCCACTACCAGGTCCATTGCAAATGAATGGTTTGCAGAACACGGAAGACCTATTGGCATCGAAGTGTTTACCGACGAATGAGAAGTTTT